>MU382658.1:0-354681 GCA_022495115.1 Xylaria castorea | reverse complement strand
ATTAAAAAAAAATAAGTTTATAATAAAGTTTATTATTATTATATTTTATAGTTTATAATAAAGCTTTATAAGTTATAAATAACTAAAAAAAGCATATTTTAAAGCTTTATTATATTAGTACTTTAAACATTTATTTATAAAGTTTTTTATAATCTTTTTAATATTAAACTACTAAAAGTTATAAATAATTAGTTCGAAAGTTTTATTTATTTTTATATAACTAGCAACTAAAATATTATATTTTAATTTTATTATTTTTTGTTATAAAGTTTTAAATATTTAAAAGCGCTTTTTTTTATATAGTAAGCTATTTTGTTTAACTGTTATATTTTTACGTAAAGTTTTTGTTTTTAAAACATATTTAAAATTTTTAAAGCTTGCTTTTTTTACGCGTTTTATAAAGTTTATTATTTATTTAAATATAGTTAAACTATAAAAACGTTATAAAATTAATAGTATAACAGTTAAAAATATAAATATTAGTTTTATAAAGCTTTTAAAATATAAAAAATGCTTATTTTATAAAACTAATTTTATAAGCTAATTTTTAGCTCCTTTTTTTTTAAGCTAATATTAAGCTAATTTAACAAAATATTAGCTTTTTTATTTTGTTTATTAAGTTTATAGTTAATAATAAACTAGTATATAAATAATTGTTAAACTTATTTAGCTTATTTTTTATTAAAAACTTTAACTATTATAAAATATAACAAATTTTAATAATTTAAGTATATTTTAACGTAGCTTTTAGCTTTTTTTAAGTATTATTTTTAACAATTTAAAAAATTTATAATAATAAATAGTTTTTAGTTATAAATTTTATAGTTTATTTTAGTTAGCATTAATTTTTTAAAATAAAAAGCTATAAGTTATAGCTTTTTATTTTTGTTTTTTTAAAACAAAACTATATTAAGCGCAAAATTAAACACGTTAGTTTTAACATAAATAATTTTTTTTAGGTTAAAATAAACAAAAATTAGCGTAATAATAAAATAATGTTTAAAAAGCTAAAAAGCGTTATTTATTACGTTAATTTAAATTTAAGCTTTTTTGTTAGCTTTATTTATATTAATAAAAAGTTTTATTATTAAAAAAAACTTTTTAATAAAACGTTAATAAAAGTTAGCAAACTTTACAAACTATTAGCATTTTTTAAAAGTTTATAATATTTTTTATTAAATAATATAGTTAATTTTGTTTTTAGCTATTATAATACTGTTAGCACTAATAATATAGCTAAAAAATTCTATTTTTTATACTTTTTATTAACACTTTTATAGTATAATAGCAAAGTTATACTTAATTAAGCGTTAAAATATTTTTTTTATAATATAGTTATATTTTTTAAAAATATTTGCATATATTAAAAAGTTATTAAAATATATAAAAAGCCCGTTGTTAATAAAATTTCAAAAAATGTTATTTATTATTAACTAAAAAATAACAAATATATTAATAAAACTTATTAATATAATAATATATTTAAAAAGCTTATATTTATAACAAAAAACAGTTTTTTATTTATAACTGTTTTTAATACATACTAAGTAAAAACTAAATTTTAAGTTTATTTTAATAAACTATTTAATTATATAAAATTAAGCTTAAAGCTTATTAATTAACAATATTAAATATTTTATTAATATAATTATATTGTTAAATTTTTTATAGTTTACTATAAAGCGCAAAAAATCGTTAAAGTTTTTTTTTTTTATAAACATTAAAAAAGCGCTATATAATAAAGTAAACTTATAAATATGTTTGTTATTTAACATTTTTTTAAGCTATAATTTTAATATATTTAATTTGCGCGCGTTTATTACGTATAAAAGTTTTTAAAAAAATAACTTGCTTTTTTATAAGTTAATGCTATAGTTTTAATGTTAGTAGTCCGAAAGCTTTATTGCTGCTTTTTTATTTATAATAGCTAAATATTTATAAAACTTAGCTAGTACGTTTGCTAATGCTGCTTTTGCTGCTGCTTAAATAAAAAAAACATTATATAGCTTAACTTTTATTTGTTTTAAAACAGTTTAGCTAATATAATTTTTTTAGCAATAGTATAACGTAAATTTTATTTTGCTTTTGCTAAAAAAGTAAGCTAGTTAATGCTTTTTAAGCTATTATTAAAATAATATTATATTATATTATATGTTTAAAGCGGTAAGTTTAAAGTTTAGTTTTATAAAATAATTATTTTAATATTAAAATATAAAATTATTAATATAATATTTTTTTCTGTTTTTTATAACAGTAGTATTAAACGTAATTATTAGTTTTAAGTTAACGCGTTTAATTATTAATATTTTTTATTTGTGTGCTTAAATAAAAAAAAATATAAATATTAAGCTACTAATGTTTAAAAGTATTCGAATAATATATTTTTTATTATTATAAAAAAGTGTTATAAATATAATTAGTTAATTATTTAACTTAAGTTGCTTGCTAATTTGTTTGCTATTATTGTTAGCGTTATAGTTTTTTTTAAAAGCAAATATTATAATTGCTTTATTTTAATCCGGCTAAAAGTTTTTATAAAGTATAATATAAAAGCTGTTTAAAAATTTAAGTTTAAGCTATTTTTAATTTTTATAAATTATAGCAAAAATTTATTGCTTAAGCTTATTATAATAACGTTTATTTTAGCTTTTTTTAAGTTTGTTAAAAAAAGTAGTTCGTTGTTGTTTTTTTGTTTTATAGCAAAAAATTTTTTTAAAGCTAAAAGTAAGTTTTAACTGTTAATATTTTTGTAAATAAAACAAACTAATGTTTAATAATTGTTTTATTTATAACGTTAATATGCTTTTTTGTTTTTTTTATATTAGTTAATAATAGCTTGCAATATTTTTGCTAAAGCGTTTTTATTAAAAGTTTATCGTTTTTTTTTTAAGTTAAATTTAGTTTTTTTTTTTAAAATACTTTTGCTTTTAGGTTTTTTTTTTTGGTTTTTTTTTAAAAATTAATTTTAGCTGCTAAAATTAAAGCGATTTTTATATTTATTGTTAGCTTAGCTTAACTTTAAGCGCTTTTATATTAAAATAAGCTTTTTTTTTAACAAAATATTAAAGTTAATTAATATGTTTTTATAAATTTAGCTAGTTTTATAAATAACGTTAAAAAATTTATTATTGTTATTTAAAAGCTTATTATATTTTAAATAAACTAGTTTAATAATATTGTTTAAAAAAGTTTTAATAATATAAGTTTAAAACATAGTTTTAAACTATTATATAACTTTATTAAAGTTAAAAAGTTTAATAAAATATTAGGCTATATTATTTTAATACTTTAGCTTGTGCATTTTTTTTAAGTTTTTATATTTTTTTAAAAAGTTTTAAAAACGTTTTTTTAAAACAGTTTTATAAAATAACTACTTGTTAAATATATTTATATAGTTTAACTAAAACGTTTATTATTAGTATTATATTTAAGCTTTATTTATTAATAATAAGCTTATTTAGTTAATATATATATAATTGTTAAAAAAAGCTGTAGTATATATTTATATATATGCTTTTATTTAGTTTTATTATAGTTAAAACTTAGCAAAATTTTTGCTATTATAGTTAATAAGTTTATTTAGTTATATAAAGTTAATTATAATAGTTGCTAAAAGTTATATTAAACGTTTTATAGCTTATATTAGTTAATTTTTAATGCTTTAAAGTTATAAAAATTTATTATTATCGTTTTTATTGTTTTTGTTTAGCTTTTTCGGCAGTTTTTAAAAAAGCTTTTGCAATAGTTTTTATAAAAGTTTATACTTATTATTAAATTTGTTAAAATTAAAGTTTTTAAAGTTACCGTTTTTTTTAACTAATAAAATATAAATATATATAATATATTATTAGTTAGTTATAGTTTTTAAAATGTTTTATATTTAAACTGCTTAAAAATATTTACTAATTAATTAGTTATAAATATAAGTTTTACTGCTAAAATATTTAATAATAAGCTTAAATAAAACTTTACTAATAAAAGGTTTATTAGCAAAAAAAGTTAAAAATGTTATAAATTTTGCTAACATTTTTTGCTTTTATAAGTTATTAATAACAAAGTTAACGTTAACTTTTTATATTTTTAACAATTGTTTTTATATATTTTTTATAGCAGCTTTTATATAAGTATAAAAGTTGCTAATTTGCGTAAAATTAATGCTATAACTTTAAAAGTTTTTAAATTATTCTTTTTTATTATTAGCTTATAAATTAAAGTTAGTTATAAGTTAATTATAAGCTTATTTTTATTTTTATATTTTATTATATAGTATATAAAAAGCTTTATAATATATTTTAGCTATATTTTAAAGCTTTTAAATAGTTATATTATATATTTAAACGTTTTATATTAGTTATATAATAGTAGTTTAAGTTTTTTGTGCAAAAGTTATACTTGTTTTACGTATATAAGTTTAAAACTAAAAAGCTTATTTTTTTTAAGCTTTTATTTTATTATAGTATATTATAACTATTATATTATAAATAAATTAAATAGTAATATAAAGCTGTTAAATAAACAAACTTTAATTAAATTTTAAATTGTTAACGTTTTAAGCTAAAGTTAAAATAAGCTAATAAGCGTTTTTTATTTAATTATATAAGTTTAATATTTAATTAAAAAAGTTTTAAATTATTATATTAGTTATTTTTGTCGGTAAGCCATACTCCTAGGAATACAGGGTCCGTACGACCGAAGGGTCGTACGTAAAAGGGGGTGGTAGGGAGTCCAATTCTATTGACTAAACTGCTACAAAGGTCTAGGTCGAAGGGGCAATTGGCAGGGCCAATTGCCAGGCTATATACAGGTAGGTCAGGTAACTAGGTGGATCCTAGACCTTCCATAGGGTTCCACAGGCTTCCGTGGCTTGCGCCCGGAAGCATGTGGCTATTCGTACGAATATTGTTCCAACACTGGCTGTTTTTATCTTTCGTACGAATAGCTCCGTATATCCATTCAACTAATCGTTCGCGGCAGCAAATATTAGGCCACCCAGGAAGGAAGGGGTAGAATAAGGCGCGCGGAAGGCCTCCAAATAGGGTCAAAAGCAAAGCAGTATTACCTACTTCGTACGAGGGATCAGGTCGTACAATGTATCAATAGGGCTTCGTACGATTGATCAAATCGTACAGCATATGCGATTAAAAAGAATGCCGAGGCTTAGGCACCCAAAGGGTCGTAGGGCCCAAAGGGTCGTATGTTTTGTACGACCAAAGGGTCGTAGGTTTCGTACGACTAAAGGGTCGTAGGTTTCGTACGACCAAAGGGGTGCCTAAGGGGTTGTGGCCAAAGGGGTTGTGGCCAAAGGGGTTGTGGCCAAAGGGGTCGTGGTCAAAAGGGGGTCGTAGCCTTCGTACGACCAAAGAGGTAGGTGTACGAAGGGAGGAAGGTAAATCTGGAGGCTTCGGTATTTCGAAGCCCTTCGTCCGAAAGGGTCGTACGAGGTTGAACAGTATTGCATAAGCTCCTTTATGCAACTACCAGGCTCTTCTGTTGTTCGTCGTCTCCGACAACTCCTGGCCTAGAAAGTTCGGTTTCGTACGAAGGGTCTTTAGGTCGAGGGATAACGGGTATTTAGGTCTTCGTACGAGGGCTACACCTAGCAAAAGGGCGCGGGCTAGGTGTAGGTCGAAGGGGGTCAAAAGGGGTGTCTTCGTACGAGGGCTACACCTAGCAGAGGGCGCGGGCTAGGTGTAGGTCGAAGGGGGTCTGGCACGATTGCATGCCATTGATTGAACTTTCGTATGAAGGCCGAGCCAAGGTACGATTGTAAAACCAATCTTTCGAGCCTGTTGGGCTACCCATAGGACTCGAGTGTGCGATACAGAACACGCAGCCCGTACGTCTGGTGTTAGGATTCCGTCATCTACCTTGCTAATCTGCCGCTTGCTAGCCGTCGCCAGTTGACGACTGATCAGTGTCGGTAGGCCATACTCCTAGGAATACAGGGTCCGTACGACCGAAGGGTCGTACGTAAAAGGGGGTGGTAGGGAGTCCAATTCTATTGACTAAACTGCTACAAAGGTCTAGGTCGAAGGGGCAATTGGCAGGGCCAATTGCCAGGCTATATACAGGTAGGTCAGGTAACTAGGTGGATCCTAGACCTTCCATAGGGTTCCACAGGCTTCCGTGGCTTGCGCCCGGAAGCATGTGGCTATTCGTACGAATATTGTTCCAACAATTTTAATATTTTTATTTTAAACAATATAAATAAAGTTAAAAAGTTAATATAAAACTAAAATATTATTAAATAAAATAATATGCTTTATAAAATTGTTTATTTTAAATGTTATTATTATTAGTTTAATAAAAAATCGTTTTTATAAAAAAAGTTGTTTAAAATAAACTTAATTTTAAAAAAATATTTTTAAAAATGTTTTTATAATATAAAAGCTATTAATATAATTAATAAAAGTTAATATAGCTTTAACCGGAAAAAATATTAAAGTTATAAAAACAACTAAAGTTTAAAGCGTAAGTTTTAAGTTTTTTAATATTATAAAAAAACTTAAAATAGTTTTTTTTATAATTTTTAGTTAGTATAAATCTAAAAAAAATTATAAACTTTTAGTTTTAAAAGTTTTTACGTATAAAATAACAAAAAACGCCATTAAACTAGCATTAAATAATGTTTTAAAATTAAGTAAGCTTTTTTTTAAGCTGTTTAGCTTTTTTTATAAGTTAAAAAAAGCGTTTTAAATATTTAACTTTAATTTGCTTAAGTTAAAATTGTTTAAAAAATTGTTAAAAAAGTTTAATTTTTTTAATTTAACAATATATTAAATAAAAAAAGTATTAATAAAAATAGCTAAATTTTACAAAATTAATAAGTAATTATTATAATTAGCAAAAATATAAGCTATATTATTAACAACTATTATAACATAAGTTAACTAAAATAGTATACTAGTTTAAATAATTAAGTAGTTTTTATTATTAATAATAAAAGCAAATAAGTTTAAAGTTGTTATAAATATTTCGTACAAAATTAAAAAAAATTAATATTAAAAGCTTTATATAAAGCTTAGTTTAAATAAAACAATAGCTTAAATATTTATATAATAAATATAAAATGTTAAAGCTTTTTAAAAAAAAATAAAAAATTATTTATAATAAAAGCTAAATTTTAAAACTTAAAACAGTAGTAGTTTTATTTAGCTAATAATTCTTTAAAGTTTTTAAAAGTTTATAATTTTCCTTTTTTTAGTTAGCAATTAACTTAGCTATTTATGCTTATAGTTTATAAAGCTTAAACTTATAAGTTAAGCCTTTATCCTTATAGTTAGTTTTTATACAGTAGCATAAGCAGCAACCTGTTTATATAACTCTATTGCTAACCAATAGTTTATATCTCCAACTATACAACCCTAGCGCTAGTAACTAACAAGCTTTAGCAGTCTTAGCTGTATAACATAAATGCTGTTGCTTTAACAGTAGTACTTGCTCCAACCCACTAGAAGTCTCGAAAATCTATCCCGGGCCTCATTATATCTTTAAGGCCTAGGCAAGAAACTAAATCAAGGAAGATAAGTCTGGCGCAAACTCGTATCATTTTTACTTATCATGCCTAAGGTCGTGTGTCTCTATCAAATAGGCCTAGAATGGGAGTCTCAAAGTAGCCGAGATAGCCACGAATTCATGAAAAGAATTGGACTAGTTTCCCTAGCCTCTTTCTTCTATACGGTGTCGCCGAAATGGGACTGAAAAAGGCAGGCACGTTTAGCTTAAGGAGAGCTGAAAGGAGTCATTAGGCGACGCCACTACCGGGCCATATCTGAAGAGGAGCAAACAGTCTGTGCTGAACTTGTGGCGCAAACTATAGCTTTCAACGAGGCATTGAATTACTAAGATCAACTCATGATAGTTCTATAGTTTTACCTGCCGAAAATGCAGCTATTTTGTACTAATACTAAGGTTTAGAATGGAAGTTCTTCGATAGCGAGCTAGTAAGTGCCGTATACCTGCCTCAAGATTGCACGACACCAACTTTTCTATGGGTTAACCTGTCCCAGTCTCCCGCATCCATGGGCTAATTTGTATTGAATATCTCTTACTGTAGTATGACGTAGACTAAAATGCATCTATCCATGAGCTAAGGTAGCTAAGGATTAGCAGTTGGGTCTAGGTCCCCATAGGTCCCCGCTAAAGAACCTATTAGTTCTCTTGGGTTAGGCTCCGAAGTGGGAGCTAAAGAACTAACATGTATGTTAGAAATATTTTAGTATGTCGATATTGAAAAATAAATAGAATTTCAACATAAATCTACTTTAAGTATATTGTGAAATAGAAACTTGGATTAAAAAATCATTGTGTTCATTACTATATACTAATATACAGGCCAGTTAGGACCCGGACTTTCATATCGGGCGTCAAATTTTGCCCGCTCTAGTTACTTTGGCCCGAGCTTCGGGGCATACGGGCTCCCTTGTACTTTTGGGCTTTGTTCTTTCAGCTGAAACTGCCAGCCCTATGCCAGGTAGCACCGGCTACATACCTTCTATTGGTACGCCCTAAGTAGCTGCCAAGTTGACTTATAGGAGCTGAATATCTTGAATCTCGATGATGGCTGAGTATAGCCGCCTCTAATGTCTTGATTAAGAGACTCAGGAGGCAGTAGGACTTAAGGCAAACAGCAGAGATTGCAAGATGAAGAGCGACTACGTGTTATAAATATCGACCAGCTGCCCATCTATCTTTTCATATGTCGGCATTATCATTCCACATCATAGGACCTTCAGATCAAAACTCACGTTGTGGGACATCTTCATGCAATAATGGCACTATCTACAGTTCTCACCTCTCTGGCTTTACTTGCGCTCCCTGTGTCAGCCACACCATTCACTGGTATCGAAGTTGCTCAACCTAATCGTGTTCTTGAGCGTGCCACCCCTACTTTGACTGCTGCTGCTACAGCCAGCCCAACATCAGTGGGATATTTTGGACCCGTCATTATTGATGGCATCACCAACTCGGTTCTTTACGACACCGGTTCTAGTGCGCTGTAAGTGTAAACCATCTTGGAACATCATGCTCTAAATTAAACTTATGATCGATTAGATGGATTAAGAATGGCACAACCGTTCCAGGCCCGGGGTTTTCTGTAACATACGGCAGTGGAACAGTCAGCGGAAATGTTGCTAGCGGCAACGTGTCTATAGCGGGATCAACTGTTCTTAACCAACCCTATGGGGTTGCAACGTCGTGGAGTTCGGCGTACAATGGCTACGACGGTATACTAGGGCTTGGAAAGAGTTCGACTCAACTCGGCGGCTACTCTACCTGGATGGCCAATGCCATGCCCCTGTATAAGCAGCCGCTCTTCGCAGTCAACATGCCACCAACCGGCTCAGCCATCTTAGTTTTCGGATACCACGACACGGCTCATGAGAACGGCCCACCAGCTTTCAATCCGACCACCAACTCCTCAAGCCTCTGGTTGCCAGAGGTAACCAGTTTCAATATTCCGGCCAATGATACGTCGATGAACTGTGATCTCGACACCGGCACCACGGATATTACTGTCCCATCATCCATCGCGTACGGCTTCTGGAGCCAGGTGAGTACTGCGACCACAACGGACGGCCAAAAGTGGACGTTCCCCTGTTCCAACAACGGGTCTGTACCCAACTTCTCGGTTACCATTGGAGGGGTCAAATATACTGTAGCCGCCGCAAACACCTATTTTCAGGATACCCCGACACATGGTGTTTGCGGTTCACGGCTTCAGGGCAGGAAGTCGGGCTGCGTTCTCGGGCAACCGTTTTTCTACAGTAACTACGTTGCGTACCACTACGGAAATATGACAGTTGGCTTGACTGGGAGGAAGTGATCTCAGTGGCGGGTGTATTTGGTCGTTTAGTTAGTTCGTTGTGGGATCATTATGGTGAGAACTCATGTAGCGGAAGCGATCTCTACCCATAACTGTATCTGGGCGGACTTTTAGTGAGCCAGTTTAGCTTACTTCAATGAAGGTGAATATAGAAAATGTTGAAATCAAAGCAAATTACCTTATATTAGGAGTACTATTAAACAAGAGTAAGTTCCTGTGTATGAGTAGAGAGATTAGAATGCTGCGAACCAGAATTGAGTAGTGTAGTCTAGTTTTACATACCTTCAGCGTTTGCTAACATTCGCTGATACGTCTTTACATACACAAGTTGGGGAACTTATAGACTCCGGTTGATAGCTCTGCTCGTTCTCCTCTCTAGACATATCACTCAATAATATTTCTCTGAGGTTTGTAGGAAAGGTACAAAGAACAACTACCTAAAAGACTTGAAAGCTGCGATAGAACGATATCGAGCTAAGGGATTTATATGGTACACGAATAATCTCTTTAGCGGGGTAGGTATCACATCCCCCCTCACCACTACTAATATGCGTGTCTTAGCCGCTATGACGAAATATCAGTCTCTCCAGGTCTACGTTGCAAGATGGCACCTAATCATAAGATCGCGGTAATCCAACTTCACCCCAAGGTGAGTGTTTTTTTAGCCCTTATGGGTTTCGATTATGTGGCTACATCAGAGGCGCCGAGGCGTTGAGCGCTCTTAAATACCTCTTTTCATTAAATTAGCGGTGGGCGACTTCGAGCCGCCTTGCTGGCAATCAGCAGTTCATGCATTTTTTATAATAGTGACCCGTACCCCCAACAACGCTATACTTACGATTTACTTAGCCATTATTGCCCGCTCAAAACTTCGAAAGGGCCGCATCCTTCATACGAGATTCGGCTGCTCAGGGGTGTCATCTAGCTGTATTACCCGAGTACCATCTCACCTCATGGGTCCCTGACGAACCGGGGTTCAAGGATTCATGTGCGGATTCTGATATATACCTGCAAAAATATCAAGATTTAGCAAAAGAGCTCAATATTTGTATTGTTCCTGGGACGATAATCGAATCAGAGGGCGATTCCCTGCAAAATATTGCCTACTTTATCTCGTCGAACGGTGAGGTTGCAGGACGATACCAGAAGAAGAACCTGTGGCATCCGGAGCGCAGACACCTTGTGTCATCAGCTCATGAACCTCATACAGCTTTTGATACACCCCTCGGGCGTGTCGGCTTGCTTATATGCTGGGACCTGGCCTTTCCCGAAGCATTCAGGGAGCTCATTTCGGATGGCGCACAGATTATCTGCGTGCCGACATTCTGGAGTATGCGCGATGTATCCGATGAAGGATATGCCTTAAACCCGGATGGTGAGGCATTGTTTCTGAATAGCACAGTTGTGGCTCGTGCATTTGAGAATACATGTGCCGTTGTATTTGCCAACGCCGGCGGTCCACCCGAGAAAGGGGAGGAAACGAGCTTTGCGGGCTTGAGTCAAGTCACTGTGCCGCACATAGGGGCACTGGGACGATTGGGCCGCGCCGAGGGCATGTCGATCGTCGACCTAGATATGGACGTGCTGAGGGTCGCGGAGGAAAACTACAAAGTCCGAGAGGATAGTAAGTGCTCCACGAAAGTTGATTGCTTGATATTTCTTTCCCGATGGGCTTTCAGAAGTTTGCTCATTGGACATATCCTTATTCGTCATCTAGGCGTTGTTTCTCACTATGCAGTTGCTAATGCTGCTTTTAATAGTGCAAGCTGAAGGGTGGCACTATGCTTATACACGGATTCGTGACGAGGCTAAATTGTAAATACGAAAAGTGTCTTGCTGCCCGTATGCTTTCGCACTATCTCGCAGGCTGGGCTATGCGCTTCTAGGTCATCATCGTTTATTAACCTTGTAGACTTGTTAGGAACTATTTTCCAGCTTGTACTCGAGTCATTCAGCCTCAAGCAATGAGTTTGGAGATGATAAGGAGGTAGTTTTAGCTAACGGATGCTACGCCAGCCTGAGAGTGAAAGAAAAAAAAGTGAGCAAACAGCAAAATGGAATTATTGCCTCCATCCCGGATCGAACGAGAGACCTTGTCATATCATGCAGTTACGTACAAGTGACACGCGCTACCACTACGCCATAGAGGCAATTGTTTCTCATGACTGCTCGCCCCCCTGTCATGTGTATCTAGATCAGATGCAGGGTCCCAAACTTGATTGCTAGGGGACCCAGCTAGAGCGATGGGCAGTACACACGGCCGCATAGAAATATTCCCAAAGAAAACTACCCATATTCTTACTCACACACAAGCTTGCTGTCAGCATTGACGAGCCGCTGGTTCTTCACATGTTGGCTCTGGCGCTGGCGTGTCGTGTCTAGCTTCATAATTGCTGTGGTCGAAGTCGAGCAGTGAATCGAAACGCGTTCGGGTGAATATATGGAGAGATGGGACAACGACAGAGGTGACAATCGCGAACCTCGATAAATAAATGTTAAGACGGGAACAGAACTCATGGATATGGTTATGGGGTTGAACCACGGTTTGAGACCACACCTGTTGTTATGAGCTCATGGCCGCATGTTTTGGCGTAAAAATAATACATAGGCGGAGGAGAAACGGCATGCTTGAATATATAGATCAATATGTTAAATTACTCAGTATGTTGCCTAATCTGTACAGCCAAGCCTTGAGCCCCCCTTATGAGGAGTTTAATCAGTGACAATGTGTCGCCGTACGTCTAGTACCAATTGATTCAACTACTTCGCGTGAATTTGGTGTAACAGACATTTATGAACAAGTATTTGAACAGGTATTCGGATTGCTGATAATCTTCTATAGACTTAGGAGAGCCTAGTAAACATGGCCCCTTAGTCTACGTAGCATGCTTATAGCTCACATGTTCGAATAGCGTCGCTTGTCTTTACCTGCTTAGAACTCATAGAGCTGTCTCGCTTATTGGGCTGCAGGTAAGGATCGGCCAAGGGAATCTCCAAACAGCTACCATAGTAAAGTCGACATGTGTGGTCAGATGCCTTAAGGTTACAGTTACCCTCTCCTACATTGCTTATTAAGGCTGCTTCTATGTATTGTGACGTGGCAACAGAAGAGAGGTTTCCGGAAAGTTTTGCTGATAGAGTCTGCTATAGCTGACATGTTCTAGGTATGTTCCGGGTAGATCTAAGGCACGCGGGGGTTAACCGCAAATAAGCTAGGTTGGGGCATTTAAATTCGTTGTATCAATAGACTTTGAGAAACCGAGATTGAATTCTTCAGGCCTTTTACGCCGCATTTCGAGTCACAACAAGCAAATACTAGAGAACCGATTCCAAAAAGTGTGAACACTACTGCGCCCCCCTCGCCCTGCCCAAATTTTGATTTCGGTCCGGCCAGCATTCCGTACAAGTCAATTATTATACCGCACAATTCGGTCGTCAATACCGTCATATATCAGATTGGGGGCCGGAAATGCCAACAGCCTTGTCAGTTCCCTGTCAACTGCCAGGCTTTACGCATCCGAACCCTGTGCGCTTCCGGCTGTATACCCAAGCCGCGTTCATCCCCTCGATTTCCTCACCCTCGTCCATGCCAAAATAAAGAAAATGCTCACACTTTGCTAACGTTTCTAGTTGTGCCTTCAAATATAAATAATCAAGTGTTATTCGTGAAAGGCGTAAATACTTGAGCCGCTATTCCCATTCTTGTGGAGCTTCGCTCGGACCGCTATTCGCAGCACTCCCTTGCCTGTGTGGCTGTACTGAGTATACCGATGCTATGCTCCTTCTGTCAGGCTCGCGGGTCCCGAAGTCTTTGTCTTTTTCTGCGTATCTACTAAAAAGGCCCTTTCCAGTAGTAGCTCTACTTGCTCTTGATATACTCAGCCGCATGCCATGCGCATTATGGAATAGAATAAAAGCAGCAGTCTTAGCAGAACGTAGCCGGCAAGGAGCGCTACTATTTTGGTAAGGGCAATGACGCCAAAAGCTCAACCAAACGTATAAAACTATGAATGGTTGTTCAAAGGAACCGGGACAATTTTAACTTGGTGCGCTGCATTGTAATATGATTTTCCACTGGCAAACAACTCGAACTAACACTGCCGTGGGGGGGCGTGGGGAGGTGCAAGTAACGGGGTATCGGAGTATTCCTCATGGTGGATGCAGACAGCTGGACTGCAGCTCTTCGACAACATTAATAATACAGTATACCACTCACAGATGCAGCCGCGTCGCCTGAAATTCATTTCTTGGCTGCATGTGGGTTCTGCCTCGAGGGTCGCGCGACACTCACCGCCAGCATGCCACCAACGCCGGCCGCTTTCCAGTTTCCGTCTGACAGAAACATGGACCAAGGACGCCTGAAATATATTTGTGTATCTTGCTACTCTTCTCGCTTGCATCAACGGAAAACCGAGTATGACATATAAATGTGCAGTTTGATGCCTTTTGGGGGCCTCTAGCTTGATAGGCCCTTGAGATCAAATAGTTAAGCGCTCGCGTTATTAATCGCGCGGCGTATCCGATGCGACGGCGCGGAGCTGAAGCAAATCTTTCTGATATTCTGACAACATTGACAGCCTTGAGGCTGGGCGTGTACTCAGAGCCTCGAACATGCATAACATAGCCCCTACAGCTCTTCACTAAGTTAGCCATAAAGACCGCAAGATGTTCCGCATCTCTCCCACGCTTGTTCTTGCTTTCCGTGAACTATCTGTTACCACCCCGCAAGCTACTCCCCACCCCGTCTTCCGTAAAGCACTCAAGTCAACTTGCAGCATGTCCCGTTCATTTTATGCACCAGTCCCTTTAACAAGGCTCTACTTCGCCTATGGCAACAATCTTTGGCTGGAGCAGATGGCCAAACGGTGCCCAGACAGCGTCTACGTTGGACGCGCAGTTTTACCAGACCATTGCTGGTTCATCAACCGAAGGGGCGCCGCAAGCATAGCGCCTCGGAGCGGATCGACGGTCCACGGATTGGTGTATGAGATCACCGCCAACGACGAGACCTATCTCGACAGAAGCGAGCGTATACACAACGAAGCTTACATAAAAACGTATAGACGCGTCAACCTCTACGAAGTCTCAGATGCTATGCAAATGACTACTCGACTGCTGGTTAAAGATGGAGGCCCAGAGCAGGTTATCAGGATAGCCCGACATCTCTCGATACCGACTGGTGGGCGGCACGACACGGCCGACGTTCTAGTGTATCTCAGCCAGGGCTTCGTTATAAACGGCCAGGCTTGTGATTATTTCATAGACCAGATGAACCGCGGCATCAGCGATGCGATCTCTCTGGGAGTTCCTCCCGCCTATTTCAGCCATGTTGTCCGCGAGTGGATCCCCAAGAGACTGGCTCTATACAACTCCCGCGACCGATTGAATGGACGTTCCCTCGTCAATTACCAGGCTCCTGTGTTATCAACAACACGTGTAATCAGATCTAGGGGCGGTCGAAGGTTAGCGAAGGAATTGAGGCATTGGAATCCGAGGCATGGACGGGAATATCAGGCGCCTCATTTTATCATAGAGGTGTGCCACTATTGATTTGGAAGGCCAAGGGCGATCACAGATAGCCTCAAGAAATTGTACGTGTCAAAGGATTCACGGAGCAAAAGATGTATAGTTTATAGCCTGATGTGCAAAATGAACATTCGGGTGATTATTTTCTTGGGCCTATCCATTACTTTTGTCTTCTCTCGGTACAACCTTCTCTGGCTGGATCGCATCATCCTGCATCCTTTTGGTAGCGAATGTAGGATAGTATTTGACATTGCAAAATGGATAGTATAAGTGATAGAGGAATTTCCGTGGGTGGGCTCTTTGGCATGCTATGACCCCTACCCTCCCAGACACCCCCTTCCTTAGAAACTCAACAACCTATTAGCGTAATATAAGCTCTATCACTGAAAGCTATTTTAGCCAAGATGGACGACAAGTCATCAAACGTACTGCAAGTTAAAGCCGCACTTATATGACGTCAGTGGCTCCGGGGGGTTGCATCAAGCGAAGTTTTGATGGTATTCCAGCATTCAACCCAAGCAAAAAATCAGGTGATATTCTCTAGAATACGTTTGACTTATATCAAAACACTTTCTAGGGTGGTAATGCGAGGAAGTATGAGATTCGGTGTAGGTCTGGCAGCCTGGGAGTGGTCGATGTAGGTCTTATGCATGCAGTCAAATACTAAGATAGCGAAGCAGTCCAGTATCCAATAGTAGAACTATGTAGGCAGGCTACTCGCTGGGCCGCATCTTAAACCCTTGCTCCTTGTGAGTGCCACAACCCTTACTAGAGTGTCGCATGGGCTAGCTTTTATAGATATACGGACCGTAAGGCCTCCGTTGCGTTACAAGTTTCACGGTTATCTAGCGGACAACGCGGCGTTTAGCAAAGCTAGAGACAGCGGTAGTCACACGCTGAGCAAATGTGGCGTTTGGACGGATACGTTGATAGGTTTATTCATGCATGAGTCTATCCCCGTGCTGCAGGCTGTAATAAAGCGGCTAAGACAAGAGCAGGAACTCAGAGCATCAATCAACTATGGTCCGCCCCCACATAATCTGTGGCATTGTGGTATCCTTTTTCATTTCTTTCCGACTGTCTTTTGGCCCCCGGCGGCTGGTGTTGGCTGGTGTTCTATGATTGTTGGTGGAGGTGCCCTCATGGTGGAATGTGCCAACGGAAGCCTTGTTTAAATGATAATCTAGAGGCATACTATGAATCTTTCAGGGTATGTCTCCATGTAGAACAAGTCTTTCTTCAAATTATATGTTCATGTGTTCAAGAAAGGCGTTCCCTCCAAGAACTCACCGTCTCAATCTCAGCTGATCACAGGCGTAGTTAGTAAGATACGATAATTATCTAAACCCAACATCAGCGATGCGAAATTGAAGGGCCGATGAGCCCAGTAAGTCCATCTACAGGCGACGCTGGCTTACAAGGAATTACTGGCTACCCGAAGTCGCCAGCTTGCTTTTCACTGTCTTAACCTTCATGGCTATGGGCATCTTTCTCGCCACTTAGTAGGGCAAGCCTCAGCCAGACTAGCCCTCTTTACTTAACGTGAATACTTTTTATTAATACTCACCGCCTTGTTGGGGGCCTCTGTTATTAGCCCATGGGAGCTGAAATGCTAACCGTAGAAGATACTGACGAGTAATTCGGCGAACAAGGCTAGCGGCTTCAGCGAAGTTTGTAGGATTCCTCCTCGTCGGTTAACTGCTTAGCAGTTACAGCTGCATGCCAAGGCCGTAGCAAGCAAGCTAAATATCCAGTGAACAGGTACTTGAATACACACAAGTTGTGTTTTGCGAGACACTAATAATGAGTTGAAGCTGACTCTGAAAAAACGGGCTAGAAGATCTGAGTGAATATATAGTCACGAATCTACTCAGCATATATGAACTGGACTGCCGTCTCTTTTTTTCAATCTAACAAGATTTCCGCTGCCCGAAAGTATGGGGTTTCATCTTTGGCGCGCAGGTGTGATTTCGTCTATTAGTAAAAATGCCGTATGCCGTTGCTGTTGCCATTGCCGTTGGGGAATGCAACGGCTCGTTACTCCTCCTCCTATACTTCTTTAAGACTCTCCAAAACGACATCATACAAGCGTCCTGACTTAATCGACTCGTAGACCCGCGTGTTGTATAGCCCAATGCTCGGCGTGACACCGTCTAGCGTCGCTGCCTCGGTTGAAGCCAGGTGCTCCTCGCCCAAGAACGGGATGCCGAGATTCTTCTGAATGAAGCGGTCCATGCACCGCGAAGCCTAGCCGAGGTGTAGAGTCGCGTCGGGCGACGAGTCCTTCCGGCCCTCTCAACGTCGTCGGATCTCATGTCGGCGCTGCCCCCGAATCCTGTGTCGACACCGTAGATGATGTTGCCCTTGGTGATCTTCTCAAGGATGATCTTGCTGCACACTTCGATGGCGTCGACGGAATCAGACGTGAGCTCCACATGTGCTAGGTCTCTCGAGACCGCCACCACGTTGGCGATGGTCAGGCCCCTTCCGTTAATGGCCAGCGTCGTCTTGGCGGACGATGAAGGATCACGCCACTGCAATAGAAATAATTTCGTGAACGAGTAGGCCGGACTGGCCATGTTGATTCCGAAGGAAACGCACCCTTGGAAACTCAGGTATCATTCCAAGAAAACAAAGATGTTCTAACGTAAGCACCCCTATTTTACATCCTTCCCGCTTGTAGACGCCGCTTCTTGATTCTTACTTATAAGATGCCTCGACTGCTGGAAGGGCCTACATTCCTATCAAAGCCAGTGAGCATACCGAGGTGATCACAGTAGTTAGGTTGAAGGTCCTACTACAACGTACGCTCTATAGAGGCATACCTAACCGCCTGCCTTACACCACTCAGCTACACCATCATGTTGGCCTAGGACTTGGTGAGGAAGTTGGAGAAAGGCAATCCCTAACGCAGACGCAGTGAGTAAATACGCGAATCTTTAGAGGCCCATCACAGCACAAGGACTATCTGCCATCTGCACTCATTAAACACTTTTTAAAAACAGGATAAGTGTGCATTGAATCCACAATTTGCTGATACGTATGGAAACGACAGGGCACTGCTGAGTCGGCTCCAAAGAGATATGGGAGGCTCAAAGACATGGCGATATTGACGATATAGGAGAGAGACGTTCACTCATCTCGCGGGTGAGCGATGTCGTACATGAGGCGGTACCCGGGCAGACCCGGGGTAGGGGTAGCGGGCGGTTCCTCGGCTAGCGCCGGGAATCTGGGGAACCGACCTCGCACTGAACACTCTGACCGAAAACAACCTGCATAGGTACTACGTACTACGGAGTTTGCAAGTTGGATACGTCTGTAGAAACGAGGCAGTGGCTCTAGCATGTATCGTCCCTGGGGGTCGTATGGTATTTGGGAATGATCAACAGGTGTAATTATTAATCTGGATCCGATTATCATGGCATTATCTCCGTACTGGTGGAATCTTCGCAGCTGAATCCCTAGGGTGCCGGCTTGTGACAGTATCCTTTGATCGGAGTATCCAGGCTCAGGTCCGTGCCGACAACAACACATGTACGACGGTCTGTAGCAGGTAAAAGCAAGTTCAATCAAGAATGCCGAAACCCCGCATTTAAGGCCTATTGCCGATGACGATCGGGCTTGACTGTGTTTATAACAGCTCTCTAATCAAGGTGCCGCTTACAAAGCCTGCTTCATCACCTTCGCGATACATAACTACACGTTAAGGACTTTACTTTTTTATATGTCGTCGTCTTGCGAAGCGCTTAACTCACTCTTCCTATTATTGCAGACTTTAAAATGGCTGGTGCTGAAAAGAAACTCACTTGGCTTGTGACTGGCTCAAGCAATGGCATTGGGCTGGCTCTGGTAAGGTATATCTTGAGCACTGGGGATAATGTCATTGCGACATCACGAAATCCAGCCAAGACCCCCGAACATGTCAAAGAGATCGAATCGCATTCTAATGGCAAATGGATTGCACTGGATATCTCCTGGTCTCAGGACAAGATCGCGGAAGCCATTGGGGAAGCCGATGCACTTTTTGAAGGGGGAATTACCGCAATCGTCAACAATGCCGCCTTCGGTATCGTGGGAGCTATCGAGGATATCCCTGAGGAGGATGCGAAGGCTGAATTCGAGACGAATGTATGGGGGACACTCCGTGTCTGCAAAGCGATTCTGCCCAAAATGCGCCAGAGGGGATGTGGTACTATCGTGCAAATAAGTAGCGTTCTGGGACTTGCCGTCTTCCCAGCACTCGGCATGTATTCCGCGTCTAAGTTTGCGCTTGAAGGTGAGTGGTATCAAATTTCTTGCTACGAACCTCCTTTCTGATTGGTTTCGACTAGCTATCTCGGAGGCTATTTCACAGGAGACATCTTCGTTTGGAATTCGCACACTGATAGTAAACCTCGGTACATTTCGGACAAATTTCCTTGCGCCAGGTGCAATGGCCGTGATCGAGCCTTCAGAGTCGTACAAACCCCCGCACGTCGTCGCCGCTGGAATCCAATCCGAGCACGACAAACACGGAAACCAACTAGGAGATCCCGAAAAGGCGGCAAAAGTTATACATGACGCCATAAGTCGCAATGACCCGAGTTTGGCCAAGGTCTTGAGACTGCCAATAGGAGAAGATTGTTGGACGATTGCGACAGCTCGCATGGACCAAGTGCGGAACGACTTCGATGTTTGTAAGGAGGTTGCCTATAGCACAAACTATGCTGAATAAGAGAGATCTAATGCCACGGCTTGATGGTCTCTCACCATGTGGTCTGTGCGATCATCTCCCCGTAAGGTGCCCCTCACGCACAAGTTAGTAACCAGCTTTCGCAACGAAATCTTGGTGCAAGTACGGAGTACTGCGAGACGAGACACCTTCAGCGCTCTGTGGACAGCGTGGGAAGCACAAGGGTCAATTTTGGCCATCTCGTTGCGAGAGCGTTCGAGCCTGTTTCCAAAATAACTAGTCAATGCTGATGGAAGGTGTCGCAGTTCTCACTGCTGGCAGTTCCATGTTATTGCACAAGGAAGAAACCCCCTTTTTAAATAGCTTAGGTTACACTTCGCCAAGGTATAACTATGTACGGGCCTTGGGCCCGTGCCCGATACCCCTTGTCTCCGAGAGTATTCCGTAGCAATCCGTGACAGAAGGGCATTGCGAACTATAGCCCATCTACAGTACTCCTACCAGAAGCCAGGTCAAATGGAAAATTCACACCCCGCTATAGCCCGCCATAGTAAAGTGTGAATTTTTCATTTGACCTGGCCTCGGCTCCTGCCACCCTCGCCACCCTTTCTGGCTGGATATGCCACTCGTTAAACCACCTATGTAGATTCGCCCCACTTCCTATAGGTACAAATTAGGTAGGGATTAACTAGAGCAGGGACGCATGGCTTACCACGTACCTGTTATTGCTCCAAGTTTTACGTAAGCAATTAAGTGGCTATATTAACCAAGTGTGTTTTAGAGCCTTCTATGCATAATAACCCCCAATAGCCTTCAAATCGTACAGAATAGTTGCAGAGCGTGATTTGGAGCCTTATATAGCCTTAGGGCCGTTATTTGGGAGGTTATATATGGGCTACGGGTAGAACGGGGGGTAGGAAGTGGTCAGTGGCGGTCGCAACACCAAGAAAATTCGTGATAGTGGAGATTACGTTTATTTTGAGCCTCAGTGGCTATTTCAGGTGTGTAGCTTTTATCCGTTCATCCCACTAACTAGACATATTTACTATATAAAACACCACACAATATAGTCGCGGTAGAGTTCTCCAGTTATAAGGATATTCCTATTTCGGAGCAATGACAGGGCCGCCAGGTATGGTGAGCTATACACCCCTGCTCTAATCCCTACATAATTTATGTGGGAAGTGGAGCGGATCTACATAGGTGGTTTAATGAGTGGCATATCCAGCCAGAAAGGGTGGCAGGAGTAGGTGGGCATTCAGTTTGCAATGCACAGCCTCCCAATCCTACGTACAGCCCCCTATTCTTAGGCATAGCCTCCCTCATGTAAAGGCATCCATATTGTCATTATTGAGCTCACTATAATTCTAAACCTGACGCTCCATCCGTAATGTTTACCTATCCTATCTTCATTGTCGTAAGGGAACCAGCGAACACACCATATAGCCAAATTAGTCGTCCACGCAAGTGATTTTCGGGACCTTCCTACAACAACAAGTATCTATTCCCCATCTCAAGGACAGGATTCCCGGCCTCTGTCGTTCTTACCATGTCGGTTCCTCTTGGCTTTGACAATATTCTCTTCATTTTGAGGAGTTGTCGTTCCGCATGGCGATTCCTGTCGTCTCCATTTAGACGCAATCCACGAAACGAACAAGAGCGAAACTAAGAATGCTATCAGAACTTTTTGGATAATCATTGGATGACCTATCGTCCCCGTTGCCACGTAAGTTCCCTAGAAACCCCTATTTCTCAAAGAAAATCCATAAAAGCTCATAGAGTTCCAGTGGACATAGATCCGTCACAATGGCACGGCCTTTGATGTGACATTGGAAAGAACGATGTCATTAAGGAGCTTGGGGATTTATGATCCCCTATACAACTCACAAGGTTCGCCAAAAGCGGCTATTTGCCGAGGATCTGGGCGAGTAGATGAAACGTAGATGGGAGGGTTGACGATACCACTGGAATACGGCAATATGCCGGACGGGATGCAAGCTGCTACGATCGATACCACAAATTGGAATGTCTCGGACTTCTCAGGGATTTTATCTGCTGTTGAGCGATATATGGGCGGTCGACGTGTGTTTATATTAGGTGTATGGCCAGCCTTAGGCGCTATAATTCTTTCACGCCCCTTTTTTCTACCTGGTCCCATTTAGCTGATGCTGAGAATCGACTGGTTTCTGTTCCTGAGATTTCAACATCTCGCTCGACCATTTATGAATATCTAATCCTCTTATTCCATTGCAACGATTTGAAAACCTCACGTCCTTCCTATTCAACACTCGAAAACATCTGTCCGGGCACCAAAGACACATTGCCATTCAGCAACCCTTGAATAGCTACAGGTTTCCTACGTATACATAGCACTTCACGCTCTTTTACGTGAACTTGCTAGGACTCTTGGCTGAGAGACACTGCCTGCTACGAAGCAGGTTCATAGTTTGAATCTGTCTGATCAGCAGAGTTGCTCTGCCCGACGTTAGAGTGGAGACGGTAGTGCCCAGATCTCCCTACGGGCGGGCTGCGGATATAGAACCGCGTGCTGGCTGTATTAATACTCTTCGCGTTGCTCGGAAGGTTGAGGATGAAGCACTCTGTTTCGCGGCCATATACTATTCTACTGGCTCTCGCACCATAAATATCAACTTCGGCTTGGGTTTCTCGGAGAACTCCTCCCCAGGATCAAATCTCATTTCTTCAATCTCCGCAACGAAACCACATTTCTCATACAAACGTCTTCCCGCTGGGGTGCCTTCAACAACAGCTTTCACTTGCAGCTTATCCGAAGCCTGAACTCCCCATGTCACGAGTCCTGTGCCTGCTCCTAAGCATTGATAGTCTGGGTGAACGGCTAGTAGTTCGAGTACTAAGAAGTAAGTTTTAGTAAAGTGAATAAATCCAGTCGGCTGTCAGCAATTATGACTTACCATAGACGCCTCTCCCGTCGGAGTCTTTAACAGCCCGTGTCCTTGGCTTTACATAGTTTTCCCAGAGATTAGCCATGAATTTACGATCATTCATGTCTGGCCAAATCTCTTCGACAATCTCGGCGTCCTCAAGCTTCTGGGGTGGAATGTCTTTCATATGTGTCCAGACAGCCAGGCCGACGATGCGCTCACTCTTAGCCAGATCCCCGTCAATAGATGTGACCGCTTTTAGGAAAACCGAGTCATCCGAAGTACGCTTCCATGTCGTCAGACGATTGGAGCCCTGAACTTGACCCCTCAAAGTATCATGATTCGGGAAATACGCGTCTACAAATGGCGCATCGTGGCCGAAGCTTTCGGAAAGGATCTTAAAACATGTGGGTATATCTTCGTCGCCGAGCAAGGTAACATCTAACTGGTTGGATGTACTCATAATTGCGATTTGTCATCACCAAATTCCAGTTGCAGCCGTTGCAAACGTGTATGTGGAGATACGACAGCTCCAACGTGGGGATATGGCAGAATGTGGACAGAATTCCACGTTTGATATACCCAATGGCCGAACTAAGATACTTGCTAACTGCATATAGATATTAATAGAAAATGTATACATGCATAGATGCATACTACAATATGCCTAGGGGTCATCTATACTTGGAGGTAGGGCATATGCCAGTAAATGTACACATAATGGAATTCAATACCAAGTTTGGAGATTTTCCTACAATCAGAGGCGATGTGAATCGCGGAAGAACAGATAGACAGGAGCGTTAGCACTTTTATCATTGCAGCGCCATCATAGAAGTCTATCTCGCGATAATTCCATCCTTTGGCTCACCTTAGGTGACGGGCTGGCCCAAGATTCGAATTGATACACGTTCAAGTAAGAGTTAGGATCCAGCTGAGCGGTAGATTCTCGAGATGATGGCTCATGATGCACGATTCATGTAAATCTGGGAAACCATTGAAATTGGAGTAACTATATTAAGATACATTGAATGGTGAGCCGTAAAGTTGAATGCACGAAAGGACTTGGGTTTTGAAGTTCTTCGGTTTTCTTGTTTGGGCAAGGGTGAGCAAAATCAATTTGTTTTCCTCCTGGATTGTCTACAGGGCCTATCTCTTCGCTCGGGCACATCCATGTGTTTCGCCCCGACACAACCCTGGTGCTGAGGGAGGACATTTTCACCCCATACCTGGGACGACATCTCCTCCTGTCAAATTAAGTTCATATTGCAATGAGAATAGCAAAGACCCAACAGGGTCTAATGAGTTCGGGTAGTCGGGATTAAAAGGCGCAGGAATCCCTAAATGAGCCAGCCGGGGTAAGTGTGAACGCGACCTGCCTGAGTGTTTGAAAACCCATGAGGCGGGGTGAGGCTGCCACAACACGCTGGCTACTTCGCCAGTAAAATGTGCCAGTAACGAGTTAGGATTTCATAAACTCTAGCTACGTTCTAACTATTTCGTGGATATCAAACTAGTTCTATTTCACGTACATAGCTTTAAGGTAGGGTCTATCTCTGTACTATCCACTGATATCCATAGTCCTCCCAGAGCCGCTATCTTCATGCACGTTTCTAATCATGAGCCACAGCACCTTTGTCATGGCTTTGGCTTCCTTATCCTTCGTCCTCGAGTCCTCAGCCACCTTCTCTATTCTGTCATAATGCTTCATCTCCACCTTTTCTCTCCTTTGATCGATTTTACGGAGCTTGTCATCCACCCTACGACTACGGCTGTCATCGCGTGCTTTCTGCTCTCTTCTTTCCAGTCTATTCAATTCCTTTGCCCTCTTCTCTTCGGCCTCATCAACGCCCTTCTGGTGTTTATCAAAAGCCTTATTTCTGTCTTTCAATCTCCTCTTCTCACTACTCTTGCGTTCACGCTCGGATGCCATAGTATGTATTCTTCCCCACAGGTTGGTGTCCATGTTGATAGGCGGCAGAGTTTCCAAGTCCAATGGCTCGACCCAACGTTCCAAAGCTTGCAGCCACCTTTGTGCTACACCCATTGTCTGTATTTGCTGCAAATCTAGAAGTGGTTGCAACAACTGCGCATCGTCTTTCATCTTCCCCTCGGCGTCCAGTATAGGTAAATTATTGACTCGTGCTACGGCATCCAGCTTGGCAATCTCGATCTTGAGGCCACGTGGGGCGAAGATCTCCTTGTTAACCTTACGTAGGTATACCTCCGTCGCTCCCTTCGAGAGCACGACTTTGCCTACGTCTGCTGCGACGTTGAACGCTAAGCCGACGGCCTGAGCGGTTCCTATAGGCACGGCCCCAAGCACATTGCCGACTAGACCGAGAACTCGAAGTGGCGGACTCTGCACAGCAACACGATTCAGACCATCCAGGATGTCCAAGAACTCCCCGCGATGGATTTGGAAAGCTTCCAGGCTCGGGGGGTACGCTCTGAGGAAAGGGGAGCCTAGCGATGCTGCTGTGGCAGGGATGACAATTGGCTTCTGTAAATGTTGCGAAGACGCGCGCATTGCAGCATATTCTACACCATTGGGCGGTAGCGGTATCTGGAGATTTTGATGCTGTAAGCGTGACTGCGGGTAGTCTGACGAATACTGTCGGATTGAGCCCTGGTTGTCCGCCGCATGATCGTACCCATTTGCTGACCAGCTATGAGGATGGGGTGCCTGAAGACGCTGTTCATCTCGTTGGGTTGATGGGCGTGTTGGCGGCGGCTCAAAAGCGTATCCTGTGTACGCGGGTGGTGGATCATTGTAATTTTGGTGATAGTGAGCTCCCGCGCTGAGATCGTTGCTTTGCTGTGATAGGTTAGAATGAGCTTTTTCTCCGATCAGGTTTGGAAGGGTTGGAACACTGACGCCCATTGTAGCAAACCTTCTCTGCTAGTATGGCACTCTAGTATATTCTACTCGAATATGAAAAAGGCTGAGAGATTAAGTCTTATTAGCTACAGTTTATAATCCAACAGATGCAGCCAGATTGTTCCCTTTTTACAATCAAGTCCTTTCATGTGGAGGTAAATACGCATACAGCGTGGCTGTGTGATGATGTCTGCTTATTCCCTTTATTACCGGTATAAGCGTCGACATAAGAAACGCTACCCTGTAATTTTTAAATGTTGGTTAAGTAGCATACGTGGAGTCCTACGCCAAAGAAGTAACCACCCTACCTCACTGCCACCTATTCTAACGCTGTCCTCGGCCACCGCTCGCGCCCTCGGGTCCCGATCACGTCTCACTCGATTTTGATTGGAGAGTAGCCTGAGATGCCCTGAAATGGCCTGAGGTTGATTGTCGAATGCGCCCAATCGCCATCTGTTGCTCAACAGCGTAGCAGAGGGCAGTGCAGCGGCGCACATTCTCGTACATCCGCATTGACAGCATCGACGAGTGGACATGGATCGGTTAACGCGGGCCATGCTCTGTGAGCATCGAGCTATCTGCAACACCTTCACTCAGCTGGATTCGTGTCATTCAACAAGTAGAGTATTGGACCCCGTTGTTAGCAGCTTGTTGTATTAGTGGCACCTACACAAGACAGGTGCGGCTGCTTTTCAAAACCCTAGATACCGAACGACTTTGACGATGACCGCCTTATTATCCTTGAACTAGGCTAGATCGCACTCAAGTGTGATGAGAAACGTCCCAGGCCACATTATCTACACTCGAATTCATTTCGTTTAGTCCGGCTCGTACCGCAGCCAATGACCGACCGACCCCCGCCGCCGACACTCCACGAAAATTTGGCAAAGCAACTGTCAAGGCTTCAGCGCTTCAATCGTCCCGCAACCAACGTAGAAGTGGCCAGTATGAATAGGACGAACGTTGTAATTTATAGAGATGACCGCAGCGACTAAACAATTAATCTCATCGCTATTGAAGTTTACGCTTCGAGCAAGTCTCTCTTACTACAATTCCTACGCAGGTTAGCATTTGGGGACCAAATGGACTCTTGGCAAAAGACCAAATAAGTCATTTAGCTAGCATTTAATTAGGCAAGTGACTTGGGCTATTGCCGAGAGCCTATTGGGTCCCCATAATCCTTGAGTACGCCAGCTCCTCCTCCTTCCGTGATCCTCCGAGTGCTACTATGTTAAATTGGTCATAAAATCAAGTCTCGCTCGATGTCGCTGGTGTTTTCTAGTTCCATATTGTTACGAAGATCAATGTAACCAGGTCCCGTAGGATCTATATTACACGCAGGAGTCTTCGAAACTCTATTTCAACCGCCGAGATCCAAGAGCCAACATAATATATAAGGGTCTCATGTACTTTCCTCTGTATGCGGAATTTGGATCAGACCATCTGAGATGCCGCTGCACAGATCGCCGTCGGCAATAGCTCAGAGTAATTTTTCCTTATGAGATCAATTCTGAGACTCTCCGCGAGAGCTAATGTGAACCAAAATTGCTCAACAGCGGTCTCTTGTCTGAGCCATCTCCCAGTTACTCATTTTCGGCCCTGGCAGCTTTATATCTATCCAGGAGCAGTAACTCGAAGGATTGAAGCAGAGGCTGTGCTCGTCTGTAACGACACCCTGGAGCTACTGCTTCCTCTTAGATCGCCGGGTTCAGGTTACTGGACAGGCATCACGCATAGCCTTCCGATCTAGCATCAACACGTACATCACAACATGTGCACATAATTGGTACAGATACCAAGCTTAATATTGATGGTTCACAATTTCCTTTTATTTCAATTGAATCAAGTATTCGTGCTACTGAGTGATGTTACAATGGGGCTAAACAGAGTGATTGTTTCATTAAACAAAGAAGCATAAATCTCACGGAAGATTCCCGAGCAACAATCCAATTACCAGACGTGCTTTGTATTGTTCAACAGTCCTAGTTTGAAGTTCCTATATATAAAGTACAATTTCACAATGTCGAGTTCCGTTCTCGGAAGACCCAAAGGCATCGAAAAGACAACAGTCCTCCTCAAATACCATTTCTGACCTATTCTCACTCAAGATAAAGTTTACGACTAGACAATACCATGTCTCACAATAAAGACAACAGAAAGCCCAGCAATGACCTGACATATCCACCAGCAGCCCACATTCGAACGCCACTACAACCGAATGTTCCTGTAGAATACCCTAAAGCAGCGCATAAACAGCAAGATGCAGGGAAAAACGGTTCGCTTAGATGGCTAAAAGAGGCAGATAACCATGAGTCTCCGAGCCAGAAGAAAGATCAGTTTCTTGAGGACGAGGAGAAAACGAAAGTTTCAGGCGAAAGCAGCGGGACCCTCAGCTGGCTTGTCGAGGCGGCTAACTATGAGCCCCCAGAGCAACCCCCAAAGGACACCAAGGGCTAGATAAGTGATTACAGTAAGTAAAATCAAAGTCTGGCCTAGGAGGTGGGGAGCACAGACAATCTTGCCGTAGCCAATGCAAAAATAAGGAACAGATCAAAAACTAGCGCAGGAATCTAACAGTAAAATAAAGAGGGGAGGGGGTAGGCGGTGGTATCAAGTTCTTTATTCACAATCTATGGAGCAAGCCAAGAAAAGAAACAAAAAAAGAAGGAGAAGAAGAAGAAGAAGAAAGAAAGAAAAAGGGGCAAAAGGAAAGAATTTTTAATAGAAACTAAGCTTAACAACCCAATTTTTAATCCCGATTCTATGTTTAAAGTCTGCTATATAATTATTTTCCGTGATATACGCATATCAACTGGTGTTACTTGGGTTTAGGATGATGAACGCACGAGTGTCAGATGCATGAGAAGTGTTACAATTATCGTGTAACCGGATGAGTTAATGTGGCTAATACTTTTACCATCCTCACGTGTATATCGGCTAAAACTGTCTCTGCAATGATTGACTATAGGTGCTTAGTAGCACGCTATACGAAATTCCGATATTGAGTCCAGCCTGCACGACAACACACTATAAAATAAGGATTACGAAGACGTCTTTCGGCACTAATCCATTAGTTTGAATTCTCATTCCCTGAAATGTGCCGAATCTTTAATAGCAGAATGACTAAGCGTAGGCTCTATCTCAGAATATTTCTTCTAAGTAAGAGCGAGACTGAGTTATACCCGCCCTACAAATTAGGGGCCTCGATGCGCCCTCCAGTCTCGTCGAAGAATATCTTCTGTCCGGAGTTTAAGCTCTCCTGTAGAGCGCAACCAATAGTTACAGCCTGCACCGCGCCCGACAGTATAAAGGGGAGCTTTGTGTTTTCAAAGCAGGCAGCGGTGAACTCGTTAGCCTCTGTGACGAAAGCATGCTCGAAGCGCCCGTAGTAGTCCGCGGGGATTTCGCGCTGCACGCCTTGAGGCTCATAGATCTCAGCCAGCGAGCCCTGGGGGTTGGCATTGATAGATAGCTTGCCTTTAGTGCCAATGATCTCGGTCATGTCGTGCTGACCAGCGGCCATCATGCGACTACTGTAGAAGTAGGCGATTTTACCATCCCAGAACTCGACAACACCGGCACTATTGTCGACATCCTTGTGGCGGCGTAGGTCGGGCTGCACAGCTGTGATACCCATCGTCACCACGCTCTTCATGACGCTATCTTGGCCGAAGTACCATAAAGCCAGGTCGATATCGTGGATATTGCAGTCGACGAAAATACCACCACTGAACTCGGCGTAGGTTACGAAGAAGCCGGACGGGTCGAGCTTATCACATATCTGGCTACGTAATATGGAAACCTGCCTTATAGCGCCCTAGTCTATGTGATCATAGGCTTGTCTGTATGAAGCGTCGAGGCGTCTAGAGAACCCGCACATGGCGTTTAGATGTGGCTTCTTTGTGCAGCGTTAACGACTGATTGTGACTGCTCCCCGAGGAGGGGCCATAGTTAGCATTGAATCACATTATCTTCCTTTTGAGGTTTAGGCCAATTTTGAAATGTAGTGAGAAGTAGTAGGATAGGAAGAGACACTCACGATTTCTACACTTGTGCACTATTGAGCCCTAACTATTACCCCTGGCTACAGACAGGTTTATCTACTCACCCCGGCACTTTATACCCTGACACGTCGTGACGGTTGCTATTACGGCAGCATCAAGACCCAGGTGGTTGAGCATCTCGTCGTAGTCCGTGTAAACAGTAGTATTTGGCAGCGCGGTTGCAGCCCATGCCTTCTCTTTAGGGTCTGGGGTAAAAGCAGCGACAAGGTCGGCGCGAAGAGTGCGGTTGGCGAAGTTTAGGGCATGACGGGCTCCCATGCGGCCGAGACCAGCACACGCAATCTTGAGCTTGCGCTGTGACATGTCCCTAGATTATGATGGGATTGCAACTATAGCGGTTGTGAGAAAGACAGACAGCTCGATCGATGATGTTTGCCCCCTGGAACGTGGTATTTACTCGTCAATTGGGAACGATACAACAACGAAAAAAGGTCTCAAGGTGATCAAGAAGGAGGACATATATTCCTTGACGAACATGATCCGTTTCTTGAATTGTCGTTTTCTTCTTCTCCCTCTACACTCCTTCACCTACTACTCTAGAAAACACGCTGCGAAGCCGGAGCTGAAGCAGCCAATGTTGAATTAGGATTTGCTTTGCGATAGAACTCTACGAACTGTTGGCCATATGATATAGTTAATGCTGAAGAGAGCCGGGGAGAGCATAGTCTCGATTTGCCTCGACATGGTGGACAACATAACAAAGGAAACGAAATGATTAAATTTGGAAAGGCGATATGCAGAAAATTGAACTGGATTTTCCGCTTTGGACTGGTTAGGTAGACTGACAGATCACGAATTACATATTAATCCATTCTCTGCCAAAAAGGGCAACTCTTGCATGTACTGTACGTAGTATGCCACGGGCGTCTAGGAAAGGCAATTTTCGCCTAGTTGACTTGTAGACTAAACGACTAATGTGGAAGCGGTAATGATTGGAACCCCTCCACTTAGTGCTGGGCATTCCTAGTCAACGTGGGGAAAGCTGGAGAATTGGGGAAAGTGGGTGTTTCTGGTAGACTTCTCCTATACCGCTTCTGTCATGTTTTATCACAACTCAGAATTAAATTAAACTGAGGTAAAGTGTTTATAGTCCAGTAAGTCGCTTTTGCTTTTCTCTTAGTATACGTCACTTGTTTAGCAGCCGGAACTCTGGACAGTGTGATACGTGTATTGTACGGTACTTGGAAGGTGACACCTTGGCAATATAAAGGGGAACAATAGCGGCGGCGGAACCAACACCAAAGCCGGCAACTAGTCGCCCTACAGTCATCTGAGCGAGAGAAAAGGCCGATGCCTAAAAAATCGCGCTAGCAGTGAAGAGTGCACAGCCGACATAAATAGCGTTCTTGCGTCCGTAGTGGTCCGCAGTCAGACCGGCAAAGATGGCACCAAAGAACGCACCGCCAGAGGTGATAGATGTGATGAGTTCCTTCTCACTCGAACTCAAAGTATGGCTCAGGTCGGATCCAATGTAAACCAAGACGGCAGCAATGATACCCATGTCGTATCCGAACAACAGACCACCCAGGGCGGCTGTCAGCGTAACGAGCCAGGAGTATAGGCCGGTCTCTGTCTGTTCAATAGAGTCGAGTTGATCATGCCAGCCAGGAAGCGGCTGCTCAGTGCTTATAGTCGCGAGGTGCTGCACATCTGTCTTCGCATCGTGGAGAGAGAGTTGTCACGACATGAGGTTCTCGCTCAGAGTAGTGTCGGTACAAAGGTTACAGACAATGGGGAATAATGAGAAAGATGGAGCTACTAATGATGGCAATGACTACTGGAGCTTAAGCAAAGAGAACTCTGTAGCCGTTAATCAACTAGATGAAGATTTGCGGATTCGTATCTTACTATAGCAACGTGGCTGACGGTAATACTCTTATAAATATCAATTCTACAATTACAATCATTCACACTAACCCATCCGTTTATTTGCACTTCAGTTGGCGCCAAGTCAACGATGCCGGCTTAGCGCCATCGTTGTCACTAAGACGAACCCAAGGCTCTGTCCGCCCTGAAATGATCCTGGTGTCCTCGTTTCACTTCCCCAGGTTTCCGAGCTCGAAGACGAAGCGTTTTTAGTCTGGGGATAGTCTGGGGAATGATGTTTCGAAGTGGGGATTGCGACAGACTAGTCATCCACTGAGAACTTCTCGCCAGCCAGCGCACTCCAATTTACACTTCCGGACCAGCACCCCACAAGAACATCGATGGGGCCTTGATCCTGGGCGTGTCGGGGTCTGGACACCAGGGTGCGAACCCGGATATCTACAATCACTTGCCCTTCTCGTCTAAAAGGGCAAAAAGCCCTCTTCCTGGCCTGATCAATTCATACCTCGTCACTTCACCCTTCCAAGTCCTTATTCGCGCCCCCCCTGAAAAGACCTCGGTGCTTAGATCACGAACAACCTCATTCCCGGCTAGTCAGCCCACTTCCCCAGCTTAATATCGAGCTGTTGGCAAAGGGGCATTGCATTGCCTCCACCTGCTACAAACTGGCAAGATTGATGAAGAGAGCGAGTAGGAAAGATTGCAGACCGCAGACGGTTACAGCTGGTTACCTACTGAGGCACTCTTCCTGTTAAACATGGACAGTCCGAGGGCAAGTTCGCACGCCCACAACGTAACCACGGCCCGGACTATCCCTTGCTCTGTGAGTGTTGATTATAGGACAGAGACCATTACGATGCCAAGCCCGGCGACGGGCCGAGTCGCTAATGTATATCCGCTTCTCAGTCTTGCGAAGCCAGGTATGAACGAGGATCTCCCAATCTTGAGCTTTTAGTTACTAATTGTGAGCTTGAACTTCAGTCGCCACAAATGTCAGCATGCACTACCCGTCAGCCCTGCAACACTGCGTGCCCCTGGGTTACAGCTTATTGAATAATCACTAATGCGACAGAAAAGGTGACAACCAAGAGCTTGCGTGCTCAAGATGTAGGGGAAAAGGAATTGAGTGCAAGCGGAAGTCGCGCATTCGCTTTAGGCATACGCTCAACCCAAGGTTTGTTTCCCCAATTTGGACTTGTATTTAAGTGAGCCTAGATACTTCCATGAAGACTAACGTACTCTTAGCTTGCGGTCCAAGCGTTCCTCCGGGTCTAGTAGAAGAGACTTACAATTCTCATCGGATCAGACCTGGGTGCGGGGAGCCAAGTCCTTCAACTTTGTCGACGAGACACAAGAGGTTGTCAATATCTATGAAACCAACAGCCAAGAAAGCGGGAGTGACAATGAGAAAGATAACAACAAGACGACTAATACGACTTCCCCCTCCAAAAGGCTCATTTCTCACTCGCATGGTGTTCCATCTCCATGGCCATATTCGTCACAGCCAAACGGCTTTGAGAATGGCAATCTTAGCGAAGTGGTGTGGACGTTGAGCCTCTGCTCCCCGACGAGAGAGAAGTTATCAGCTCAATCTGAAATGACTAACTGCATTTCCATGCAGTCTCCTTCAGAGACGAATCAGGAAAACAAAGATGGTGACGGGGCGGCTCATCCATCCTCGCCGACAAATGATGGTAATCCTGGATTCCAGGCCTTACTAAATGCTGGCCGTCTACTGGATTATGGCGATAACTGTGCGGACTCGCCGGTACAAGCGAAGAATGACACGCAGTGGCCCACCGATACCTATGATACGAAGCGGACATGGCCCCTGAAAGACAAGCACGAAGCCCAGCTGTTCTGCCATTGGGTGAGGAATATCGCACCCCTCTTTGACTTGTGTGATCACGAACGCCATTTCGCAACCGTGGTCCCTCAGCGTGCCACAACCTGTCAACCACTCCTGAACGCCCTCTTGGCCGCATCCGCTAAGCACTCAAGCTGCATGGGGTTAGTTACTCCGTTAGTAGCCGATAAGTATTACCAAGAGTCCCTCGAGACTATCATTCCTATACTATCCAGCGATACTGTGGTGAGGGACGAGAATCTCTTGGCTGCTATCGTAATCCTCCGCTTCGTTGAGGAGTCGGATATTCCCTTTTCACCTGCTGGTCCACAATCCCATCTCATAGGCACGAGAGCCTTTCTCGCGGCACGTGATCGTACTCGTAAATTTAGCAGGCTCGGAATAGCAATATTTTGGCTCGCGCTGCGCCAGGAGATTTTCATGGCGCTGATACATAGCCGATCTGTGCATCCGGACTTGTTGATCGAGGACATTGTCTCCCCTTCGGAACCGCCAGAATGTGACTGTGATTATGCCAACAGAGTGATCGTGCAGGCTGCCCTTTGCCTTCAGTATTGCTTTGGCGAGAAAGATCAGCAATCTTCTTCCTGGGCAGAATTGAGCCACTCTCTAGATAGTTGGTATGCCGACCGACCGTGGCAGTTCTACCCAATGTCAGCCGAGGGGGACGAGAACGAGTTCCTACCAGAACGAAAGTATATCTCTGACGCAGTGGTGACGGGGTTGCAGCACTACTACCTGGCCCGGCTTATTCTCGAGGCCCATAATCCAGCAGCCCCTAAGCTAGGCCCAGGCCGAAAAATGCACCAACGAAAGACAGATCAGGAAATGAAACGAATAGTACGCACAATCTGCGGGATCGCCAAGGTGAGAAGAGCCAGCTAAGCTAAACTGGGGGCTCACGGGCCACTCCCTCGCGAGCCACATAACCACCCAAACCACCCCCCATCTATTGAAGCCGTAAAAAACAACAAATATAATTGCGATAGCTAGTTTTTGGTGTTTTTTACTAAAATATAGTTCTCTGCTTCTGTTAGGTCCTTTGGCCAGCTGTTTACGGACCGATTTAGACTGCTAAGCATTTCTATATCGCTAGCTTCGTCCTTAAATATAGCCCTACCCCTTAGTCTACGTTTTACCCTTCGTATTTGGCTTATTCGTATAAATCGCTGCTTTAGCGTTAGCTTTATTTTTTTTCGTTGTTTTTTAGCTTGTTTAGCTACTTTAGCTTTTAAATAGCTAATTTTAGCTTTAAAAAACACAATTTTATTAGCTAAAAAGTTTAACGCTTTGCTAGCTTTTACAATAAACAGCTTTTATAAGTATATATTAAAAACAAAGTATATAACTACTAGTTTTTAACCATTATTTAACATATTCTAACTACTTAAAAGTGTTTTTATGTTTATTTAAAGCTTGTCTACTATATTTTTTAGTATTAAAAGCCGTTCTTATATAGCAGGTGCTTCCGGCTAGCTTTTAGCTACACTTACGTTCTTAAAAATTATATATTTTAATAATAATAACTTTAAACAATTTTGCGGATAAATTCTAGCTGTTTGTTAAGCTTTTTTAATGTTGCATACGTTTAAAACTTTAAGTTTTGCTAAACAGTACGCTTTTAACATTTCTTTTTTTAAAAGTTTTACTTTTAATATAGCACTAAAGCAGTTTTTAAAAAACAATTTAAGCTTTTTTTTTACTAAGCCAAAAACTCCTACATTTAGCAGTTGTACTATATAAAAGCAGTATAGTTTATAAAACACTAGCTAAACCTTGTTTTACATATAACGCTATAAAAACTTTTCGCTTATATATAAATTATAGCTATTATACACTAAAATAACCTATTTATTGCTATAACAAGCTCGAATAAAAAAAATAAAAATGTTTTTAAGCTAGTTTATGCTTGTTTTATTGCTTGTTTACTTTTTAAACAATAATATAAACCGCTAATTTTTTTAAAAGCTAAAGTTATTATTAAAAAACCACTAATGTTATACTTTAAGTTCTTTAAAAATTACAGCTAGCGAAAAAGCTACTTTGTTAGCACTAATATACTTTAACACAGTAATTTATTCGCTTTAATTAATGTTTTTTTTAAAAGCTATACAGCTATTAGCTTTAGTAACAACTTAGTAGTTGCTTCTAACGCTTTTAGCTATCCCTATTTTGTCCATATTATAAAAGCGTTCAAATAAAATATTAGCAATTTTTAAAGCTTTTAAGCAGTTTATAAACAAGTTAATATTTACAGCTATAGCCCCGTTTACTTTTAAATAGTTAATAATTCAAAACCTTGCAGTTTTTACATCTAAGTTTCTAGCAAAAAAACGGACGTACTAATCGCCTCCGATCTAATGTTTGCTTTCAAAAGCAACAACTATATGTTAAGCTATTAGCCTAAATTTAACTAGCAAAAATACAAAGCTTAGTTTAGCTTAACTAATCGCTTAAATTGCTAATTAACGTTTTAAATACAAAAAAAGTATTTAAAAGTCTTAATTAAGCTTTTTTTTAGTAAGAACATTTTGCAAACGCTTCATTATTTGCCCTTATAAAATATTCCACTTTTTAGCTGCCGCGCGCACTAATAATCTAAGCTTTACGTCGCGTACAACAGCTTTAATACACTTTTCGTTTAAAATGCGCAACATTTTAAAAAAGCTTAAAAAAAAACGATTTAAATAAAAGTAAAAAAAAAAGTAAAAAAGTAAAAGCGGTATAAAAAACGCGAAGTGTTAAAAGCAAAATATATGTGTAAAAAGCAGGTAGCTGGGTAGCTCGTAAAGGAGTGGCCCGTGAGCCCCCAGTTTAGCTTACCTTGTCTCGCCTTCCTGTTTGTTAACAAGCATAAGACCAATCCGCATACGATACCAGGCTATCTGTAAGTGTCTATACACACCATATCATTGGATCTTAATCTATAGTGCTAACTTTGTTTATATTCTAGCTGCGCCAGTGTATCCATAGTTATCGCGGGTGATCGCTTCATGGATAGGCATGAACAAGAGATACTCTATCATATTTTGGTGGAAACAGGCCAGGATCTGGGCTGGCCAACTGGATCTGCGTATGGTGCTCTTATTTTTTCAACGTCCCTTAAGTCTAGCATATTTAACTAACTACTTCAAAGGCAGGAAGATTTAGTATCTGCTTGGGGATGGTAGAATTTTGAATGAGTCGATGATAAAAACATAGAAGAAGAAATGCTTAAATTTTGATTTAAAAATGCTTAAAAATGGAACGAGGCCATGTCCAAATAACAGCCATAGCAGACATACTGAAAATTATTCACATTAACTTCATTTGCATTTTATTCCGATTCAAGCTTGACTGTAGCTGGTATCAGTCGCGTGTTCAGCAAATTCTGAACGACCTCCATAGTATTTAGCTTGCTTCCTTGCGGTCCCCGGACTCTGCTCGCACCTCACTTATAGTTAGATGTCAGCTATATGGGAATGATGCTTGTGATGGAGAGGTAACGGGTAAGCGCCTCGACCCCAGCTAGTCCGCGGTAGATTGCACGAAGATAACACATGGGATGTAGACAGTGTCTCCAGTCACTCGGGCCGACTCTCCAGGATCTTGGACACGGCGCGCTTGTGCCAATGGTCCTGAATAATTGAACGTACGGCGGCCAGTGTACCCTCTACAAACAGTCGGTTGACATTATCTTCACGAACTTTGACGCTCGTTCCGGGACTATGGCATATCACGGCGTCGGATTCGAGTTGAACCACATTACCAGCCCCATTCCGAGTCTGCTCTTAACCTGCCACGCGGGGTATACAGGCACGTTGACTGTCATTGATTAGATCAATAAGGTGCTAATCCTGCAATTTTCGAACAGATCCTACCTACAGAAATTAGTCGAACGACAGCATTGTGAGAGAGACGATTGTTGCGCAGGCTGCAACAGTGCTCGGGAGGAATGTTATGTTTCGGCTTTAAGCAAACATCCAAAGTGTTCATGAGGTCGAACGGAGATACGTCGGAGACTGAGATAAGCAAAAGCGGCAAATAATAAAGTGGACCGAATCTAGATCCCGATGAGGAAATCCAGCAAGCCGTCATCATGAATTATGATTCGCGGATTCGGCCAAGGCGGTTCGATTCATTATTCAGCCAAAGAAATCTAACTATATTAGGCTTAGCGACTCATTGCGTGATCATCGCCTTTCAGTGCGAAATGCGAAACGTAGATTCGCCGCGCAGCAGTTTTCAGCCTCTGCCACATGCTAAATTCCGTGTGGCCGCATCGCCAACCCGCCCGAGCGGATACAGCCTACTAACACACTGCCCACCGATACCCGCTGCCGACACTGGCGTCTCTTGCGCCATCGCAGTATGCTAATAACACAATGGCCATCGTTGATGTCTTGGGCCTATCATCCGGGGTAACGGTAGGAGAGGATAGATTTTTGATCTGATTTTTTAGACTTTTTCTTCTTTCTAATCTGATAGCGCACAGTCTATGAATCTGCTTATTTAGATCCATTCTTTTACAGTTGAAGCTGTATCCTGACGCAGTTTTTTTAAGCGTCTGGTTTAATATAGTCACATATTCTTTCTTGTGACTATAGGCTGACCGACCTATTTAAGGGAACGATTTCATTATATTGCACTAGGTGTACTGAAATCCGTTCCTGGGGTTTCGCTGGTTCGGCTAGATTCGCCTAGCACTGACATATCAAGTACTGCTCAAAAAGTAGTCAAGATGGCATCGAGTCAACCTGAAAGTGCTGGTGCTCTTGCTAGCCAGGTGACAGTGCCAGAATCCCAGATGAAACGTACCGGATTTACCAAACAGTCCGCAAGTCTGCCTTTCGGCCAAGTTGTGCCGCTGTCCTCGATATCTGGCCCTACCTATGTCACCGGCCAATTGCTTGTTCAGCAGGTCGCTTACGCTTTGTCCGACAAAATCTTCTCCTACTCCCCCGAGACCTTCGACTTAGATGTCGCTGTAAAGGACTGGGCTGCCCGTCAAGATAAAAATATCTATGGCTACACAACCGCTGTTCAACCGCTTCAAACTCGCACTGGCGCTGGTGCTTTTGCGCTAGGCTACATATTCTCCAAGGATTTTGATCTGAGCAAACGCCACATTCCGCAGACTTTGTTGGCACCCTCGCTGAGTTTGCGCCACTTGCGGTCTGCCTTGGATCAATTATCTCTGCTCTATGGAGTCGCCAGCCCGTTCGTCGCGCATGTGGCTGCCATAGACTATGCCTCGGACAGTGGCCTTGTTGCCGAGTACGGCAGTGCCCTGCAGATAGCTGAAGAGCTTGGCCTAGCTTTGGTGTCGAGCGCGTCTGCCTATGAGTCTCAGCACATGTCCCTGCTTGCTACCTTGATGGCTAAAGTTGTCCCTACATTACACGTCTACGACGGCATCCATACATCCCGCGAGACTTTGCGAGTTATCGACGCCCTCAGCCAGACGGGTGTTGCCGAGATCTTCCACAAATTGTCCCAGTCCGTGGACAACCTCAACACACGCCTCGATAGCGCTGGCAAGATCTATGAGCTTCTTCAAGCCTTCAATAGCGAACTCGGTACCGAATATGAACCCTTCGAGTATGTCGGTCACGAATCGCCGGATACTGTTTACGTCGTTTTTGGTAGCGTGGAAGTTCAGCTTGCCAAGCAAGTTGTCTCGAAACTTGCTGCCGATGGCGCTAGAGTCGGTGCTGTCAGTGTCCGGATCTACCGCCCATTCATCGAAGAAGCTTTCATTAAGGTCCTGCCCGCTTCAGTGCGGAAGATCGATGTTTTGGGACAGGTGGCCAATGATACTGCTGTGTCAGACGGCTCAGTTCAATCGGCCTTGTATTCAGACGTCTTGACTGCTGTCGCTTTCTCCTCTAAATGGGCAGCAACACCAGCGGTGGTCGACGTCAAGTACGCTGCCTCGCAAGTTTTGACTCCCACGAGCATTGCTGCAATCATCTCACAAAGTGCCGGCAAAACGACGGCGGAGTCGAAAATCTCTCTGCCTCAATTGGAGACTGTCGAGCAATACGTATTCTGGGATTCTGACGATTCAGTAGCACTTCTTGCTCCTACGGTTGTGAGCAGCCTTCTCTCTGAGGATTACAACAGCAATATCTACCTAGGCGAGTCACACGACAACCTTGTGCAGGGTGGTGTTGTACGAACAGATCTACGATCCTCACAGAAGACCATTGACGCTCCCTACCCAGCTGAGGAAGCTGATATCGTGGTTCTCGGTGATGAGAAGCTCTTGAAGGACTTTGCCGTCTCGCAAAGCGTTAAGGATGGCGGAAAGCTGCTTTTGCGGCTACCCAACTTGAAGGACGAGGAGGTTGAGAAGAGAATTCCTGAATCCGTGCGCCAAGACATCCAGAAGAGGAACCTTTCTCTTTACGTTTTAGACACCGCGCTTTCGCCTGCTTTTGAAACCGACTCTGATGCTACTCGGTTGTTGGTTGAACTCGGCTTCCTCAAGCTCGCAAAGCCTAATTTGAGCTCGGATATTCTTCAGAAGCTATCTGAATTAGAGGGTAACCAGATCAAAGTGGAAGAATGCACCGATGCCGTTGGCAAGTGCCTGAAGCAGATCGAAGTTCCCGAGTCCTGGGCCGGATCTTTGAGCGAAGTACCAGGTGAAGCCAAGACTCTCAAGGTTAATAGCTTCGTTCCATTCGAAAAGGCAGAGACCGAGCCGGAGCTCCAGCTCAGTAGCTGGGAAGCCGCTGCTAAGGGTCTTGTCTTCAAAGAAGCTCACTCCACCAGCATCAACCTCCGACCTGACCAGCCAGTTAACACTTTTACCATTCATGTCAAAGAGAACCGCAGACTTACACCTACTACCTACGATCGAAACATCTTCCACATCGAGTTTGATCTTGGCAACTCTGGTCTTACTTACAAGATCGGAGAGGCTCTTGGGATTCACGCCGAGAATGACCCTGAGTCGGTTCTCGAATTCATTGTATCATATGGTCTGAATGCAGGCGAACTCGTCCAAGTACCTTCGCGCGAGAGCTCGGCTGTGGTCGAGACCCGAACCGTCTACCAGACGTTGACTCAGGGTATCGACATCTTTGGAAAGCCACCGAAGCGATTTTACGAGCAATTGGCCGAGTACGCCACTGACGAGTTGGAAAAGAAGAAGCTGGCTTCACTGGGTGCCCAGGAGGGTGCTGAGGAGTTCAAGCGCCGCTTAGAGGTCGACACGGTTACATTCGCTGATATCCTAGAAGAGTTTAAATCGGCCCGTCCTAACTTCCCAGAGCTTGTTCGGTTGGTTGGTCCTCTGAAGCGTCGCGAGTACTCGATCGCATCCGCGCAAGCAGTCGCCCCCAACGTCGTCGCTCTCATGATTGTCGTTGTCGATTGGGTTGATACCCAGGGAAGGACTCGTTATGGTCAAGCAACACGTTACTTGAGCCGCTTGCCTGTCGGCGCTGCCGTGACCGTTTCCGTAAAGCCTTCGGTCATGAAATTACCCACGCGCGACGACGCTCCCCTCATCATGGCCGGTCTCGGCACCGGTCTGGCTCCCTTCCGTGCCTTTGTCCAATATCGCGCGATGCAGAAGGCCCAGGGTAAGGAGATTGGTGCTATCCTGCTCTACCTTGGCTCACGTCACCAACGCGAAGAGTACCTTTACGGCGAAGAATGGGAGGCGTACCTCGATGCTGGTGTCATTACGCTCCTAGGTGCTGCTTTCTCGCGTGATCAGCCTCAGAAGATCTACATCCAGGACCGTATGCGCCAGACTCTAAACGACATTGTGAGCGCGTATATCAAGAAGGAGGGTTCATTCTATCTTTGCGGCCCCACGTGGCCGGTACCTGATGTTACGGATGTATTGAAAGAAGCTATTGCCGCCGAAGGCAAGATGAGCAGTCGCAAGATCGATCCTACAAAGGAGATCGACAGGCTCAAGGAGGATGGCCGTTACGTGCTTGAGGTCTACTAGTGCTGTTTAAGCGATATGTAATGAAGTTATGATTTCATGTTAGATCTGACCTTTTGCTTTAGTAGAGCGAACCCCTTTATTCCACAAGGTAGCAGCTATATACAACCCAAATAAGCAAGCCATTTAGGGGACCATGCACGAGTGATGTTGCGCAATTTGAATCCAGGGATTTGCCATAGAATAGCGGCATGGTGCTAGGGTATTATGCAAGGTCAGCATTCAGGCCAAATGTAATGTTGTGTCGCCTCCGGATATCCACTGCCAGATCCGGCACTACACGTGCTTATAGTCGAAGTGTCGTGCCAATTCAATCCTACGTAGAGATCCATGCGGAACCTTCCGGTGCATAGCCAGGGACGCATTAGTACTACCCAAGTCACGATCATTTGCTCTAAACCGAAGTTATCGCTTGCATCATATACCGGTAATGACTTATATCATTTACTTCGCAATTGCGTGACAACACACATGTCCATGCCAAATATTTAGCACGTACTCCCACTATGCTTGGGCGTTAATCAACTCCAAGACCCCATACCATGACTTCATACAACACTGTCATGGTCGCCTACTTAACATCCCTACTCCTCCTACCTGCTACGTATAAACACCCGCGAAGCTGGAGATACTGTCATGCCCCGGGTGGCGCCAAGACATGACGTTATTTTCATATATATGATGCCTTTTGGCTGATCAGTGAGCGGGTCTGACGATAGGCGACCGCTCCCCGCACGTGCGGGATGAGGCGGTCGCGTTCTTGGAGGAGCAATGACGCGAGATTATGCTGCACGACGAATAGCTTTAGGGGCTTACGAAACTGTTGTAATTGTGACTAATATGTCGCAGTCACGCACGCGATGCTTCCTCATTTCAGGAAGCTCGCTTGCTGCTTCGTCAAGGGGTCTGGCTGGGGGTCGGATGCGGGAGACTATTGTGTAAGAAGGCGTCAGGGGGAGCTCCGAGGGAATACAAAAGGCTCTGTGCTGCCCTTGAGCTCTCAGCTCTCTGTCGATCGATCGTGTCCGCGCGCTCCTCTTTGGTATTGTGACTGGCTACTTTTCGTAAGATGAAGGTCCTCCAAGTCTCATCCGCCTTGCTCGCGGCCAGCTGCGTAAGCGCCACGGCTATTGAACGCCGCCAAGGTGGTGGCGGGTTCGAGGACGGTCAGCCTATTAGTGAAGACGGCAAAGGAGCGCTGATTTCCGGTATGTATATTGCTACTCTTCCCGTAGATTCGAGTCTATGAGACGAAACTGACCACTCTCCCCGCACAGGCGGTACAAACCATCAGATTGACCTGCAGAACCCGGACAACCTTGGGCGGCAGAGCACCGATGCTGGCGTGGTTCCCAACCTCAAATGGAGCTTCTCTGACTCCCATACAAGAATCCTGAAAGGTGGTTGGGTACGCGAGTCAGTCATTACCGACCTACCCAGTAGTCACGACATCGCGGGTGCGCAACAACATTTGACTAAGGGCTCGATCCGCGAGCTTCACTGGCATCGAGTCGTACGTCAACACTAACTTACTCTCGTGCGCTCACCGAATTAAAATGCTATGCTAACAGCAGGTCCGACGTCGATAGGCCGAATGGGGTTATTTATACTCCGGCTCGATTCTGATATCCGGCGTCAACGAGGACGGGCAGTTCGAAGTCGCTAAGCTCGAGGAGGGCGATATCTGGTATTTCCCCAAGGGCGCAGCGCATACAGTGCAGGGTCTCGAAGAGGACAATGAGTTCCTGCTCATATTCGACGACGGAAATTTTGACGCTGTCGGGTAAGCAAGAGCTCTGTCCTCACAATCTCGAACCTTGTGACACGCTGAATTCTAACGCACGCGTCTTCGACTACCTAGCACGACCTTCAACGTAGACGACTGGATCACGCACACGCCCAAATCCGTGCTCGCCAAAAACTTCGGGCTCCCCGAGTCCGTGTTCGGCAGCGTGTCCGCGCCCAATCCCTACATCCTCGAGGCGACGCTTGACCCGCACAATGTGACGGGCGGCAATGGCCCGCTCAGGGGAAATGCGTCATACGCGTATTACGCCAAGGACCATCCTCTTGAAAAGGTCCCCGGCGAAGGCGGTACCTTGCGGATCATCGACAGCACGACGTTTCCCGTAGCCAAGACCATCGCGGCGACTGTCGTTACGCTATCTCCTGGCGGACTCCGAGAGTTGCACTGGCATCCGAATGTGCGTTGTCTGTCTACCTCTTTACAGGAGGATCCTCGGTCTAGCCGGTAATAATGACTAATTCGAAATGTTTTCATGCATAATAGGCGGAAGAATGGCTATACTTTCACAAGGGCCAAGGACGCGCGACCGTCTTTATCGGTAACGCGGCGGCGCGAACATTCAATTTTCGGGCCGGTGACACGGGCGTATTCCCCGACAACAGCGGTAAGTCGGAGTAATTTCAGATCCGCACATGCACGCGACCTTCACTTCAGTGCCCCTGTAAAACATCAATGCGCTAACTGCAAATCTCGCAATGCATTAGGTCACTACATTGAGAACACCTCCGAGACAGAGGACCTCGTCTGGATCGAAATCTACAAGAGCGATCGGGTCGAGGACATCTCACTGACGCAGTGGCTCGCGCTCACCCCGGCCGACATCGTCGCCAACACGCTTAAGATCCCACTCGACATCGCAGAGAACCTAATAAAAGAGAAACAGCTTTTAATTAAGGACCGATGAAGATAGACTTTGTTCTGCACTAGGCTAGCTATTCGAAGTGTTGAGTGGTATGTTCGCTTCGTAGTTGCTCTGGGGATTTAATTCAGAAAGTGGTAGCCGTGTTTCTTCTTGGCCTGCTACCTTTTTATGCTTACACCAGTAATACGATAATACCTCCTGCATTGAACATTTCCCACTGCACTCGCTGCGTATTATGTACAACTATATTAATTTTGATGGTGCCAGTCTGCCTTGTGAAGTGATTATGCGAGGCTTGATGACTGTGACGTGAGGCAATACTATGCTCCCTAACGCATCCTTCAGTAGTTTGATTATATCATTATCGGGGTTTTGTTTTCCATGTGAGCAATTCACAGTGTCATATCCTTCTTTGACCGTAAACCCAAATGTATTTCTTTTCCGTGGTGCTTCCGAAAATACTCCCATGGCTAGTTTTTAACCTTCATAGATGTTATTCCCAAAATTTCAGCGTCGATGCTGAAGTTGTCCCGCATAGTTGATTAGGAAGATGACCTTTAGTTATACCATCATAGCACCTATGTTACTATATGATGTGCTCTCCAGCTTCGAGACCGAAGATATCAAAAGTTGGAAACGACAAGTCTATATCCCCCCAATCAAGATTTATGGGGAGTGGTAATGTACTTGCTACATCCGATGTTAGATCCGACGTGTCGTGCATAATAGTGTTCTGCGTAGTGGGAGAAGATCCTGCTACGGTATCATGTGTCGCTCTTGGCGCTTGATGTTCGTTATCCGCTTGCCCGGCGGGTTTCTCTTCGCCGGTAAACTGCGCGGTACGCCTAAGAGTGTCCCAAATGAAAGAAGCTCCAAGTCGGTTGGTGGTAGTCAAACTACTGGTAGGCGAAGATAAGAATTCCTCTGAGCGTGCGTAACGGAGGATGTGTTGAATCATATCTAACCCAACCTTTAGGTCTGAATGGCGCGGAAAGAGCCGGAATATGTTGGAGACCTCGATCAGTCCTTCAACTGCAGCATCATGGTCGATAGATGGTTTCATGTAAGACACACGGAATATGAAAACGGCAGCGAAGAACAGGACCCCGAAATAAAACCTTGGGTAGTAGATGGGCATGATATTTCCCGGCTTCCCTTCGTTGGCTAGAGCCTCACTAGTCATGGTCTTCATATCGCTGATCAGGCGAGAAGCAGCTTCCGATCCTTGGATAATCAGAATCTGTATGTCGGTATGATGCGGAGAACATGTCGTCTCGTTTTCAATCAATATCTGAATCAGAGCCGTCGCAATTAAGCTCAGCTTCGCATACTGCAGCAATACATCAACATTGATGCTCCATTCGGCCGAGTATGTCTGCCAAACTCGATCTAGGGCGCTGTTGAACGTCTCCACGAGGGAGAGCTGGGCGGAAGAGCTATCGACCTCTTCTAATACGAGATTGTAATTGCACATAATTTGGGAGATAGTGAACTTAGGCGTGAAGCCAGGCAGTAAGTAATCTTTCAGTTCATCTACAGCCCTGCGACTACGTTTTTGATAAAACCGGGATGAGAAGGGAGGCAAAAGGCCTAGAAATGTAGCTTCTCTGCAAATTGTGTCAGCATCGGCCTAACGGTTTGGAAAATATGGTCATAGTCGTACTGTGTAGTGATAGCGAGACATGCCAGCCACGTTAACCTTTGTATCTGCATGCCGGCCTCCTCGAGCCTTCGCTGATAGCTGGGCACATTTGATCGCGGTGGCTCGACGGAATTTGGCGATGCGGCTTTGTCCAAGTTCAACCGTATACAAGCACCGACGGCAAGGCTAATGTAGTTCCAGGTGGGACTTATCGCTTCTGGTCGATTCGGTACTGGCCAGAGGCACAGAAGAAGGAGCGCATGAATCTCGTGGATTGATTGAATTGCAGTGTTTGAAAATGGCCTCAAGAGTTCCTCATACGGCGAGAGAAGTTGTTCATATAAGCCACTGTGCGCCTCATGATATTGGGAAGCCACCAATATGATGGTCCAGAATAACAGTGGGGATACTGCGTGGAAAACAGCCAACGATTCGATAGGCTTGACGAAATGAGCGCAGACATAATATTGGTCTCCGAAGCTTTATCAAGATGATTAGCCACGAATCTGGGGGTGCGGGTAAGAGAAGAGTGGATGAGTGTACTGTTGGATCAGCTCGATTACTGTTTTGGGGGTAATGGTGACATTCCCAATACGAAAGTCCGACAGCGGTTCGGTAACGTTGGCGAAAAAGAACGGGACGTGGGTCGGTGATGCTTCTGCTTCTAGCTCTCGCAATTGGGTGTCTAATGGTGATGATTTGCTCCCCTCCGAGACGGCTTGAGCTTGCGATACGCGCAGTTGGTGAAGCTCGTTAGTAAGGTTGGCGGTGAGCCTAGCCCCGTATCCATGTGAGCTGTGGGCATAGTAGGTAGGTATATACAAGGCGCAGGGTGGTGACGGGAGATCAACTAACTTCCGGGTGAGTATCCTCTTAAAATTCTTGTCAAATCGGCACTCGATTCGATTTTTGTCACACCTGGTGCAGGGCGTATTAATTGGTTTCCTGCGAGCGTCGCAACCTACTTTGGCCTGCCGGCAGGCAGTACAGGATCTAGCGGTTCCAGCCATGTCGCATATCTACTCTACTGTAGACTAAGCCTTGTCTTGTGACTGTACCCAGGCGCCGCGAATCACTTTAGCAAGACGAAATAGGTAGCTCATGGTTGGAGATCCAGTAGGTATAAGAAAGGTCGAATCTTTCGATTGCGCGGAATTGGCGATCTTGTCCCAGGTCTCGTTAGAGGGCTTGCCAATGAAGCAGGCCTTTTGCTAGGTAACTACTCCAGGTAACGCCTCAGCACCCTGGTTATGCCGCTTAGCAGACACAGACTCGTTATAAAGGGCGGTATTGTCTTAAAAATGAATGACTGGCCAATCGCGCACGATACATAGAGCATAATTATGCACGCAACATAAAGCGCCTCAGAATAATAATGTCCTCCAAAGAGAAGTGTATGGTGGTGTACACGGATGCAGGTGTACCATTCCGAATATGTGCCAAGATATTTTGTTCTATACATAGACACTAACCCCGAAACCCGTAGGACGATAACTAGTGTATGTACCTAGTGCTTAACTGACGGAGGAGAGCGACGATCCCTAGAGGATGAGCCGGGATTCCGAGGTACCCAGACCAGGTTGCGTCACTACACTACTACTTTATGTAGGTAGGGGTAAAGTTTCATGCGGATGCCGCACATTGGGTAAAAGATCGGCAATATGTAAATTGACGCTTCCTCTATGAGCATCACGCTGTTTCCTCAAAGAATCATAGAACTATCTCGCGAGTAGGAGTGCTACAAGCCAAGACTCATAATGAAGTCTTTGAGCACTTCTGGCTTGAACTCCGATCCGATCAAATCCGTATCGTCCATGTCGCATTAAATTCGTGATTACGACTGCGCGAACCCCAACACCATCGATAATTCGGCACTGGTTGGGATGCTACTCATTTCTATAAAAGCATAAGCCTTGTCTAGACTCTTCTATATAGCAAGGTTGCATGTTTAGGTAATAAGCGACTTGTGAATTAAGTTTTGGGGTTCAGTCGTTTTACCCCCTATCTCCGAGCACCTGGAGATAAGCTGATCTACACTCCTTCAGGGCACCGGTCTATTCATTATTAACTACCATAAATATAGCTTTGGCGTAAATGCGCAACGAGCAGCCTTTTTCGATTATTACTTTTATCATTTATTGTAGTTTTAACATTACTTCGTATACGCATGTTGAACAGCCTGTATAAAAAGCCTCCAGGATTGGAGGTTTCAGAATATGAAATCGGAGCCTCACAGGACAGAGATATTCATGTGGCTCTTCTCTATAGACCTGGGCAAATCGAAATTGCTGTTGTAGCTTTGGTCGCATATTATATCTCCTTCATGCTTTCTTGGCGACCTTATTCCCCTTCGTCATTCTCTTCGTCATCTTCGCAGGATGTCGAAGAGGACTCCTCGTAGCTAACCTCCTGATAGGTTACCCTGAACTCTACATCTTCTGGCTCCCCATGACCTTCGAGTGTTTTTCTATCCCTAATCCATTGGAAAAGACAGCTTCCACAAGCTGATCGGACACCGAAAACATTCAACTCGACCAGCTGTACCACATCACCCTCTTCGTCGAAGAACACGTCAAATGTAAGCCCTTGTCGCATCAACAAGTCATCCATCTCATCCTCAGCATCTAGTTCTGCCGCAATCTGCTTCCTTATTCCATCGACCCCTTCGACAATCTTCTCCACTGCTTGTTTCCGTACGTCGTCGGACGCGAGATAAAAAAGCCACTGCTTGTGCCATCTATACTGGCTGATTGCCGAAATGCGTAGCGAATCTGCCGAACGGAAAGGCGGGCAGAAGATACGATATTCCCTTTCGCTTCGCATGCGACTGTTCCATGGCATGAAGAATAACTCAAATACCTTTGAATTTTCCTCAATGGTATCGAATAGGGCGTTGCGTGCTCGCAACGACGTCAGCAGGAGGAGCAGGATCTCGTTGACGGAGCGGAGCGCAGAGTTTCCGGGTATCTTCTGCACCCCATCTTTGGCAGAACAGGCGTCGAATCTCATAAACAGTCCTTCTGGTGGAAATGTTAACGAATTGAACGCCGGTACTACTTCTTCATCAATTTCCTCTCTGTAGATGCGATTGATTGAGCCGGACGGTATAGATGCGTCGGCTACCCGGAGAAGCAATCGGACTTGCGCGAGCGAAAATGTGACGATCTGGGCGTCAGACGAGGCAACACCGCGCGAGCGTAGAATGAGAGGAAGCCATCGCTTGAATGAATACGGCTTCTGGGAAGGTCTGGTCGGAAGATCAGGCGCTTCACGCTCGGTGTGGAATGATGTGTTGAATTGCGCTCTCGCGGATTCGTCTGCATGCGCCCGCGCCCGTGATGAATACTGTTGTTCGATATCTGCCAAGACCTCGAAATGACTAATGTTAACGAACCTAACCTTCATCATAAGAGCATTAACTGAATCTTGCTAGACACAGCAAAGTGTTCGATTGGTGGGGTTTGGGAGATTGCCGAAGCCGTAGTTAATGGCTGTAGCACAGGCAGCTTGGTTCAGGGCCCATCCATGCCCTATATTAGGAAAAGTGAAAGTGATCTGTCTGGAAGAAAGGATGAGAGAAACTACTCTATGCATCTACGATTACACTAAATGAACAAGTTTTATGGGCGATAACTAATTTCTGCTATCGTAACCTTATTCAATCGGATTTGCACGCGAGGAGCACTTCTTTTTAAGGAGGCGCACCCCGCTAGGTATTTCTTTAGCGCCGGGTTATTAGCAAAGTATCATACATGTGACCCTACAAACATTGAAATTCACGAGAAGTCAAGAACAAGATATTTTTCAAGTTGTAAATTACTGTACCGTTTCTTTGCTTTGCAAGGACTGTGCGTTCAGTTTGAGGTTCAGTAACATGGGGAAAGCGCCGGGCGTGACACACGCCATTGCTCGTTTCTTATCGTTGAAGCGATCATCACACGTGGAGTTGACTTGGGCTTCACATGCTTCAAGGTCTAGGTTATACATTTTGCCAATCTGCGGGATCTCCGGGACTCTACCGGTTTCCCTTGAGTATGTAGGTAGATGACTAAATGAGGTGAACATATTTCCAGTTGAACGCCGACGCATAGTCTATATCACTCGCACTATATTAGGACAAAATTCCACCTTGTTGATATATACCTTTGAGAGAGATAAACACCCTTCCCAGGAGCCTGGAAACTCATTTTACTGTGTGGATGGTCAAAACCCTTCCGGCAACCTCGGCTTCATGACCCAGCGGTTGTAGTCCATATAACCCAGCACCGTTACGCCTGACTGGAAGAGGAACACTTCCAAATAATGAAAAGTCAGCACTATCTCTCACGAACGAAATATAAGAAATTTAGAAACGCTAGGGTAAGATCAAACATAAATGCAATCAAAGCAGGCCCTTCGCCACCAACATTGTTTAAGTAAGTATAACACAATTCGAGATTACCCACTCGTAGGAAGGTTATATAGCCACCCTTTCATCACCGTAAGTTCCTTCTCCATGTCCACCCGGCCCCGTAGCAACTTCAGCTTAAGGACAGCAGACAACCAGCCATCCGGTGTCCAATTGTTCAGATCGTAGGGGCGGCCATTGAGATTGACTGCCTCGGGGACATAAATCTTCTGTCCGGCGCGCCCATTCGTAAGAGCGAAGACATATATAATTGTCGCGCCGGTGAGGAGCAGAGCCGGCATATTACAAGAAAGCCAAATGTAGTAAAAATACCTGCAAAACCTGGCCAGCCTGCCGGTGCGGTACTGGGCCCAGTTGCGCAGCATGAGCGCCAAAAGGCCCCCCAACCCGACGAGGGCGAATGCCGTCCCGGCCGCGCCGTTGGCGGTGTGGAGATGTTCGATGATGAGGTGGCTTGGGAGCATGGGGAGGCGGTGCTTGGATCCGTAGGCTGCGAAGTGCAAGAACTTGCGGGCGGCCTTATCATGCAGCCACGCGAGGCTGCTGGTGACGAAGGACACCTCGATGATGGCGTCAATCATCAGCAGCCCGATGCACACATTGAGCGCGACCGACGTCGCGGAGTAGGTGCGAGATCCCAGCCTCAGCTCCATGCCGTCCAAGTGGAAAGTCATGGTTTTATCGAGCAGGCCACCTGCTAGGACAGGAAACAGATGGGACGCGTGTTAGTGACGGCGCGGTATTACCTTTATTCAACGTGGCCGGCAATTTAAGCCTTCGCGGCGATGCGATGAGAAAGCGTGATTTTGGTATCTCCCGGCCTTTACCACGTGCAGGACGTCGGGCGCAAGGATCATCGCCGTATAGCACTGCTGTTCCACGGTCTCCTGGACCGGTCTGACGACTGCCAAAGCCCGTCCGATGCGCGCCTAACCACCTTCTTCTAGCAAAATAGAGAAACACCGATATTGTTGAGTCCCAGGTGATGTTGAAGTTGTAGAGGGAATGGAGTAATTGAGTAGAATTTATTGTTAGGGGCAGCTTTATGCATGGGCCTTCGTGCCTCTTTCTACAATACATAAATAATATGTCGAGTCCTCGATAAATTTTCGTTGTGTATGAATCACGAAGCACGACGAACATTAGTACGGTTTGTCGCACGTTGGCCTTTGACTCCTTAGCAAAACTTACCCCGCAGGGTTTTGGCCAATTGGTCCAAGCCTTTGAAGAAGCTGATGAATATCCGCGATACAACATTGCGCACCGAAGTGTTCCAAAGTTCGACGTTCCGATCAAGTTTTCCCAAAGTGTTGCTGCCGACATTAATGCGAGTAAAATAGGTAACAGTAGGAATTAGATGACCAGAAGAGCACCAAAGAACTACAGGCGGCCTGCCTTCATTACTGAGTACTACGGGCAGACCGGGATTATTTAATGTATGTATCGCGGTATCGACCGGATTAATTAAGGTCGGAAGATAAAGCGAAAGTCTGATTCCTTATTGCCCATGCAGACAATTCATGATGATATCGGGAAATTCTTGACAGTAGGCATGTAGGTGTATTAGACGTGGCTGCCAGCTAGTAAGACTTTGGCTCCGAGCACTTAGTCTGGGTCCAGGGACCTGGGAATTTTTAACGCAATAGTGAACCGTCTGTTCCTGCGTTTAATCATTGTAGTTCAGCCGAAGAAAAGCAATTCTAAAATCCCTTTTCAAACATGTTGCTCGACCCTATGCGTCTTGGTAGGATACATAGCGCCAATCTACCATCACAGAGTGTTATGGCAGCAAACCGTCCTCGCCACTAAGCCAATGCCATGTCAGTTCATACCAGATTCTCCTTTTCCAGTTCGGCTTCATTTGTTGCGAGTAGCGTGCTATTGTGCTTCTTTACATCCTCTTGGGTAACCGGATGCTTAGATAAGACTAGAAGAAGTTAATCCATCTATCACTACGTACATAATTCTGAATAGGGGATAGGACACTTACCGATTCTCGCATATTTGCGTAGTACATCATACTAATCTTCAAATGCTACACTATATTTCCTGAAATGCTTTGCGGCTCTGTCCTCGCACATTGGATGCTTAGAGAATACTGGACATTCGCAATTGGCAGGGCACCTCATAGCGAAATAGTACCATCGAAAATGATTCCCTCTAGAACATACTTTACACTCAAACACCCAGAGATACCTACTTTGCACTTCTGCGAAATCGATGTTCGGCTTTTCCGTGAATTTATAATGTTTCGTTCTCGGCGTCAATAGCTGCTTCCTAGCCGCTACGGATTCTTGCCGTAAAACTCTTCTATCTCGGCGTGGTTGACGTTTTGTAGGGTGAAAGTTTTCCAAGGTAGACGGGCTTACGACAACTCCACCAGTTAGAGAGAGCTCGCAAGGGGTGACAGAAGCAGCACCTGTGTCCGTTGCATTATACGGTGGAGCGGGTGTGTTCGGCGCCTGTGAATGAGAATTCTTGAGTATGGCAGGGCGGTAGATGCTAAACGGGCAGAACTCAGGAATCGTGCGGTCTTGGATTGTCTCGTCGATCCGAACGGCAACGTTGGTTTGAGATATCCTCCAACAATAAGATGTTGGCAAGCGAACGTCGTTTTGTTGTTCCAGCGAGTTCAGAGCTTGAGCTGATGTTTCTTTAGCGATACTCTCTTTAACTTCGATTTCGCGAGACAGCAGCTAATTTTCCGATCTATATGATACTGTTAGAGTGAATACAGTTAGTATGCACGATTAGACATCCTTTGGGCCCATAGGGGTAGAATAGCTATATATGCTAGTAAGGTAGGCCAAACTCTTTTCTAAACATCGTTTACAAAGGAATAAGAGACCCCGAGGTACTAACCTTGAAAGCATCTTCCATTTCGGTAACAAACCTCTCCTTTTCAATTTTCAGGCTTGTTTAATGGCATCCAATTCTGCTAGATTGTTTTCTAGGAAAGGAGACACGATGCTGATCTTGGTGCGGGCATTAGCGTGGGCATTGGCGTTGACGCTGTGCATCAAGTTACTTCAAGGGCGACTCTAAGATGTTTTGTGAAGGTTCTGAGTGTAAAGGTTTTTATGACTGCAAGATAGAAGACTTAAGAACGATAATTCTGCTGAGTCTTGGTAAGCTCCAAAGAAAGAATACATATGAGAAAGGTAGATAACAGGGAAGATAGGGACATTCCTGTACTTTCCTAGGCTCTTTATTATTACACAGGCATAACATTAATCAGCGAATAAATTGCGTGGCTACCTTCAGACGCGTATTTACTTGACTTATTTATGTAAGCCCCTATGTAATATTGTAACTAGGCGTGGTTCTGCAGTTGCCTCTTTTCTTGAACAAAACATATATATCCCCTAGAAACAGATCATGCCTCTTCCTCTCTTTCCTCGACATGGAGCTGCTCCTTCTTTATAAAACACTCATTTTTCCCTCCTCCTACGTTAATGCGTTTCTTAACTAGGTTTTCTTAGTCTCTGGTTTTGCGAATCGAAGCCTTAGGGATTCTCAAATCAGCCACCCAAATTCAACGCTTGCTACAGGTATGAATCTCCTTGACCCATAAACATTTTGCAGATTACATTACTTACACCATCTACGCTACATTGTTCCATGTTAGTTCAACAAATGTCGTCTGGGCCTTGGTTTTGTTCCGGCTAGGCTTTGCAAACCCTTACTATCACAACGTGCAAGTTGGATTCCATGAGTATCGCTAGCTTTTGTCTGCTACTCTATCTCCCAGCTTCGTTGATCTCCTGTTCTATCAGATCAGTCGGGTGCCTGATTCCTATGTGACTTGGTGTATCATGGAGTCACCAAATATGTAAGAGGGTTGCATCCCTTGCGTATTGACCGGTATCATTAGGTAGCTAACAACTGGCTGATTGTAGTGTATTAGGCGTTGACTTGGGAAGCACCAGTACTCGTGCAGCCATTGGAAGTTTCAATCCTCGCAGAGAATTCATTCCCTTATTTTTCTGTTCTAAGACCCTCGAAGCATCACCAGATTAGTACGTTGGCGCTCCGGTGGAGTCACTTTGTTTTGTCCAGAACATATGCCACCATCAACGCGTCCCCATTGGCGACTTTACGTCGACATGCTACTCATTCGATGATGGCCTTGCATACGTTGGTGTTAAGCCCGACCCGGAGCGAGATTCCATATCCATGAAATATGGATTTTATTTGCTTGCAGGCGCCAGCGATAATCTCCTCAGCCAATACGATGTTCTGAATCATTTACTGCGGTACCGAGACGATCCCAGCTTTTGCAACAAAATCAGGTCTGGTATTAAAGGCTTGCTCGCAGACATCTGGGAACAAGTTCAATTAACGTGCCGTCAAAAGAATTAGGAAATCAGCGCTGTTTCTTTGGCTATACCATCCCAATGGACTCTTGAATTCGAGGAAGTGTACCGGGATTTAGCCTCGGAAGTATTCAGGTTTTCCCCTGAGAAGATACTCTTCGTTACCGAAGCTGAAGTTTTGGCCCAGTACATCTGCCATGACCATACCCTTATTATACAACCCCAACACCAAGATGGTAATAGCAATAGCCAACATATGCTCCTTCTTGGTTTCGGCGGGCATAATATGGTATAATCTTCGTTTTTGTTTCGCAGACGGTCGCTAGTTTCTCAACATAGAACTTGTGCATCTTGGAAATCTCATCCGCGGACAAAGAGTCTCCCAGTTTTTTCCTCGCTGATAAGCCTAAAGGCGAGTTTGGTCCTAATAATATTTATATCATAATCTGATTTCCATTTAGCTGCTGCCGGTGGAAGCGAGCAGGTAGGCGTATTCTATATTACTTAGCCCATGTGCTTTATTAATGTCACAACAGTGGGAATATTATATCTTCAACGCATGTATTCAACTTATGCAAGGCGTCCTAGACCCAGGTCGAATCCTGACACAGTATGAAAAGCAAACCCTCCTCAATGGGTTTTACACCAGCATCCCAGACCTAATGGGCTCGAATGACATCAAACGGTTCATGTAGGAGTTCAGGGCGTTAGATGGGAAAGAGATGGTAGCCCATCTGCCAGCCGATGTGGTGAAAGAAAACTTTTCGAAAGCAGTCCAAAACCCGGGAGCCTTGGCCAAACTGCAAATTCAGACTGTTACCGAGCTTCCAGAAAGGACAGCATGTATATTGATCACTGGTAATGGCATATGAAAAACTGCCTCACTTACCCAGCCTATTTCGAAACACGGACTAACTCGTATTCCTAAGGGGGTACATCCCGCTCGCGGTATCTTCAGGGCGAAATCATCAAAATGTGTGACGAAGCTGGCCTTAGAGATCACGAATTCATAGAAAGCTGGGGATTAACGTACTTGTAAGCTGTATTTTCTTGCTCTTTGTTTTCGCGCGGAACACAAGGTTAACCGGAAGTTTAGTCATGCGAGAATTGCCGAGGGTGCTGTATACGCCGTTGCTCATCCATTATCGGTCGAATCATTTATCGCCCGTGGAGCTGGCTTCGGACTACAAATGCGCCAAGGATCTTCCACTAGAAGGTTAGAAGGGCTCTGGGATAATGCTGCGGACTTCTTGTTCGCCGACGTAAGTACTCAAATCTTACTATGGTGGTAAATATAGGGCAAACTGTTAACATATATCATGTCTAGGGTCACTCGAGCAAGATAATATCTCAACAACTCAACGGCCTCGACAAGCTGAAGATCATTTGCAACAATTTTTTTACCAGAGACCCAGGCTCCCTGCAATATAATCGGTGCTATAACTTTATGTGCCTTGGCCGTCCTAAACGTGGCTTTTGGACCTTTGCTATTTCTTTTTACAATTCAAAAGATCAGACCAGGCTTCGAAGAAAAGCCAATTGGCGAAAGAAATAAGGAGATGCGCTATACCAATAGATCAATGAGAGCTTCCCCCCCTACGTTCACCAAGGGACAAGAACACTTCATCCTGGCTACCCGGGCTAGGACTAGAGCAAAGTCACCTCGTAGTTGCAAGCCAGCTTCTGTTCCGCGAGGTAATTATTGTGGTGCGCCATAGGGTCAGTTTAAAAGAGCTTCTAAATAAATATAGAACCAGCTGTGGACGCTATACAAGATAGTATATTTGTGGATGGTAATGGCAATAATACTAATAGTCAAAAAAGGGGTAGGAAATTGTAAGCGGATCAGAATGGATGGGGTACAAGACAGGTTCAGAATTGCTCTAATTCTCGCAGGATAGTGATTGAGATGACCTCGTGATTACGTGCTGTCCTCATCGCTGAGCTCCGGGATACTTTTGTCGCTATCTTTCCGCTTCTGCTTTTCAATCTGCTCCTTGATATCTGTTTCGATCCACATCCAGTAACCTCGAACTTCGTTCTCGTAACCCCATAGCGTGTCAATTAACCGGTAAACTACAGTGTACTCGTGATGAAGCGTGCCATGCAAGCCTTATCTGTTCATGTAATTACTTATCACTAAACGCCCAAAGAGATATGGGCATGGTCTTGAAGACACCATAGGTATGTGCACTCGGAGTGACTCAAACTTCCTTAACAAGGTCTCACAACACCACGGGGTTGAATTGGGCCACATAACAGGAGAACCTTTTACGTGCAACACTCACAATGTAACAAACCGAATTGTGGGATAATTCGACAAAAACTAGCCAGCTACATCAGTGGAAATTACGCTCGTCAAGGACAATGAATGTGGCCTATGATTGTTGTTGATTCACAATTGCCTTGTAGCGTGGCTCGCTGCGAGCAACGGGAAATTGTATGCACGACACTGCGATCTAAAGTAGCACGAATGGGACGCATTATCCGGGGTAAACTGGGTCTTTGAATCGAAACGGAACCTTCAATCAACAACTTGTGATGACCACGGCGACGGCGGAGCAGTTTAATTGGCGCGCAAATACAAGTAACCACAACACTCTGCTCTGTTACAGCTGGCCCTTGTATGCGGAGGTCGGCACATAGGGTCATATCCGCGATCTGATTCGACCGCTTAGCCTATGATCCTGTGTCAGCGGTGATTCGGCGACTTAGGCGAATCGCAAGCACATGCACATTAACTGATTCCCTCTATCAAATCAGTTTTTAAATCGTAAGAAAAAAGCTTCCGGATTGTACGCCCAGAATAAGCATCTGCTCACGTAAAAAACACTAAGACCTATAATTGAAACTATGTTATCCCTCACGGCCAAACTATCACGATCCGTTCCTCCAATCATGGCCCGACTCCCGGGAAACAATTACCAGATCAGGCAATAACTGTTGCGGAGGCGGTGCCAGCCAAATAAAGGCAGAGCGTGAAACCCCCATTCCCCGATGGCTATAATAAAGTCGACAGAATGCCGGGCGAGAGTATGGTTATGATCGTAGCAGTTGATCGATCGACAGGAACTACCGGGTGAATAACATATCAGATCCCCGTATTGCCACTTCAGATAGACCACCATGATGACGATCCGTACCACAGCTCTGGGCGTCCTGGCCCTGTTAGGGTCGGCGCTAGGCTATGCTAACCCCAAGACCTGCACGGGAACGTGTACCAATGCCCACGACCCGGCTATCATCCGGCGCTCCGATGGTACCTACTTCCGGTTCTCGACAAACGGGAAGATCGCGGTGCATACCGCGCCGGATATCACGGGTCCATGGACATACAAGGGTGCCGCCATCCCGTCCGGCTCGTCGATCGACCTTCCCGGTAACCAGGACCTCTGGGTAAGTGACTGCTCAAAGCTGATACTACTACGTACTGGGCAAACATATAACATATAGCTAACATAGCAATTGAATAGGCGCCCGACGTTAGCTTAGTCGGCAGCACATATTACCTGTACTACGCAGTGAGCCAATTCGGGTCGCAGAACTCCGCCATCGGCGTCGCGACTTCGACGACGCTGGACGTGGGGTCGTGGACGGACCACGGGGCGACGGGGGTGAAGTCGGGGTCGGACAAGCCGTATAACGCCATCGACGCGAACCTGATCAACGCCGACGGGAAATATTACCTGACGTGGGGGTCGTTCTGGAAGGACATCTACCAGGCCGAGATGAAGTCGTCGCCGCTCACGCTGGCCAGCGGCACCAGCTCGTACCAGCTGGCGTACGACCCGGCGACGACGGCCCTCGAGGGCGCCTTCGTCTTCAAGTACGGCAGCTACTACTACCTGTTCTACAGCAAGGGCCAGTGCTGCGGCTACGACGCGAACATGCCGGCGGCCGGCGGCGAGTATAAGATCTTGGCGTGCCGCTCGTCTTCGGTCACGGGGACCTACGTCGATAAGAATGGTGTTGCGTGCACGAATAGCGGCGGCACGGTCGTGCTGGAGTCCCATGACAATGTCTACGGACCTGGTGGTCAGGGCGTCTACCAGGATCCCACCTATGGACCGGTAAGTGCTTGCGTGATATGGCTCTTGTGTGCTTGAGCTGTGATGTACTGACTTGTGCCGTTTGTAGATCCTTTACTACCACTATGTTGATAAGACTATTGGCTATGCGGATGGCGATAAGCGATTTGGTTGGAATACCATCAACTTTTCGAGTGGCTGGCCTGTTGTCTAGTAGTAACGATGCGAAATTCATTACGCCTATTTCTGCTATAGTTCTTTGTATATGCTGTATGCTTAGTACATATTTGAAGTTCGGTATAAGAATAGGATCTTCAAGTTACCCCTAACTTGCAAATCCGGCTCGACGTTGTTCTCTACAGCGTACCCTGACATAATAACCTCGCCCCATGTAAAAGGACCCTGCGACCTCAGTTCTAGCACATTACTTGCAGAAGAGCCAGAAAAATCTGGGGTAAAGTTACAAGGATTTCACTGGGCTTCTGAGCGCAAATAGATAGCGACAGCCTCTTGCGTTTGCTGGAAAGGTAATCACATGCGTTCTCATTGGCTGGAAATACGCTGGCACACTCTGAGCCAATCAGCAACTGGATGATGACCATCTCCCATGATGTCACCCAGCAAGCAGCAATCATTTACTGCGGGATACAAACGGGCACAAACTTATACATAAAGATCTTTATTCTCCAACTTGAGAACCATCGTATTCTTGTTTCATATAAGCGGAAAATACCAGCTTCGTCAATCCTTGATTACCTACTTACACACTCAAACTCCTTGCATCTTCCGGACATCTGACTGCTCACCCCATTTCACCTTCACCTACCTAGCCTGACTTATACGACGACTACAATGGCAACTGAGGTCACCAAAGCCACTCCGACCTGCTGTGGCAAGAACGTGGGCAATGAGTGTGTCTGTGGTAAGTCGCATTGCCAAATATATCATGTTCAGTCCACGTATACTAACGTGTTGTGTGCCACAGCCAAGCAGGCGACCTGCTCTTGCGGCAAGCAGTCTGCGCTGCACTGCACCTGTCAGCAAGCTGCGACGGAGAACGCTCTAAGCGGTGCCCGGTGCTCATGTCGCGCCCGCCCTGCCGGACAATGCACGTGTGAGAATGCTGCGAAGGAGAACATGGCTCCCACGGCTAGCACTTGCGAATGCGGGTCTCGTCCGGCTGGCTCGTGCACATGTGAGCGGGCTGCTGGCGGTTTGTACCCGAATGAGATTGATTTCACGACCAAGAAATAGGAAACGGCAGTCTTTTATCCTTTAGACTAGGACTGGATACGGCATGGAAGGAAATGAAATTCAGATATAGGACTCGTGGGAGCATTCCCGGGCAATGGGCTGGCGTTTGTAATACCAAGGGATAAATGAATGGATGGAGCAATGATCTGGCGTTTAATACCACGCTGCACTCTTCTTAATACTCCTGGCTGAATTGAGAGCTGTCTTTCCCGAAGTTGAATTCTCGCTAACACGACACTTAGTGACCCTTATGATGCATGAGTAACTGTTGGCCCTGTAAAAGTTTGCTGCAGCTTGTATACTCTGTGCTCAAATGTAACTACAAAAACATCTTGAAGCAAGGAGGCTGAATCTCGTGTTTTCGACGCGTACCGTACTACGTTGTGCTAACAAGCAAAAAATAACAATAGCCACCACCTTATACTAGGTATTAAAAAAAACCGCGATATCGGTTGGTTGAGACTGGACATGTTGAGTATGACTTGTAATGATCTGTAGGATATATATGACCTCAATTCATTGCATGCTAATTTTGAAGGTCGGTGGTGACCTGGAATGTTACCTGGATTGTGTACTGCCTCATGTACAAGGTACACGTACATACACTGTCGAGCCGCTCGGGTAGCTACAGCAAGGGATTCATGACCAGCTGTTTGTACTGGTGTGCCCAGGTGACCCCTTGCGTTAAAGGCGCTGTAGGACTTGTAGGATGGCGAGGAAGCTCCTGTGGGCTCTTGTCACATCCTGATTTGCCGCATTTAGCTTGTGTGGACCCGGGCTTCGACCGGTCGTGCCATTGCAACACGCTGGGATGCACTGCCATTGGTCACTCAAAAAGGGTTCCTTCCCCCGAGACGCCAAGGCCAATATTTTCTGTGCTGACTGATCTCGATTACCCAGCTGATCCTGGTTCGCTCTTATCGCAGCTGTATTGGTAAAAATACCTAACAATCCACACAACGCGCCCGCGTCTTTTTCTCGTCCATCTTCCATCACTCATCTTTCTCTGCAGAACTTACTTTTCTGCAAACATTAACAAAGAGACCCTCGAAGCTCACTTCGTGCGCATTGTCACTATTGTGAAAGGTCCTTGCACTTGCACAACTCGATCCCATACAAAGAACTACAGCAATCAGGTCATCAGACCATCAATCAGCTCATCAGGCCATCAGGCTCGTTTTGTATTGTGCGATTTCCGCTTCCTTCCATTCTTGCGTCGCGACGCGATCGCACACAACTCATCCACTCCTTTCCAGAGTCCCGTCCCGTTCCCTCTTGTCAATAGGCCGTTGATGCCGGGTTGCGACGAGTAGCGACGAGAATCGGATCTGCAACGCTTAACGATATCACCCATTATCCCAATCTTCCCACCTCCCATCTTCACCTTCTCGTGCCCTCGCACGGCATAGCGTAGAGATCATTATGGCTCCGAAGGCGAAGAAGCCGGCTGCTGCCAAGGCTCCTACTAAGGCCCCGAAGCGTAACGCAGCGCCCAAACCCGAAACTACCACGACTACAAAAGCCACTGCCACAACCAAAGCTTCTGCTACTAAAGCAACTACTACTAAGACCACCGCCAAAGCTGCTCCCAAGGCTGCACCAAAGTCAACGGCGAAGGCCGCGAAGGCAGAAACCGAAACCAAGAAGCCTGCTGCCACATCAAAGGCCGCTGCTACGAAGACAAAGGCCGCCACTACAAAAAGGGCCGCTCCTGCTAAGAAGGCAGCCGCTAAAAAGGCAGCCGCCGAGAAGAAGCCCACAAAAAATGTTAACGGCAAGCGAACAGTTGATGAGGACGAAGACGAAGACGATGCAGCCGAAAGCTCTGAAGCAAGCGAACCTAGACCTCAGAAGAGGGCTCGCGTTGCCGCCACTGAAGATGCTCCTACTGGCTGGCGCAAGCAAATCGTAGCGAGACGGCGGAAGAGGGATGTCGTCGATAATCCCGTTCCTACCACTCCCCTCGACATATTCGTTTTTGGAGAAGGCAGCTCTGGCGAACTGGGCCTGGGCAGCAGAAAATACGAAGGAAAGAAGCCGATTGATGTCAAGCGACCTCGTTTAAATCACAACCTCGGCGCCGAGGATGTCGGCGTTGTTGATATCGCGTGCGGAGGTATGCATGCCATCGCTCTAACCAAAGATAATCGGGTTCTTACCTGGGGTGTCAATGACGACAAGGCTCTCGGTCGCGATACCACTTGGGCTGGCGGAGTGGTTGATGCAGATGCAGAAGATTCCGACGACGACGATGATGATGATACTGGAATCAACCCCCTCGAAAGCACTCCTACCCAGATTGGCAATGGTGAACTTGAGGAGACGGATATCATCTGCAAGGTTATTGCCACCGATTCGGCTTCTTTCCTACTCACGACTGATGGTTTTGTCTTCGGCTGGGGGACTTTCCGTGGTGCCGATGGTATCATTGGGTTCGCAAAAGATATCAGAGTACAGCCAACTCCCATGCTGATCGCACCACTACAAGACATCACCGACATCGCATGTGGCTCCAACCATGTGATAGCCATTGATACCAATGGCAAGGTCTGGACATGGGGCAGCGGCGGTCAGTTTCAATTAGGTCGAAAGCCTATCACGCGTCATGGTGGCCCTTCGACCACACTACACCCCCAACCCTGCGGTATGTTCGGCAAAAGACACTACGCCACTGACATTGCTGCCGGCTCTTACCACAGTTTTTACACTGATAATCAGGGTCGTGTTTGGTCGTGGGGTTTGAACAACTACTCCCAGACTGGCCACTACGATGATACCGGCAAGGATGACGCCATGGTCCTTCAGCCCAAACTCGTCGAGTCGCTTAAGGACACGAAAGTTGAAAAGATCGCGGGAGGTGAACATCACTCAGTTGCCTGTACGAAAGATGGGCAACTCCTGACATGGGGTCGTGTTGATGGCCATCAAGTTGGCCAGCCAGCCGACTTATTCACCGAGGATAATGCTATGTTCGATGAGAACAAGAAGCCTCGCATTCTTCTTAAGCCTACTGCTGTCGCTGGTAAGTTGATTTCATGCAACCTTCATGCACCACCTAACTATCTCTAACCAACAATCTAACAGATCTTAACGTTGATTTTATTACGGCTGGTGTTGATACCAGTTTCGCGATTGGTGAGACTGGTCGTGTGTATTCATGGGGCTTCTCTGCGAACTACCAAACTGGTCAAGGTACCACAGATGATATTGAGGTTCCAACGATGATTGATAACTCGGCTATTCGCAGTCGGAAAATAATCTGGGCTGGCGCTGGCGGCCAGTTCTCCGCGCTTGCAGCTGCGCACGAAGACGATGGTTCTCCAGCAGTGAACGGAAACTAGGCCATGAGGACGGACGGTATGAATGGGGTAATGAGGTTCTTGCATTTTGAGACTGTACTAGTATATAATCTTTGCATTTTGAATGAGGTTGGAGAGATCGATGATTAGTGGCAACGGCGCAGTGGTTCTGGCTGGCAGGCATAGCGGTTAGCATCCACACGTCGAATCGCAAGACATTTGAGATGAAGGACAGCGAACTTGCTCTTCGATGCTATAGCCCTAGCATTAACTGGAATTTGGAAGACCGAAGATGAATGATCTATTTTACTGTCGTTGAGTGTGTTCATTCGGTGTAGGACCTTTTTTTGCTATTATTTTTATAGACAGTGCAGCATACAGTCCCAGCGGTGGGCGTATGGAATTGATACAGATTGGAATTCACTTGATGGCACAATATCGAATGTGTGATGCTTCAACGGCCACTTATATATCATTTTACGTCGTCAGCCTGCAAGATGCTGAAGAGTGAGGATAGTGAAACATGAAACGTTGATAGATAACCATGGGGTCCTACTGGGCCAGAGCTACGAAGTACAGGATTCTTCTCGCCATATGTGGTAGAAAGGCCTTACTTCTATGTTTTGCGACGATGAGTGTCATCTAACTATCTGATTGCAACATCGCCAGCATCCAGAACACAAATATGAAAGCCTCTGCACCCATGTGCGCCCAGAGCTAAATAGCCGTCCCGTCTAATCCCAACCACATGCGTCTGCGCCCGGAAAACCAGTTACCAGGAACTCGCCTATCTTGCCCCGATTAAAGTCGAGGGACAATAAGTTGAAAAGAAAGTACTGGTTAAACGGGACCGAGCAATGTATCAGACTTGTTATTGTGCAGTGCCAAGTATGTCGGAGTTTAAGCCTCCGGGCCGGATCGCAGATGCAGGATCCCTAAATAGCATCAACCCCTTACGCTCTAGAGTTTTGGGATGGCATCATAAGTTGTATGATGCAGTTAATTTGGGTTGTTAGGATGTTCACGGTACTAGATAGTTATGAGGCTTGGAGAAAAGTAATATGTGGGCTGCATATGAAAAAGAAGAGTGATTACCAGTCTACACAGTTGAATAATTGACCGTACACCTATGTAAGCAGTACAGGTGCTCATGATAATTGAACTCTATCAATAGATAATAATGCACACCATCTCTTCGTCTCGGCCAGTGCTCGAGTTCGTGAGTGATGATGTATTGGTCAGGTGCAGTGCAAAGTGTAATCAGAGCATTACCTAGGTAGGCAACCTACCGTTGGGCGGTTAATTACGAGAATTTTATCCGGGTCGCCTACGTAACGAATGAAATGGGTTTCCGAGCTCTATCATCCAATAGGGAGACGAGCCTACCATATCAACGCAGAGATTAAGTCTTGATGGTATGACGATGATGATAGATTAAAACCAGGGGCTATCTGAGGATGAATAACTGTTTCTAGGCTCGAGTTGGCATATAGTTGATGAATATTTCCAGGCGCTTGGCACCAATAATGATGCCATGAGCATCCAACTATTTGATTTTCGGTTGTCACACTGAGCCCTCTTATGACGATGTTCAAGCACTGGCCCGTTCTAACCTGGCTGGTGGCGTTTCAAGCCACCAGCTCACACTCAAAGAAGAACTGTCCGATCTACGGCCTTGGCTATCCGAAGCCTGACAATCTGTTCGGGTACGATGGGATTCGCGGGGCCGCCAGTAAACTAGACTCGGTGATCGAACAATACATCGACAATGCCAACAACACAGGCTCTGACAAATTCTCATACTCAGTCGAGGTCTTTTCCGCGAGTGAGGAAAAGCCACTATGGTCCCACTACTGGACGGCGAAGAATCTGGCGACGACGAACACGACGGGGGTGAAGAAGGTGGACGGCGATACTGTTTACCGCATAGGGAGCTTGACGAAGATATTCACGATGCTGACATTCCTGGCTGAAGTGGGAGACTCCTCATGGAACGAGCCCGTCGCCAAGTTCATTCCCGAGATCGCGGCTATGGTTGAGAGCGGACCTGATACGTCACATTCGCTCACGTCGCCAGATTGGGGCTCCATCACGATAGGGGCGTTGGCGAGTCAGATATCTGGCTTGATGAGAGATTGTGAGCGGATGCGATTGCTCTTGCTTTTGGAGCACCGCTAAGTGAATGCGTATTAGACTCGCTAATCGGAGAGCTCACGCAGAGCAATAATATGACTCAGACCACGGCGATCGGTCTGCCGGTCCTTGCTGACGTTGATATACCGCCTTGCGGAAGCGCTCCCGTATGTAATAGAACTCGTGAGTGTCACTATTTCATACTATTCAATTTTATTTCATCACCATCTGAAGTCATTTATCAATTTACTATGCCATCCTAGCCAATTCCGACTAATCACTCAATCTCAATCAAAGAGTTCTTCGAAGGGCTGAAGAAGCTACCTCCATCCTTCTCACCATTCGTGACACCTGCATATTCAGATATCGGATACGTCCTCCTGGGCTACGCGCTAGAGAAGATGACAGGGAAATCATTCCAACGGTCTTTTGAAGACAAATTAGTGAAGCCCCTGAATTTGAGCCACACGTTTTACACTACGCCCAATGATTCCGTGGGTGTCATACCGGGAGGCAGATATTTGACGACCTGGGCTTTCAACATGGGTAACGAATCACCGTGAGCTTATTGTAAACAATTCAGATAATTGTGTAATTGATGACTGATCCTGAAATAGCACGGGAAACGTCTATTCATCCGCCTCCGACCTATCAGCAGTAGGGAGAGCTATCTTGAAGTCAACTTTACTTCCCTGGCCTGTAACACGGCGATGGCTTCGACCCGTAACATTTAGTTCCGACCCCGTATCGTCTGTCGGGAGTCCCTGGGGCGTGCGGAGACTGCCACTGTCATCTCAGAGTAAGCATCTCACAACTCAATTCACAAATCTAATTATCTACTTTATTTAGTGCCTCCTCCACCAACACTTCTACCCCACGAACTTACTTACTCAACCATGCTAACCTTAAAAGATTCAACTTACCAATTCGCAACAACATTCAACAAACTCGGCAGCATAGGAAAATACAGCGCGCTGCTCGCAGTAATTCCCGACTTCGACATCGGCTTCAGCATAGCCGCAGCAGGGGAACTACCCTCATCTCTCGTTCTCGACATCGCCGACACGCTCTCCAACACGTACCTACCGACCCTCCTCAACATCGCGCGATCACACGCCAACACCACCTTCGCGGGACGATACACCTCCGAGAACCCATCCCTCAACTCCTCGCTCACCATAAGCGTAGACGCCGAGAAGCCCGGGCTGGGCGTGGGACCGTGGATCTCCAACGGGACGAACCTGATGGGTCTCGTGGTGGCGCTGGGACAGAACATATCGCAAGACTACTGGGACGACATCAACCCCAGCGTGCGGCTGTATCCCACGGGACTATGGGATTCGCTACCCGACGGAGGGAGGAAGGTCGGGTTTAAAGCGACCTTTGAGGATCTTGCGCTCCCCGAGGTCGCGAAGCCGTTCACGACCGACTGCTCTACTTGGGTGAGCCTCTCGGCTATTGTTTATGGATCGCAGCCTTTAGATGCGTTTGTTTTTGAGATGGATAAGGACGGGAAAGTGATTGCGGTGGAGAATTCGGCGCTGCGGAATCGCCTTGTGAAGGTTTCTTGATGGAGTTTGGATTTGTGCTGGTAGGAAGGTGTAATAAGGGCTTGGTTTCTTGGGCTTGGAAGAGTTTTTATATTGAAATAATCATCTAGGGCGTCAAGGGGGCCATGAAGGTCCAGTCCTTCTCCTCGAGCCAGGCGGCGACCTTCGTCTCGATATGTGAAAGCCTCGCTTTCGTTCCTGGCCCTCGCTCTCGTATAGCCTGTCTCATTCGATCGGGCCTATACGGGAGCAAGTGTAGCCGATCAGGCAAACGCGGGAGCGAAGCCCAGCTGAACGGGTACGGAAGGGTATGGGAACCAGTCTTGCCGCTCGTATGACTATATACATAATATTGGAGTCCTGACCCGAAGGGTTTCGGGTGCCTAAGGCAGTCCAAATCCCTCTGGTTTGTGCGACAGTTATAGCCCGTCTTAAAGCCTGCTACGGGGATCAGCTCCGTGATTGATTGATTGATTGATTGATTGTGTTTAACGTCAAGGGGGTCTTATGGACCCAAGCCTCCTTAAGGGCATTAAGAGACGTAATAAGCTGTTTTTATAAACTAAATACATTGTAGCATCCGTATATACCCTATAGTTACCAGAAACCAATTTCTAGCTTTAAGAGCGCGTTAGGTCGTAACTCCGTGTCCACTCCTCTTAGGACTACCGTGTTTTATACGTTCGTTGACCGCCCTATCCTGGGCAAGAGCGGTGGATCGTAATGTTAGCAAAGCGCATAAGAACCAGGGGGTTAAGCGTATTATATGTATTACATTTCTTAGGGCTAGAAACGCAGGGGGTAGCGCCGGGGTGGATAGCAGGCGTATTAAATTTGTAGCGCAGGCATGGCGCTCGGTAGGTATAGCGCAAGCAGGGCGCTCGGTGTACGCTGTGGCTTAAGCGTAAGTTGTACAGTTCGTACGCAGTTTTTCGGTTCTGCGTTAGTGCTAGCTCGTCGCCCACCATATAGGACGATCAGGTGTTGACGGCTTAGCTATTTGGTTGCAGTTTATCCACTTGCCCAGGTGGTGATCAGCTCCGTGAAGGCAACCGAACGAGCCATATTGAGAGGATTTGGACTTCTTTACGGGCTGTGAATTTGATTGATGCCAATGATACATGGAACTTTAAACGCTATGAAGCAAACAACCGCATCTCCTTTCGTGCTTATCAGGTCCTCGTAATATGTACATTGGTTTCAACATGAATTTTATTTCTGCCCCAATTGGTACCATGGTGTTTCGGACCTTGCTGAACAGTCGCCACCATAGGTTCAAGGGGTATGTGCCCTGTTTCCTAGTCCCAGTCGATTGTGGCATAGGAATTCTTGTATTATTTGTTCAGTTGCATCCGGGCAGGAAGAGCCAAATCCAGCTACAACGAATTCTCAAGGGCGTACAGCCATGCTGCGCCGCAGAAACGCAATGCTGTTGGTCGAGTTATGCATCTTACTCTCCTAGGCTTATCATTTTACAGTAATGGAATCTTCAATACTGCCAACTATAAGTGTAGGTATGTTGGGCGACTTGCGGCAATTTCGAACACTCGATGCTTCATCGAATTCTTATAGTTGTTGGGGGCAGTATAATGCAGTAGGCTATATTCGTTGGCTTTCTAACGTTTTATTAAATGCAGGTCTTCAGCACATATACGACGATGTTACATCCATTGGAACACTTAACCCTTGTCCGTGGTGTGGTCTACAACATATCAAACCGCTTTGCGCCTTCCCATGTGTTCCACCTAGTGTCAAGCACTAGGTACACAGGAGGCTAGCAGCTGTTCTTATAATAGAAACATAGCAGATAACTAGCTATATAAAGATCTAAGTTCTTTTAACTTGTTAAAAGTAGCTTAAAAATTAATAATATTAAGCTTTTATTTATATATTTATATTCTGCGGCTATTTATTAATAACTTAGCTTTATTTTAAAAATAAAACTATTTAACATATTAATTTTTTCTTTTATTTTAAACTGTTGTTAAGCTATTTATAAGCTTATAAAATAAAACAGCTAGTATAATAACGCTTTTTATTTTACAAAAAGCATTTTATACTTAAATACTAGCTATAAAGCTTTTTAATATTAAAGTTTTAACCGAAAAACAATTAAACTTAAAAATTGCTGCAGTTTAAAAAAAAGCTTTTTTATAGCAAAAAAAAAAATAACTAGCTAACTTGTTAAACGTAAGCGATAATTTTATTAAAATTAAAAAAACTATTATAGCTAGCTTAGCTAAAGCAACTTTAAAGCAAGCTAAAAACAAAGTTTTTTTTAAAGCAACTTTTTTTGCTTTTAAGTATAAAAGCAAAATAAAAATAAAGCTAAACTTTTTTTTAATTAACTTAAAAGCTTGCTTTTATTTTGTTATAAAAAAGCTAAACGATAAAATTACCCGAATAATTTACGCAAGTAGCTGCTTTAAAAATTTTGCGAAAAAAAAGTAAACTAGCTATTTAACTTTAGTATATAATAGCAACTTTGTTGCAGTTTTTTAAAACATATTTAAACAATAGTTGCGCTTTAGTATAGCTAATAAAACTACTAGTAGTTTAACTAACGCTTTTAAACTAGCTAAAATTTACTAAAAAAATAATAAGCTTTTTGCAAACTTTTTAAAACAGTTTAAAAAAATAAAAGCAAAAAATTTTAATAAAGTTTTTAATAAGTTATAAGTTATACGTTTGTTAGCTAAGCTTAACTATAACTTAAAAAAGAAAATTTTTAAAAAAGCTATTTTAATAACTTATAATAACTTAATTTTAATTGTATAAAAAGTAAAGCTTATAGCAAAAGCAGTAAAAAAAAATATAAAACGTAAATTAAACACTTTTTAATTTATTTTATAGCAATTATTTAGCAGCGTTTTTGCTAAATATTTAAAACTAGATTTTTGTTAATATAACTTATTTTATAAAAAACGTAAGCTATTTATTTGTTATAACTACAATAAATTAAAGCATATTTTATTTTATTGCTTTAACGTTAAACTATATAACAAGTGCTACTAACTAAGTTATTTTATAAAGTATTGCTTAAACATTTTAGCTGTTGCGCTAAATAACGTATTTATTAAAGCGCGCTAAAATTTAGCTAATGTTTTATAGCTAGCTTAAACTAACTATATATAATAAAAAAACTTAGCTTTATTTATACGTTTTAAAGCGCTAATAAAACTAAAAATAAGTAAAAAGTAGGTTATTTTAAAAAAATTAATAAACAATAAAACAAACAAAAACTTTTTTAAAAAAAATATAATTTTAAAAGCAGCCGAAAAATAAATAAGTTAAAATAACTAAGCTTTAAAAAAACTTTTTAAAATTAAGCGCTTAAAAAGCAAAATAAATTTTTTAACAAAAGTACAAAATAACTTTAAACAAACTAAACAAATGTTTATAAGCTTTAAAGTTTTTGCTAATTTATTGTACAAAATAATACTAAATATTTTTTAAAAACAAAAAACAGATTTTAATTTTAACTAAGTTATAAAAAAGTAAGTATATAAACTGCGTAAAAAAAATATTAGTTTTATAGCGTTTATAAAAAAGTAGCAAAAAGCTTTAAAAAAGTTAAAAGTAGTAGTTATACTTATAATAAACAACGTAGTAATATTTAAAAACTAAAAAAAAGTTTATAGCAACTATTTTTTATTTAATAAGTTAAAAGAATTTTATAAATTAAAAAATCTAAAAAAAGCAGAATTACTTTTTAAATACTACTGTTTAAAGTATGCTATCGATTTAAAAAAAAAAGAAAACTTTTTTTTTAGTCCAATTTATTTATTAAACAAAAAAAAACAGCAAGTTTTATAAAAATATATTAATAAAGCTTTAATAAAAAAGTAAATTTAACATTTTAACAACTTAGCAAAATTTTTAATTTTATTTGTACTTAAAGCAAAAAGTAAGCTATAATTTTGCGTTAACTATAAAAAGTTAAATTAGTTAACTAAAAAAAACTACACTTTTTTGCTTTTTATTAAAAAATTATTTAATTAGCTATTAAACGTTAAAATATATATAAAGTTTAACTTTAAAAATATATACTACTAGTTATATATTTGCAAAAAAAACAAATAAAAAACTGTTTTTTATATAAAATACGAACATTTTAAATATTTAGTTATATTGTTTAGTTTTATTAACATTTTAATAACTTTTTAATAATATATTAACTACGCGTTATTAAGCTTAATAAACAACTTATATATTATATACTTAAATAATATTGTTATTTATAGCAAAAGCTAAAAAACTTACTTATAAACAGTTTATAGTATTTTAATAAAACTATAAAAATAAAAGTTATATATTAACTTAAAAAAGTACAATTAGTTTATAAAGCATATTTTATTTTTAAAGTTTATAATAACTTTTAAAAATATTAGTATAAATTGCAAAAAAGTTAAAGCAATTAAATAATAGCTGCTATTTAATAGCGTATATATTATATAAATATTTTTAAGCTTTATTAAGTTTTATTAGCGCTTTATATAAAAATATGCTAAAGTTATTAAGCTATTTATAAAAAAATTAAAAAGTAAACAAGCAAGCACTTTTAAACTAATAATAAGCAAACAAATAGCTTTTAAAAAGCTTTAGCTTTTTTTTATACAAGTATTAATATTATAGTATTTTAATTTAATTTTATTAATTTAAGTAAAAACAAACATATTAAATTTTGCTTTAAGCACAACTATTTTGTAATATTTTAAAAGTTGCTAGCATTTTATTGCATACTATTTTAAAAAGCTATAAAAAGCTAAACTTTATTACTATATATTAAATGTTAAACTATTAGCTATTATAAACGCGTTTTTATAATAAAAGTATTATTTTTATTATTTTTAGTACTAAATTTTTATTTTAACGGACTATTTAAATTATAGCTATTTAGCTATAAAGCTGCAGCTAAATATTAAGCAAGCGTTATAGCTTTAAATATTAATAAAGTTCGATTTTAAAATTAAATATTAGCTAAGTTAGCAAAATTTTGCGGACGGACTATTTTGTTAACTTAACTACTTTAATAGCAAAACAAAATAAAAAGCTTAAAAAAACTTAATATTTTAGTTTTTAGAAAAGTTTAAAAACTTAAAAAACAAAAACTATAACAAGCAGTTTTTTTTATTAAACTAGTTAGCTATTTATAGTAAAATAGCTAGCAGCTTAAAAAAATATAAAGCTTTAGCTTTATTTTTATTATTAAAAAGCTTGCTTAATATAAAAGTATTAAGCACTAAAAAACATAAAAAAAAATTAATAACTAATAAGTTATTAAAAAATAACAACAACTAAAAAAGTAAACAGTTTAAAAAAACTTTTGTTTGTTTTTCTAGAAATAAAAGCATATAAAATAATGTTTTAAAAAAACATTATATTAAATTTGCTAAAGCAGTAAATAATTATTTGCAAGCTTTTATATTGCTATTAATAGCAATAATAGCGCTAAAAAACTTAAAGCTTATACTAAAAAACATTATTTAAAAAGTATAACAAACTAACAAGTTTGTTATTTTAAATATATAATAATAGTAATAAACTAAAAAACTAAAAATTAAGCTTATATAACATTTAAATAAAAACGGATTGTTTTATTATAAAAAATAAGTATATATTTTTAGCAGTTATATATTAAAAAAAAAGCTTTTATATAGCTGCTATAATGCTTTTTTATTTAAACATTAAAAAGTTATAAAAACGAAAAAAAAATTATTTACAAGCTATTTTTAAAAAAGTTTTTTTAAAAACGTAAAAAACTATATTATTAGTTATATAATATACTAGCAAACAAAAGCTTGCATTTATTAACTTTATAATAAGTTAGCTTTATTTTTTATATTTAATATATTATTTAAAAAAATATTTTACAATTTTGTTATAGGTTTGTTTATATTTATAGCGTAATTAAAAAAAAAGTATAACAATGTTTTAATAATAGTAAACTAATTGTTTAAATATACGTTATATTTGTTAACAATTATTACTTTAACTTTAAAAAGCTTTACAAATATATTTTTTACATAAGTTTTTTTACAATTTAAAATTTTAAAAAGTATTATTTTAAATAAAAGCTTTTTATTTACAAGCTATTTTTAAGCTATATTGTACTACTAGCTAGCTATTAGCAAAAAATTTAATACAACTTTTTATTTATAAATAAATAGCTAAATAAAGCAGCAAAACTAGTTTTTAAAGTATTACTTATAAATTTTCGGTTGTTTTATATAAAATAATTAAACAAAAAAGCTAATGCTAGCAAAATAAGTATATAATATATTAATATATTTAGTATATAATAAAACTTTAGCAAAAGTTTTGTTTAAGTATATTTTATAAAAACTTTTTAACTAACTTATAATTTAGCTAAAATATAATTATAAAAATGCTAAAAAGTAAGTAATTTAAATTTAACAAAGCTATAAAAAAATAGCTAAACTGCTAAATTATAATAATTAAGCTTATATAAAATAGTATAACAAAAGTAAAAAAGCTTATAAGTTTAAAGTTAAAAAGCTTATAATATTATTTATAAAAAATATTAATTAATAGCAATTTAGCTTTAAGCTAGCAAATAAATACTTAAAACTTTTTAAAATATTTAAAGTAATAAAAAACAATTTTATAGCTTATAAATTAAAATTATTATTTATTTATAAAATATATTATACTTTTTTAATTAGTGCACTAAAGCTTTATAAATATTATAAAAAAAAACATTTGCTTTTGCTTTAAAAGCTAATAATAATATAAAATAACAATATTTTTATAGTTAAAAAAATACTAGCTTATTAAAAACTACTACAAAAAAAAAGTATTTAATACGTTAATAAAAATATTTTAATAAAAATAATTTTTAAATAGTACGAAAAAATATAAACGTAAGCATTAAAAGCGACTATAAAGCAGGAACAAAAAAGCAAAAATAACGTTTTATTAATTTATAAAATTAAAAAAAAAAAAAAAAAAAAAAAAAGAAAAAAAAAAAAAAAAAAGTAATATAGGCTAAGCTTAGCAACCCTTCGGCAACTTAGCAGCACCTCTTTTTAATTACTCGTTTTATTTTTTTCCTTTTTTTCTTTTTTTTTTCCGTTTTTATTTAGCGCTTAAAAAGCAGCTGTATGTTAGCAAAAAATAAGCAAGTGCTATAAAAAAAAGTAAAATATTTAAAAAAATTTTTTTATTTATAACTTTGTTATAAAACTTAAAAAGTTCTTAAACGCGCTTTTTTAGCGCAAAAAAGCGTATAATATACTGCAAAAAAGCAGTAGTAATAGCTTTAACAGCAGCAATAAAACGTTTAATAGCAGTAGTAGTACGCTTAAAAGCGAAAAGCTTGCGTTTTTATTGTTTAGCAGCAGCTTTAGCTTTAATAACGCTAGCTTTTTTAGCAAAAAAGTTTGCTATATTTTTTTTGCTTTAAAAAGCACAACAAATAGCAAGCTAAACAGTTTTAAGCTTTTATAAAAGTTAACATATAAAAAAGTAGCAAAAAAATAGCAAATGCTTTTTTACGTTAATATACTTAGTTGTTAAACTAAGAACGCAAGCTAAATTAAAGTTATACGTTTTAAAAAAGCCGGTTAGCTAATATACGTTAATAGCTATAAAACAGCTGCAAAAAAAAAAAAGCATAAGTACTAACTAAAATATAAAGTTTAAAGCTGCTTTTATATTATAAGCATTTAAAGCTTGCTGCTAATAACTAAATTAATATTTGCGAACTAGCTTTAATTTATTTATATAATATTTAAAAAAGTATATAAAAAACATATATATATTTATTTTTAGTATTTTTATAAAACAGCTTAAAATTGTTAAAATTAAAGCTATTTTATTTAAATATTGCGTTTAAGCAGCAATAGCAAAATATAACGCGCTAACTTTTTTTAAAAATTAATAGCTAGCACGTAAAAAAGTTAAAAAAAAGCTATATTAAAATTATTTATAATATAATAATAGTAGTAATAATAATAGTAGTAATATAATTTGCTTACTAAAATTAGCTTAAAACTTATTAAAAAATCCTAAGTATGTTTTTATAATAAAACAGTTGTTAAACTTTTAAAAGTTAGCTAAAAAACTAAAAAAACTTGCTATAAAAATATATTTATATACTAACAAAAAAACTACATTTTTAAAAGCTTTTATAGTTAGCAACAGCTATTTATTAGCTTAACAAAAAACTTATAAAAGCAAAAATAGCAAAAGCTAAAAAAGAAAAAAAAAAAAAAAAAAAAAAAAGAACTATAATTAAGCCTTAAATATATATATTTAAACAACAATTATTAAAAAAATATAAAAGTATTTAAATACTTAAGCAGTTTATGCTTACTTTTTGCTTAACATTAACAACCTTTTTACAAACTATTAACGAACTTTTTTTTTAAAATATTTATATATAATTACTTTTTTTAGTTAACAATGTTTATTACTTTTTTCTGCTTTAAAAATAAAACATTTAAAAAAAAAGCACTTTATTAAACACTAAATATACAAAAAGCTAGCAGCTGTTCTTATAATAAAAATATAGCAAATAACTAGCTATATAAAAATCTAAGTCCTTCTAACTTGTTAAAAGTAGCTCAGGAATCAATAATATTAAGCTCTTACTTATACATTCATATCCTGCGGCTACCTACCAGTAACCCAGCTTCACTCTAGAGACAAAACCATCTAACACCTAGCGAGAGGTTGATAATCTTTTTTACGGGGGCTCGCATTTATTCTACTGCTAAGGGATAATAGAGAACTTCACCCCTAGAGTCTTGTTCCCTCTGTCTCGAATCTCTCAACTACGCAACGGGGGGCATAGAATTATGCAGCCATGAGTAGTGTTACAACTATTATTATTTAAGAGCAGTGCTTACGTCAAACACCTTAGGAACCGTAATCGACACCACTGTACTACATTGCTATTAAAAGATGTCCTTGGTTAGAATTGAGTTACAATCGCGAAACTATTAGAGCGAGGTTATGAATGCAGATCTCTTTAGCCAGCTTTAAATGGTGTTGGTAATAGATAACACTATAGGCAGGTAAGATTCTACACGATGTGAAAGGCATTATTTAACTCCGTGATCATTCGGGGGTAAACTCTCCGCCACTATCCCTGTTAGTAACTAATCACCATGACTAGGCGTTAGGTTATGAGCTAGGCACGCTTTTGGACTGACGCGACCCTATTTGCATACAGAATATCTAGGTTGCTAATCACCTTTTATTGTTGTAAAGCCGTGATGGTTCGGAGCCTCCCAGTTGGAACATTCCTTTCTTCCAACATAGAAATATGATAGCATAGACTGGATGTTGTCAAGGCGCAAATATTCCAAATAAAATTCAAAAATTAAGGGTAGCCAATGACTACGACTAATGCTATAAGACCAGGTGCCACGGCATACACAGCTTCTCATCAGTTTGGACTATCATCAAAGTCTCCCTCAACACATCTCCGCATATCTAATTTTCTATAATGGCCAAGTCAACAAATACCGTCAGAATTTCTGACGAAGTTACACTTCACTACGAAACCATCGGGCAACCTTCGTCATCCCTCCCATCCCTAGTCTTTCATCACTATTACGGTGGTTCACCTGCTACCTATAAACATGTTTTGTTGCACCCCAGATTGAAGTCTTTCCACAAGGTACTTTACCATGCTCGTGGATGGTCCCCCAGCACTGGGGCACACGAACCTGGTGCTTACGGCATCACTGCATTGTCTTCTGATTTATCTGCCATTATCTCTGAAACCGGTCTCGTGGGTTGGGAAGCAGGATATATCCTCATCGGACATTCAATGGGTGGCAAAGTAGCACAACATTACGCTGCAACGAACACGTCGCCATCACTCAAAGGACTCGTACTCATAGCGCCTGCGCCTCTAGGAGGACTAGACTTCCCTCCAGAGATCAAGGCACAACAGCGAGCTGCCTATCAAAGTGTAGATGGCGTGCGGCATGCACTAGAGAACGTGCTTACCGCTCGCCCAGGCACTCTAGACGAAGAGGCTATGAGTCAGTGCATCCAAGACTCAATGCGTGGCAACAAAGCTGCTACCGCAGCGTGGCCGGATTATGCATCTGTTGAGGACTACAAAGAGCTAGAAAAGAAAATAAAGGTGCCAGTGCTAGTTCTAAGAGGTGATAGGGACTTTGAGCGGGACCTGGTTGGACAGCTGGGGGCTAAGCTTGGTTGGATTCACGAGACGATCGAAGATTGTGGGCATCTGATTCCTCTCGAGAAGCCCGAATGCTTGACAGAGGAAATATTAAAGTTTGTGGAAAGGATATCTTAACTTGTCCCTTGGCGATATTAGCATGGAAGCGATTAACAGTATTTTCGGACACGACGGTGAGAAATAACAACGGCAGGTCAGGACCTAAGAAGCTTGCTCTATATCCGTATAGCAGATGTAAATGAAAGTTCTATGACCATGTAAACAAGCACGTATGAATTCATTCGTGCCCACTATCTTATATCATCCTGTCAGCTCGTAAATAATTCGCATCGTCACGACTGACTCTATTGTTAAGCCCGAGCTCACACATGACATTGTGAACGCCGTTTGCGTGATACCCTATTTTGAGACTAGCGAAACGTCCCGTCTCACTTCCCTAAACACTCGCTGTTTACGGCCGACGAAGGAACTAACGACGCCCCCTATATCCCATACCATATGTGTACTCAGTTTGGCTACACACAAGTTTCGGATCTGAATGTTTGGACATGAGTTTGTTGGTCCTTTTTGTCAAAACATCAGACTCTACTAGGGATGGAGGCGGGTTACTGGGACGACATGTGATTCGTTAGTTTATAGTGCTGGTCTCGGGTATGAAGATAAGAATGCTTTGGTTACACGAAGGGTACACCACTGATTGGCGAAGGTTACCGGCTTCTGTGAGGGATTATCATGACACAGGGGGGGTAACTACTTGTTTTCACTGTCAAACTAGCGACGCATGTCAATCCAATGCTACGAATTGAAGAAGAACTGTAATCAAGTTACACCATGAATTATTTGCCAGCATACCCCGTCAATAGCCAAAGTAGTCATGTCAAAAGCAAGGCCATGTGACGATTTGTTACGACTAGGAGTGGCACGAGTCGGAGTTGTACCCGCCGAAAAGAATACCAATTTTACGACATGGGCTTGGAAAGAGAGAAATGATTGTGTACGATGGCCATGGAAAACACTTTATGTGCCAGAAGAGTACTGATTACTCGCAGCTCTACTTGGTAGCGCATCGAATTCCGTACCGGACTTTTACTTCTCTTGACATCCCATGTATCTCTCAAGAAAGTAACTAGTAAGCTCGGTTGGTAGTCTTTACTAGGTGGGTGTTATCATCGTGAGATAGCTCACTGCACCTAGGGTGTTAGTGAGTATCATAAATGCTTGTTTGGCTCCCTTAAACATTCTCTATTGGGATGGAGACGGCTTTTTGCTCACGTGTCATATATGATTATGCATTTTTGAATAGTGTCTGGCTGGGTTCAGGCCGGATTGTTTCTTCTTGTCAACCGTGAATTTTTTGGTGGCTAATGAAACCGGCCTTGAGCTGTTGTAGTATTTTGATATTCTGGAGAGTCTCCTGGTATCGTAACGAGAACACTGAACAAGAGGGGGGACCCTCCACTGTGTCCACATCCAGCTAAGTCACTGTTGAGGCAAGGGATGAGGCAATTATCCTAAGCCTGACACAGCATACACTCTGTACACGGATGCTGAGCACGGGTTCTAGAGTGACACAAAGATAACCAATCGAATAGCACTTGTCGAATCTCTTTTGTGTCTCCTTGAGATATCTAGTGGCGTAAAGTCTCTGCACCTTCAGCTTCAGATTTGTGTAAGCCATGTTTGTCTATGTGTATAGTCGAAACACGCCCCCTCCAGAAATCCAGCTCGTACGACTTTAATTGCCCTAATCGATCCATCCGACAGCCATGCTTACTCTAGTTACACTGGTCATCAATGTGCTGCCTATTGCTCCCTGTCTAATGAATTAAATAGATAATCAGTCCTCTATGTTAAAGGCTGGAGGTAGTCGTTAAGTTGTTGTATTCTGATGCTATCTGTATTCGACTTTGTCTCATCCGCTCTCTTCGTTCGAGGATATTACCACACCTTAGATACTTAATATGCCTCCCCATCATCTCACTTTATTTTCCCTTTCCCCCATAAGCGACCGAGCAAGAGAAGTTGTCTTATCCCCACACAACCTACACCTTTTCTCGATGGACGAGAATAATAACATCTATCTTGACGTCGGGCACACCCTCTCAGAATCGGGGAATTCAAGTACTCTTGCAACAATAGGTCGAGACGGAGATATTGTTATCGAAGGTGCCGGCATCTCCAAAACACAATGCTCCTTCGAACTCAACTTCGAAACTGGCTATGTTCTGTTCTATGATCGATCGCACGGCCAAACGAGCCAAGTGTACGGTAAAAATCGCACACCGTTTGAATATGGTCGCCCTCGTAAAGTCGTCGTACACCCAAATCTCAACACCGAGATTGGCTTCGGGGGTGTTAACCGGAACCTTTTCCAATTTCGGCTGATCTGGCATGATAAAAGCACCGCAGAAACAGTCAACACAGTTAAGACTCGAGTTATTCTCACTTTACAAGGGAATCCGCGCCTGGCTGAGACTATCGACGATGCAGACACCGAATTGCCATCAGAGAGGCAGACTCGTATTCATACCACAAGGCCCAAACAGCTACCAATGAGATGGGAGGCTATAGGCGGCCTGGGATCTGGTACCTACGCAGACGTCTTTAAAGGGTTTAATATAGATGATGGCAGGCTCATGGCGGTTAAGAGAATGAAACCACCCACAAATGAAGCAGAGCGAGAATGGATGAAAGCCAGATGGATGCGCGAAGTAAAAATGATGGCAACCTTTAACCATGCAAGTGATACCCCTTTAAAGTCCCGATATATGCGCGAGCGCAGACTAACGTCAGTGATAGGCCCATATTGTCGAGTACATTTCATCTGAGGGCTGGGATGGGGATTCCGTGGATGTATTCATGGCTTTAAAAGAAGGGACTCTGAAGTCGTTGATGGAAAATGGATGCCCTGTCCCACCGACCAACATTGGGTATTTTGTTTGTCACCATATTCTCCAAGCGATTGATTTCCTCTCTGTCCATGGTATCATTCACCGGGACATAAAGCCAGAAAATATTCTCTACGTCACGAGGTCCGATCACCACTATTTCCAGCTTGGCGATTTTGGGATCAGCAGCCACCAGTTCCATGCGTCGAGCATGTCCGGCACCCGGCTTTTCATGGCCCCTGAGGCTTTTCATGGTGGAGAGCAGACACACAAAGCTGATGTCTGGTCACTCTTTGTTACAATGTTATGGACCTTGGGTGGTGATGCGATCCAAACGTTTTTCACGACATGCGCATGCGAGGAGGGGATTTATGACTCTATTGTTGAGACAGCTTCCGAGGACCGCTCTGTTGCGCACCTTCTGGAAATGGGACGCATCAATCACGAGGAGCGAGCTTCCGCAGCACAGATGCTTGTCAAGTACTACGGTGGAGAAGGACTCACCACCCCTCGGAATAAGATTGCGCCTTTGTGGCATCCAGCTCCAGTCACCCGACAAAATCCGTTTCGATCTTTCGGAACCGGGTTCAACACTCCGCTTACCCCACAACATCCGCTTCTACAGTTCGAGGGAGAAGTCCAAGCTCCAGTCACCACACAAGATCAGCCTCCGCTTGCAGACGATTTATTACAAACTCTAGTAATGGCTTGTGAGGCTAAATTGGCAGCTGATGACAATCCAGCCGAATGACATCAAGCTGGCCCTCATCAGATTCTAGATCAGACTTCACAATTGGGATCCCGAAGCAAGACCAACCCGCTACAAGAGCCCTAGCCACCATGCCGCGTCGACAAAACTCGAAAGCAACGGAAGTAGGCAAGATAGCCCCAAATGGTCAAAGGCAACAGCTTCATCCGAGTGATGGGAAAGATTTCTGAGAATCTTCTGACTTCCCAGGGGCGGGACGACGAGAACGCCATTTCCACAGTTATAGCCCAGTCAATTCACGCGATATTTGTGTTGCAACCGCACCAGAACATGCTCGTATGTGAGAGTAATATAAGCAGTAGGAAGAGAATGCAAGGGAGCTGATGCAGTAACAGAAAGCCAACGGTAGCTATCAAAAATGACCATGCACTAGAAGTTTTTAGAATGAATCTTGCATACCTGGGATAATCATCTTGCATCACATACGCAGTTTGGTGTAGTTGTCAACAAAGAGTTTAATCATGCTCTATTTAACTAGCAAGCCTCTAACGCTATTGTGTGATTACGTATGAAGGTGATCCTATAAAACGACCTGTATGTGCAGCGTGCTCTTACTTCTCATAGATATCAAACAACTTATAAGATTTTTTCGTCTCTACCTCAACAACAATGTTAAATCTTCTCAAGAGTAATGTCAAGGTTAACTGTAGACATCTATAATTAAATAGATTTCGAATACTTGCTTAATAACATAGAGTAATTCTAGAGTCTGCCTAGCTATGTGTTTGTTCCGATTTTCTATGTAATCTCAGTGGGTGTTGAAAGATTGTAGCGTATGTAAAGGTCTATGAAGCGCTAACGATGATAGCTTCTAGTATCTTTCACTTATAGGTTCAATCGTGTCCTCCGCAGAATTCGAATTCGGTATATAGTAATTATATGAAGTTTTTGCAAAAACGGTTAGTCTTATACCATTCGAGTAATAATTCGGTGGGACAAACCAACGTAGAAGCCAACCAAGTTGGCCTACCACGCCATTACTGAGTAAAATAAGCGATATTTACATGATACGGGCCTTGACAGCCCGGTGGGATACGTTGATTCCTGCTCATTCTCTAGATACTGAAGCCGGGTGACTGGTGAAGGCAAGGGGCTAGCCAATAATAGGGGGATATATTGTACGTACTTATAGCAAGTAGTGTGCGAGGGGGGGTCTGATTTTGGGAGATTTCGGCCACCTCAGCCAACTTAGCCACCACCACTCCCTTGCAAAACACTATCGTAATTATCGTCGATTTTATCGTTTATTTGCTTAGTTTACCTACTTGTGTTCTATTTGATCAATTGAATCCCCAATACATTGAGTGACTGCTGACAATCTTGGATGCGTATGTTCAGAATTCCTCCTTGGTTGGGGTGCCGGGTGCAGACATATCCCTAGGCCCGATTCAATACCTAATATAATTTGCTGCGGTCATACCTGTCCCGGTTCTCTGGTACACCAAGTCGTTGGTGTGAGTGGAGAAGGGCGGGCTTTTTGGCCTTAATCATTTGCTTCTTGATACCTAGGTATACACCTAGAGGCCGCTGAGACGACTTATTTGTGACACAGTCCAGTTCACTAGTCCCAGCCATCCCAGCCATCATAATATCATAGAGAAGTTTCCAGTGAAGTTCGGCGCAACACAAATTTACCCTGGACGTTTCGTGGCCGTGCGCCCGTCCCAGCCATCTTTAGTGCCCCATCCTGTCTATGGTCCTTTTATTTCCTCTTTTTCCTCTTTCTCATTGCCTCTCCAATTTTCTCTACGCATCTCCGTCTTCTTCGCATCCAAAGTTCCCGGCCTCGCATTAACATACTTCCACGTGTTCTTTACGAACTTTTACAAAAACATTCATGGCTGACACGCTTGGAGGGATGGGGCTTTGGATGGCCGATAGAGCCCTGGAAATATTTACGAATGATCCCAAGAAACTTGATCGTGCGAGGAGCCGGTTTGACAAACCCCCACCGCTATGTAGATCTATACCATCAGGCACTACAACTCGATCTCCGAGTCCCGACCCGCTTAACGAAGAACAGCGCTGGATTGCGGATCAACGCGTTCGTCTGGAACATGAACATCAAGCCTCTCTTGCTTCCGAACAATTTAGTAGCCAGGTCTCCGAGGAAAAACGCCGAGTTTTTGCAGCAATTAGTAATCGTATACTCCATGTGCCGATTGGGAAAGATTTTTGGGATTTCGCGCAAGAAAATGTCAAAAAGCGTTGGATTGAGCAGGATATATGGGACGACAACTGGGAACGGGAAGGTAGAAGGATCTGGAGGTGGAAGCACGAGAAACCCCTCAAGACCGGGTTGAAATCATACACCGAATTACAGACAAAACTCGCGAAACTTTCGTCTCTGGTCCTTCCGGAGTACTCAGAGCCTAAAGCGATTGAGCAGGGAGGCGAAGACGAGACTCAGAAGATAGAAAAGGCGCCGAGTATGAAGGAATGCGAGCACGATGCGTCGCGTCCGTTCTACCAGTTTGTCTATCAGATGTCGAAAGAGCGCGAGTGGATTCAAGAACGACTGAGACATGATGGGAGTACTGCAGCAGACGCTGATGATATAAATACAACGGTATACCAGAAGGTCAAGGACACCTGGACGAAGAGAGAGATATGGAATAGAAAATGGGGTGTGATGCCGGGGATGTCCTGGAAGCATGAACAGCCTCTTGGAGAGTGGATTGAGCAGGAGATGAGCGAGAATCCTTACTCCCAACAGATAAGCCTGCATGAGCGCGACAACACAGTCGACTTTAACGAAATAAGCCTGAAGCAGTATCGGTCTGTGTCTTCTTCCCCTGCCGAGCCGAATCAGCAGGTGTCCTCGGTCACGAACCCAGCTCATCAAGTACTACCTATGGCTATCAATCCCTCTGGATCACCGAACACCGTCCATAACTCCCCGTGCCGACACACGACCCCACTGCCCCCTCCAAGAGAAAAAAAGCGCCGAGGGCGACCGCCGCGCGGGAGCGAGAAGTGCCGACCTGATCTACAACTCCAAGATTGTCCCGCACCGCTACGGAGAAGTAAACGCCTGCTAACGACCCAGTCTGTTGCGGTCCCCGACACCGTGATCGAATCTAAAAGCCCGGTCGGTCGCCGAGGCAGGCCAAAGCGCGGTGGAACGAACGTTGATATTTCAACGCAGTCATTTCCGGCGCAAGCTTCAAGACCGTCTAAACGACAAAGGAGGACACGCAAGTGATAATGATATTTTAATGTAATAATTACTTTGATCATACGTAGAGTTTAAGGCATGGATTATTACCAAGTTTGATGCATGATCGCGCGACTGTTTCTCATGGGTTACGATCTAAATCCATCATCTTGTACACCAGATTTTTGACCGAATTCTTTCGTCAGGTTGCTAAAGTGATTCTGCATCCATGAGTATGTGCCTTTAGGAACTCAGGTGGCCTCTGTAGAATATCACGAGAACGATTTGGCTATCTATGATAGTCTCTTTACGAGTCTAAAATGACAGTCCGGCACCTATGATACGGACGAGCAGTGTTCAACGAACAGAAAATGCCCCTTGAACATTCCATTTTGATTTCTGAAAGCCTCCTAAATATACTGACTCTGTCTGTAGGTGAATCATTGGCGATTTTGATGCTCTGTCACTATGCCCACTGACAAACCACCGCCCAGCACCTATTTATTCAATATCATATTCACATCTTCGGCGGGCGAGATGTCAGCTCCGCAGAGACTCTTATCTGCGACGCTGTATTCATTCTAAACCTATTCAAATACCAAGTTGACGTTGAATCATCTGACAGAAGTGAAAATAAGCTTTTGCCTCCGTGTATGTTAGAACTAATCGAATCTCGCCTAGCTACGTTGCATTGGGTTAGGTGTAAGTAATGTAGGTAGTTTCTCAGATGAGATCCAATATGCCGCTAGCGCTAATAGTTTAGCGCATAGATAACACTACGGCCGACCACTAAGATCCTCACCGATTCCAAATTTAGGCTTTGGAAGGTTGGCTTAGTTGATACTATAGGGGGTATGGCCTCAATATCATTGATTTCCGAGTCTCTTGTACCAAGACTAAACTTCCATGTTGCACTAAATTGCGATCTCCATGCTGCCTCTGGCTCGACTGGCAGACACGATGGCGGTACGCCTAGATACAATGTGTCAAATGTGTATTAGGTCAAGGAGTCACTACATGTACTGTACAAGGGTCACAAGGCATCTCGTGGATATAAGCAGGTCTTCCCACCTCCTCTATAGTAGCCAAGTAGTTGAATAGTACGCTCATATACCTCATACTTCATCACAATGTTTGAATTTCCGTGACTTAGCTGGTCGTCTAAAAGCCTAAAAGCGTAACTAAAACTAGAAGAAGATAGTATTTCTGGCTGGCTATGCACTATGACCGATGGCACTGCGCGGCGTACTGGAATATGCGTGGCGCACGTTGTTGACTACGCGAGGGACTGAGTAGAACCTCAGAATGTTTCGCTAAGCATCAGAGCGCGTCGGTATTATCTAGTCCGACAATTCTACTGGCAGAGAGTCTCCGACGAGCCACACCCGCTTTGTACATCCTCCAGCCACTACCCATGTCTAAATTGAACTGTAGCTCAAGGACCCATTTGCTGGCTACTTCATACTAGCAAGCCGGAAAGTTGCTTAGGGGTGAAGAGGACCAGATGCATGGCTCCTTGCAGCGCAATCTAGACGGGTCATCTCCCGCGCCAAGCGTGACAAGATTGCCCCATGTTGCACCGACAAGCTTTGTGATAGGAAAACTCCGCGCTCTGCCTGTCCGTATAGGAATGTCGTCTCCTTATTGTGGTGACTGCGACGACTGTAAGGGCCAGGATATTTGCCCAGGTCGCCGTGGCGGAGCTGTTTGTCAGGTGAGTTTACAGCATGCAAGTGGTAATAAGTAGTATAACGCATGCGTACCACGGATCGCAGCCAATTGCCATTCTCAGATACATCGGGCGCAATCTATATGCGAACACCCTTACTTGAAGACCGGAGAGTATCAGACTACAAGTGATTTGTAAGCCACAAAAGTCTTGTTGATGTAGGGATGGGATTTGGAGCACCACATCTTGAACGAAAGTGAGTAAGGCATCAGTCATGTACATAGGCGCAATTGTAGAGTTTGTTGAACCGCCTCATACTATACGGAGCGTGCTGTGGTATAGCTAACGTTGGTCTGACCAGATAGAGGATGACTGAGTGGCGTCTGTGCGGATCCGTAGATGCGTGTTTTATTGAACCTGTAAGAATGCTACTTATTACTTGCTGATGCCTGTTCGTACGAGGGCAGAGGGTCATATCGTGGCAGATCGGATTCCATATCTTGTGTATTTTGGGGCTCCGAAGGACCCGCTATAGCAGTTACTGGTGGAGGGGCTGTTTCAAGAGGTGGGTGAACCATGATCGTGTATTTTCTGTCGATATGTTTCACTTTGTCTGTGACCTCAAAAGCAAAACTGATCTTGATAGTATGGGTCTGCGAAATGTTGTACGTCGCAAAGGATGAGCTCAGTGCGCCTGTCTTTCCGCTACCAAGAGCTTCCGTGTTGATAACCTTGGTGTATTCATTGGCTTTTGAAAATGGCTCGCGATTGTCTATGGCACCCATCATTTGGCAGATGCTGTAGTTTCCTTCCGAATCGGGACACCTGAATATTTGCCTGTGTGCTCGTACTTGTGTGTGGGCCATGATCTCAATGAGGAAGTATTTCAGCCGAATGTCAGGGACCAGAGTCGCAGTGCACTCGTGCGCACGAGGCTTCATCTGGACTTCAAAGCAAGCAGGCTGCCCAAGATGAATATCTTTAGGTGCTAAGCAAACCCAGTCAAAGGCATACGTAGGAAAATTCCCTGCGCCGAGCAAAGCTTTGGTCTTCTGTCTAAATCCGGACGGTCGATCTGACTCCGGCAAAAGCAGTTCGTTTTTCACTGATACGTAACCACGCCAATCGCAGGGTCTTCCCCTCGCAGGCTGAGAAGCTCTCGGGCGCTCATAGTGAACGACAGGTTCTAGAGGCCTGCTTACCCCCACTGGCAATTGAGGCATGACAGCGTCAACCCCGACACGGTACTCGACAAAGGCTTCGTACCTGTGCGCGAAACCATGATAGGAGCTCTGGAAACTTGGCGGTAGTGGCTGGTTTGGCTGGGATGTGAACCTGGAATCTTCATCGAAATCGTCGATCATCATAGAATCGGTGACTTCGGGAAAGGTCAAGCTGAAAGGGAATATCGCTGCCTCACCTGGCTGCACTCTGAAGGAGTCATCGTACACGACCACCTTTCGGGAAATTAGTGGTGCTCGTCCGCGGTAGATGCTGGTGGTTTGCCCGTTACTTTTCCAGATTTTCGTCTTTGCACGTCCGTGGAGAATGACGAAGACCTTGAGGGGGCCGAAAAGCTCGCCGCTTTGGTTCTTCTGCCCAGCAGAGTACCTTATGCTGATGTGTCCTAGGACTGGATCACGATTACCACAGTGGATCTTGCCAGGTTCGTTCAGAACAATCTGCGTGAAGAGCGTGCCGACCGACATAGTCAGAGTAGAATGTTGTGATGCTAAAATCGCTATAGACTTAATGGATTAAGTTACATAATTTGCATGATTCGCGTGCGTGGGTATATTGCAAATGAGAGAGATTGGCCTCAGATGCGCCATTGTGAGTCCTAACATGTACAGCCTCAAATTCAATGTGCATAGCCTGGGCACGAAGACGTCATCAATCCAAAGAGTGTAGCAATGGTGTTGCTGTGATGATAAAAATAGATCTTGCTCAAACTTAGCGAGCTAAAGCCTTACTGTAATTAGAGCTCAGAGAGACACTACGTCAATTCGGGCTTACGTTGACTGCATTGACACCTTAGGTATTTCATTAAATATTTACTTAACGTACAGTACTATGTAGTGTAAGTGCCTAAGTTTTAGAGCACCCTTCAGCGTATTTCGGTCTTGGGCGGCAATTTAATGGCTTGGCATCAACAGTAACTAACTGTCACGCAGTATTGGAGGAAATCTTTGAGGCCCTTGAAATCTCCAGCAACCTGCTGTAATCCACTAACAAAGGGTTCAATGAAGTGGACTTGGGGATTGGTGCAAGTAGGCTATCCGCAGTCCTGCTCTCCTTGACGTGCGTCGCCCGCCGCGTCGCCCGCTGCGTGTAATGCTGCGTCTAAGGCGATGTACTGTAGCGCGATGCAAATGCAGATGCAGCTGTGCAAGTGAGCCGATGCGGGCCGAAAGATAAGTTACCTGGCATTGTAGCTCTAATCCATTTCCCAAGAAACGAAGGTATTCCCAGTCCCGGCAAATGGTGGTTCTCTCGAGACCTTTATGAAGTAAAATGATGACTAAAGAGAATATCTGAGCCACTTACTACAGCAGTTTTCGGCGACTACACTATATCAAGTGTTTATGCGCACGTATTTCGTAACTAGGGCTTGGAAAGATATTCGAATTGCCATAATCTTCTATAATAAGATGGCCATCAAGGGCTCAACCCCTATTTGGTCTAGGGGGCGATCTACGGCCTATATGCCCCCGTGCGCTCGCGTCGCCTTGCCCAATTTCAAAACATCTTCACAACGTAGTAGCCTACATAGTAATCCTACGCCTCCCAGTGGAAGCACTGAGAGACAAGGACGTGATCTGATACGAGCGTGGCCTCAATGGAAAATCAATTCAAGGGCTCAGAGCTCAGAGTTGCCAGATCACGACTATAGTCCCTGCCAAATTGTTGGTGCTTTTGGCGCTTCCGACACTTTATGCCAGGGTGGCTACCTTCTTCATCCCTCTTCCTTCGATTAGAGGAGCCACTTGCCTTTGGAGAGATAGCTAGCAATTCCCCTGCCAAGCCCTCTGGGAACACAACCGGTATTACCTTAATAAGCAATGCCATGTTAGAGCCGCGGAGCACGCCATGGGACAATACTTTCTTAGTAACGGAGAAGAAGAAATGGCGTTCTCCCTGACTATTTTCGTCATGCTCTGCCCACTCCCCCGCCCTCGACTCCAGACACGCGGAAAAAGCGTCACAGATGCTGCCTGGTCTAGCTTCCATGATTGGCAAACCAAAACACCACAGCGCACAGCTGCTATATAGCTGATAATCAAGGTCTGCTCCGAGCTGATAATCAAGGTCTGCTCCGGAATCCAGAATATCTTGCAAGATGTTTAGATATACTGTTGTAATAGACATGGGGACATAAGTGGCATTGAAGCAGGCCAGTAATAAGTAAGCGAAGGCGGAGACTTGCGTATCTTCCTCGCGTACCATTTTGGTGTTTGGATCGGCACCATGTTGAAGAAAGATTGGTAAGAGACCACTAGTAAATAAATACCTCGCGCTGCCTAAACCGGGAAAGTGATTGTTTAATAGCGCACTCCATGGTGTTAATAATGGCCCGAAACCTAACAACTTGTTCGGATTATGACCCTGTTTGAGTAGGATCGTGATACAGTCCACAGGTAAGCATTTACTACCATTGTCGGACTGGGGAAACGACGGCTTATAACAGTTGTAGTTAGGATATTGTACCGCGACGAACAGAGCGCTAGTTTCAAAAACGTTGAAGTGGATAGGATTGAGGGAAAGCTTCGTAGAGACGTAGCGAAATAAGTTGTACTATAAAACGAGTCGTTTGAAAGCGATGCGTGGAGCATCGACTTTCTGGGATAGACCGCATGACAGATCCACAATAGTGCTTTCTATACCATCCAGTACTTTAACTAATCCGTCTACCCTCGCCGCAGTTACTTCAGTGGCGTAACGGAGAATATCACGTAGTCCTACCTCGTTTTTAAGGTCATCGTTCGGGCCACAGACATGAATTCTACATTCGTATTTGATCCACGCCAAAGACGCTATACAGATGTCGAGAGCTGCGTCGAGGTTCTCTTTGGATTTTTCAGAGAGGAAGTCGTCCATTTCTCTGGTTCTGAGGAAGTCACGGACAGTTCGATGCAGAAACTGCACGCTTTGAATTGTTTGCAGGCGGAGGGGAGCTTTAATGTTGAATATAGACACTACTTCAAGTAGTCCACGCGTCTTGCTATTAATTCTTCGGCCTGTTAAATCAAGCGCTTCGAAGTGTTCATTATCTGGAAGGCACCGGACTTGGCAGTATGCATAGTCTTCTGACTCAGACTGCTTCTCATGGTGGTAGTAAAGCTCTAAATTGAGTGGGAATTTCGCACATCGAGCGATTTGGATGATTCCCGCCATATGTTCATGATAAATTGGATCGACACCGTTGAGCAAATTTTTAAATAACCGTTCAAGGTCCGTGGGCAGGCTTCTTAGACGTCGCTGGAGGTCTGTCATTGTGTCGTCGTTGCTTAGACCCTCTCGTAAGGACTGAGTGACAAGAAAGGCCCATAGAAACACACCCTCTACCCTGTTCGCAATTTCTTGCATCAGTAGGCGTTGGTGCTTCTCGTTCATACAGCACGTCTTCCACCTTGGATGGGTCCCTAGACGACTCTGGGCGAACTTGCGGATATCCTCCCGGGTAAACTCGGGAATAGAAAGCGTGGTATTGGGTTTTTGGCCAAAGAAGTCCTGAAAAACATTCCACGGTCTACTAGAGACACAAAGCTTAATATGTCGGGACTCCGAGAGTGACTGTAACGCCTGGCAGAGATCCACATAGTCTCCAGAAAACTCATCCAACCCGTCTATAAAGAGAACAAATCTCACTGTACTGTCATTTTGACCTGCAATTTCCTGGAGGCAGGCAGATAGCTCTGGAATGGTCCAAGAGGCGTCCAAGTTCAAACCAACTCTGCGGGCCACCTCCCATCGTTTTGGGCACACTAGTGGTATGAGGGTTGAGCATTGCCGGAAAATGTCAAACAGAAGAGTCTGTAGCAACCCTCGTTGAGACCTTTGCATTTCTGTTCCCGGGTTCTAGAATTAGTGGCACGTAATAATCACGGGCTTCGGTGCAGCCCATTCATTAGCGATTTGATTGCTGATTTCGTGATCGGTGATAAACTTCATCATGGTTGACTTTCCTGAGCCAGCTTTACCAGATATCCAGAAAATACCGTCTCCATCACGTAGCCAGCTCGAAAACTTAGATTTAAATATCCACCTGAATGTTGCCACATTTGCCTCAGGGATCGAGCTATGTCGAACTGGTCTCGTATCAAACTGTAGGGAAGATAGGATTCGTTGAAGCCTAGCTAGCTCGTCTTGCAGCGGAAGACATTCAGATAATCGATTGGAAGTCTGCTCGATATCAGTCAGCGAAAAGGCTTGACAACCTTCGTGTATTCTTAGATAATGAATATCCCGAGTAATCCTGTCCAGTTTTTCGTCTTGGTTAAGCTGGAGTGTTTCATTTCCTTGTTTCAGAGAAACAGCAATTTTTGAGAGACTGGCGACCTGATCCCTAAAGCAGTGAGCGTAAGACACTTGGAGATTGGCTGGGTAAACTAACTGAATGGCCGATTGCATATGCAACGTCATCATGTTTTGGGCCTTCATAACTCTGTCCTCTAAGCCTTTGATTTGGCTCTTGTGCTGAAAATTTCGAACGGAAGCTTTGATGCTTTTCCAACGTCGATTGGCGCCACTATCCACTGATAGATTCTGCATAATCGATATAAGCTCGTCGCAGTCATCTTTGCATGATGAAGCTAGGTTCTTCAGCCCCATCGCGTCTTTCGTGGGTACAAGATGGTACTCGGATTCTCCCATTGGAACAAGGGCATCCTCTTTTGCTATAAGCTCTGCACTCAGCTTCTTGAGAACCTCACATATTTGCTCGAGCTGCAGATTATCCTGCAAGGCCCCTTTTCCGGATTGATAAATCTCCCTGGTATCTAGGAGGAGATTCTTCGTGAAGTCAACAAATTGTACTACGGCCGCTGCGAGACCGAGAGCTGCGAGGGGTTCCATCGAAACCCTCGTTGTCAAAGTGTAGATGCTCGATTAGAAGGTATCAACCGAGTTTAGATGTCTCGTGTGCTCGGTGTTGCCAAGACCTTGATAAATGCCAGGGAAAGTGGCTGTATTGGATTACAAGCAGCGTTTTGAGTGTATTTCCTCTGTTATTTCTATGCAAGTCATTGAGAAAAGCACATGTCAGCTGCAAATAACTTCATCATCTATTTCCAGCCCCACGTAGTAGTTGGTACTCCTTATACGGAGTATTGCTGGCACATCTAACGGGTCAGCTCTGTTGCCGGGGGAGCACTGCCCTGTCAGGTTGACCTGTCCGCCTAACGTCCTGGGCAGCGCGAAAAACGCCCAACGAGGCACCCTGTCGCATGTTTTGGTGCTCGATATCCCCCAAGCCTGACAAATCAGATTCACCTATTAACGATAACAAGCAGATAGCCAACGAAGGTGCAGCAGTTCCGTCCAATGACAGATGCTATTCTCGGCATCGCCTGATAATGCCTTTGAATATGCCAAACTTTCCCGTGGCGGCATAGACGCGAGAGCAACCCAGGACGCGTGTGGCTGTTATTATGCGAAACGGCACAACGCCCTGTTCTCCAATAAAGGTAAGTGGCATATGATGAATTGAAGGTAGATAGGGTATGGTTATAGTGAAGATAAAAATGTGAGTATATCAGTCTAAAGCTTTTATTAAGTTTTGTGAAGCGATATAGTTACTTAATCAGCAGCCGCCTGAAAATGGCTTAATTGCGCTACAGGCAGAGTTAGTAGTGGGGTAATCTACCTAGGTAGGTAGCTTTCTCGGCAACTGGCGGGGCATGGTGTCGCCTTAAGTACTACCTAACCTTTGTAACTACCAAAATTACTAAATTACAGAGTAAAAGGCTTCAACTTCCTGGGTCACCAACTCTAAGTCTCATGCTCCAAATCATTATGTTCACTGTTAGGCTCATTATGTTAATCTATCTTGCTCAAAACTGTGGTCAAATGCAGTCAGCCAATACTCCGCCAAAATGGCAATCAATGGAGACCCCAAGTCTTTTAGGGCGAGGTGCCAGCACCCAATCAGCGCAAAAGAACAATACGGTCGTGGCTTAGACTCTTTCAGCTTCGTCCTTTTCGAGCGGATATTTATCGACATGGGAGGGGGATGACCCCATAACGAGAGTTCTTATAGTCAACCCGTTCGTGCCCCTCGGACGGCTGAGATTCTTGAAAATCTATCATCCCACCTCTCGTGAACATACTACTCATCGAGTTGCCGATCTGCAGAAATGGCGGATTGGGATGCTGCGACGGCATCCGCGGTTGCGGCCCTCGTCGTCGCGATAGTTGCCTTGTTCGTCGCTATTGCACAGGCTACGCAGCAATATCTTATTACGGGTCAACTGATTAGGCTATGCGACAGCGTCGTGTTTGGGCCAATGCCTGGTCAGGGTCGTCGGGTGTGGCTGTTTTCCCAGTTTCGCTTTCGCGTCATCTATTCTATTCCGCAGATCAGTCTCGAGACCCATCTATGGCCCAGTGGAGGCGCTCATATGAAGTCACATGCAATCGGCGAACACGAACTGCCGCCTCTAGCAGATGCGGATGATCAGGGCCCGGCCAGCCTGGTTAATCTCTCATTGCCAATGGCTCTCCATGCCAGTGAAGTCCTCAAGAAGCCCGGCTGGAGGAAGATCCTAGATTGGTTCCGTCATAAGCATGAGCAGCAGTCTGGCTCGGACTCCATGGATGGCCTGTCCGAAGGCAGCACGTCTATAATTCCCGTCAAGAAGAGGTTCAAATTATCAATCCCGCTTCCTGCTGCATTGCGACGGCGTCGGCCCAGCCCCATCTCGAGTTCTACTAGCAGTAGCTACCAGTCGAGTGTGAGGATTAGGAGCGAGATGAGGATACACCAAGCTGGAGAGAGACAGGGTGCTATCACAGTTATTAGGGCCCACACCGACTCCAGCAGCAGTGAATCAACGCGACTAGCCTCTCATCGCAAGACTTCCCACATAGGAGAAGCGTCTTGGGTGTCTTTCTGCCGCGCGATCGAGATCCCATGCAGGCACTCGGTACGGATAGACTTTGTCGAATATGATGCGGACCGCTGTCCGAGCGATCTGATATCCGTTCCTATGCAAGTGTCTATGCGAGATATTGTCATAATGGCATTGATGGCTGGAATGGAACTGACTAGTGCGTCATTCCACAACAAGTCTATTTCTATGCAAGGAGCTATAGGGACCCTGACAAGTTCGAATCATGCTATTCTGGGTCCGATACTCCATTTCACCCCACGCAATGTCGAGACTTCTCTCCCAATGATGTTTGGGGAGCAGATGCGGGATGTTGATGGTAAGATCAACAAATTCTGGATGCCCAGAACTTGGGATACTTGCTCCGTCGCGGGAAGCTTCTATAACTTCAGTCGACGGCGAACGGTGCGAAGGCTTGATGATCGCTGGATGAGAGACAAGGAAGGAGTGGAGAGCTATGACCTAGACGAATACCTTGACCCGAGGTTTCCTTCTAAGGAGAAGAAGAGGACAAAAAGAACCATGCGTAAACCTGGATCAAAAGGTGACCCGAGTGACAGCGGCGGGCTAGTTGAAGATAAAGCTCGGTCGGCACAAGTAGTCGTTCGCCCACGCTACAGATACCAATTTCCGGAGCGACGCATACAGGATGGAGATTGGATCATTTACCCCGTAACGGTTGCCCCGCCCGAACTAATAATAATCACGAAGGCAGAGGAAAAATCGAACACCGTGCCAAAAATATCTAGCGAGAACCAAATTCCTGGCGTTTCGACGGACAATCCGAAGATCAAAGATCCCACAGAAGGAAAAGAACATTCACGAGTCTCAGGCACGAAAGATGCCCCGAGTATGGGACAGGGCGGAGATCAGGAGTGTTCGAATGACGCCGTACGGCCTTGCAAGCCACACGATAAAGAAAATTACGAACCGGTACCAGTTCCTCCGCGGCCAGAACTGCATATGAGCTATCATCTACCGCGTAGACGAGCAACTGTAGAAGAAGCCCCCGACGAAGAGGGGCCAGCCTTTCCCGCAAGTTCATCTAAGAAAGCCGATGTAGGGATTTCGCCGTTACTACAGCGTATCGAAGACGACCACAAAGATGAAAAGCATGAGAGACCCAGCACACCACCTAACGAGCGAGCTCAATTAGCAAAGGAACGACAGGATGCTCGAGCAGAAAAACTGCGGCAAATACAGGAAGACAAGATTGCGGTAGGCAATATACTGAAGAGGGGAGCAATGGGCTCACCATACGAAGAAGCCGAGGGCATGCTAGGCCGCTCGAGGAAAGACGGCCCCTTACTACTAACGAACTATCCGCATTTCCCAGAAAAAGAATTACCCGCAGGTTCAGGGCCGACGACCGAGGAAGAGGCGGCTCACGAACGCGAGAAGATGCGCGAAAAGGAGCGTCGGGAAAGAGACCAGACCCGTGACGACAGAAATCGTGCACGCAACCGCGCCGTCGATCTCACCAAGGTGGATATGTTTTGGCTCTGTCAGACGGACGCGATGTCTGGCACCTGGGCGACACCGTGGGAGGCGCACTTGCCGATCTCATCTGCTCTGGACGGAGCCGTGACCGTCATTCTCGAGGCCCTCCTCGGATTTCTTGACGAGGGCACCTCTTTATGCTACACAAGTTCCCACTACGCGGCTCGGCACTCCTACGAGCAAACCGCGGACTGGATGTTACAGGGGAATTTCACGTGCCCAGCCTACGGGCAGAACGCACGTGGCGGCGTCATCGCAACTGGCAGATACAGGGGTACCCACATACCCTGTTTCGAGAGCATGATACCCGTGCTCGAGCTGCTGCGTTCATACCATTGGCAAGTCGACAGCGATCTGCACGACCAGTCCGACAACGGCGAGGAACAGAACGTCGAGCTCATGCGCCTCGATGCTTGGCTCTCGTATGTAGGACGGGTGCCCGAGATCGCCGAGGGACCGCATAACCTACTCCGCCAGACGCCGGCGCTCGTGCACTTGTTGATAGAGGAGTTCGAAATTGACTTCCAGAACATAGACCTCTCGGCTCGCGAAGGTGGGCTACAGGATATACAGGGCCTTGCGGAGAACGTGATGGATTTCCTTACCGACGAGGAACTCACGCAGCCCGAACAGCTGTATGTCCTTGTTGCATTGCTCAGGGGCGTGAAGGTGGCCCAATGCGTTCTCGCTGGCTCGAATACAACGGAGGTGATGGATATTCTGTTGAAGGATGTACAAGCTCACCTGGTGTAGCTGAGAATTAGGCAGCTGACCTCGACCTTCATGCAGAATATGTTGCCTCTAGTAACTATTGCTGATGCAATACATCTGCATCTTTTATCATTGTAGAGTTAGATGTGGTTGACATGCCCGTAGTGGTAGATATACCTACAGAGATAATCCTATGCAGTGTAAGTAGGTAAAATATTATACTCTGCTAAGTCTTTTGACCGTCAGTCAGCGCGTGTCTCCATGTCCCTAATGCAAAATAGTGAAATTAGCGATAGGTATAGACAAAGAAGATAAGGGGAGGAAATGAGGTCTTTATCACAGTATGTATATAATAGCTGCAAACAGGTCAAACGCCCGACTTGACGACGTCGGTAGTGTTGGTAGACTGCCAGTGAAACCTGGCATCTGCAGTAGCAGATAGGATGCCTCAGGGAGATCTGGCTAGTGGCCGTTGCCCTATTAAACCCGATGAACTGAGCGACTTAGTGAGGCAGGACTTGTAGAACTTTCACGGGCTCTCTGGAGCCGCTATGATCAACCATACAGTGCCTTTAGGAGGAATCGAAAGGTCATTCACTTTGATCATATCACTTGTGAGAAGGCACGACAGATAGCGCCTAGGTTAAGTAGTTTAGGTACCCCTTACAGTGGCTGCATTTTAATTACCTTCATCTCTTCTACGACATCAATGCCACCACCCGCGTTTATACACTCACTCTATAGGTAATAAACAACCGCAGCCTCCCACCACTCCCACGACACCAGAAAGTTGTCCCCTCAATTTTTCCCCCTAATTTTATTCTTCAGGAACTACGAGGTTTTCATCTTGGCTGAGCTTCAGCTAGCTCCACTCTCACAACTCGCTCATCAGACGGCCAAGCCTCGCTCAGTGACGCTATTTGCATCTAACAAGGCATCAAGGCTCCGTCTCTATCGTCATTCCAATCGAGTAATCTGCACTGGCACTGGGCCAATCCCACCTCGATCTTCTTCTAGCTTCCTCTGGACTCGACGATCTAGCTACGGTCGCATCACTTAGGCACCATGGCCGACGCCACGAAACCAGACATTCTCATATTCTGCAATGGTGCTGTTGACGGTGGACTCAAGAAGATGAAGGAGAAGGCCAATGTCCACCAGGCTTCCTTTGGTGTGCCTGGCGACACCTCCAGTCTCCTCCAGTATGTATTCATTCCTAAGCTCCAGTGTTTCTGCTTGGAATACCTTCCATCCATTATGAGGAGTTCGGTTGTATTGAGCCTTGCTCCGCTTTCTGACCCCTTTGACGAACATACCTGTGAGCATCCACTGACTGTTGATTCCATACAGTCAATTCCCCTCAGCTCGCGCCATATGGAATGTTGATCCCGACATTGCGTGATCCCAGCATAGCCAGCTCTCCCGTCAAGTGGTGGAGTATGTGAAGAACCGTGGAGGTATTGTCATCGTGGGTGGCTTTTTCTCTCTCACTATTCGACCAAGCGAGCTGAATCGTTGGCTCCGCCACTCTTGGGGTATGCCGTGGAGAAGTGGACAGTACGGGAGAACGACTGTGCTTTTGCAGGACTCTCATGTGGGACTAGAAGCCAGTACTCGAGCTCACCTAGTAGCATCTTACAGCTCCAAGGCTTTGTTTCTCAAGAATGTCTCGTCTTCGGACTCTCTATACGCTTCGCCCAAGGGCGCGAGGAGTGAGTCGATAGTCTTCGGCCCTGTCCCCATTGAAGCGCAGACGGTAATTGCATTTGGAAAATGTGGCCAGGGCTGGTTGGGATTTACTGGCGATACTCATAACGTGGATGGAACGGCAGAAGCTTTGCTAGCGATGATGGGTCTCCTAGCGTGATAGCCTCTTCAGCAGATGCACAAGGGAGATGAGGACCATGGATGGCAGATCGTCTAGCTACGGCGACAATTCTTTTTTGTCTCCGTCGCTGCTTCTGCTTACTCTCCGAACTTTCGAGGAACTTTACGGTTCTAGCTTGCCCTCCGACCACACCACCTAGAGCAACGCTACTAGCCCATATTGTCGCGCCTACCGCAATGCCCCCATAGAGCAGTCGCATGTTTAATGGGGTTCACTACGTGTAGAGTTCTATCTCCAATGTCAGAAGTGATAACTGAGATAACTGAATTCGTTTCTTTCTGCTTCATAGCCGTCAATATTCCACGAGATATCCATACTCGCCGATCATATGTTGCCTACACTAGCCAATCCCCATCGTGTGAGCACCTCTAGCAGAGTTTTCCTAATACATTCAATACGGAAGAACCTCGTAGTACCGGCTTCGACCTCAAATAGTTATATCACAGCTCTTTGGTCTTCTTTCCCCAAACCAGCAGGCAGCAGCCTCTGCTCTCGCCTGCAGGATCTTTGATACAATGTCAAGTATAAATAAGCCTTTTAGCGTGATTTATTAAACGACTGAACAGAAAACTAATAAGACGCGCGAATATGAACTAGGGAAATAGTTCTATATGATCGAAGCCAATGGGCTAATACTCTAGTAAGCGAGCCTTTCGGTGACAAGGTAAGATAGTGGAAACCGTTTGTGACTACCAAATGCTCAACTTCGGTAATTCTATTGAGCGCATCGTGTTTTTTCATTGTTTATTTCAGGCCTGCAGATCTTAAGAGACATATCGACGAGTCTTTTCAAATAATACATGGCCGTATTCTTCGCATTGCAATCAAAAAAGATTGGGGCTGTGCCCGAGAATGGTTACATGGCGCCTTATGTCAGACACCTAAGCAGTCCTATGCAAATTTTGCGTAGATGCCGATCAGATACTTGATGGACACACATAATCAACTCAGAGCTGATGGGTCGAACCCATGACTGATTGACTACGGTGGTAGGTCAACTGATAGCTCATTTATATCTGACACTTCAGATTACTAGGTATTAAAAACGGACTACAGGGCCCTACATGAATTCATATAAGCCTGAGACTATGCGATATATCGTACCGGATATCTCATAAAAGATTTATTATAGCTGCTGAATTATATAGAGGCCAAGTTACATGCACGCTGCTCGCGCTGCGGCGGCTGAGCCGTGCCTAATGACGTTCGTTCAACTATATGCCGGTAGTGGATAAAAAGTTCCACTGATAGGCGACTCGTTTGTCTATCCCAGGAATAACTGTCAGCATGCATCTGCACGTCGATTAGAAGCCAATCGCTTGAACAGCCTTGGAGGCTGGTGACTAGTAGACTTCGGACGAAATACTACAAAGTGTTGTCAAGTGCTTGCTGCCCGTATTCTCACTGGTGATCACAACCCTTTCCGTGAAATATGCTGCGAGGCTTTCTTAGATAACATAATGAATAGAGTCCTGAATATCAGTACAATAAATGTAAATTGAGTCATTGTCGTCATCAACGTCATTGGAGATGGTCCGCTCATGGCTACACTAAAGTCGTGTGTGATTTTGAAAATTAATTATAAAAGGGGCCAAGCGCCCACTGCTTGTACCCGCCTATTCTCCTTTCTCATGCTGCACTCAAGAGCTACTCAAGAACCCGATTCTGAAGCTTATAACTGTGTATTAAAAGAATTGTCATCATGAAGACCAGTCTTGCCCTATTTGCGTCTGCTTGGCTTCTGCCACAGATAGTCCACGGATCCATCGAGCTGGGTATCGGATACGGCACCAGCGGATATTACGAAGATTTTGGTAACGATGGAGAGTGCAGTAAGTTCAATGATACATTGATAGCCCATCTCTCTTGCGTAGCCCGCAATACACGCTTCTTTGTTAACCATGCTTCGATTTTAGAGAATATCAACAGCGAAGCCCTAGGGCATGTGGTAGACGTGGACATCGACGGCGGGAACTGTGTCTTTTGGCAGTACGTAGTCAAATAAAACCTACAGCCGGCTGTTCACCCCCACCGGTCTTTCGTCTCGGCTTGTACGCTGACCATATTTCTTACAGAAACAAGAACTGCAACGGACACCATACCGATCGCGTTTATGACGGCGTCGCTCGCTACTTCAATGATATTTGCGACGGAAAGCTCGAGAATAAAATCTCGTCTTGGAAGTGCTGTACCGGCTCCACGTGGTGTGCTGGAGACCTGCCTTCATGTGCGACCTGAGTTTTGATTATGGCTTTCATTAAAGGCAGAAGATATATGGCTTCTCAAGAGAGTCTCAGAACACGTTCATTATTGCATTAGTCAATCGTTACACCAAATAGCATAAGTTGCCTAGGAGTTCAAACAGACCTCAGAATCAGACTTTGCTATAGCAAATAAAACTTCTCTTTCTTATAGGCTTCAATCCACGTTAAACTAATAAACAACTTTTTCAAGTTGTCTATAGTACTGCCAAAATAGTTCTGGAGGCTTTTATACATGCCAAGGATCATTTGAATACAAAATTGAACAGCGGAAGCGGCAGGGTTAGTCTGAAGCGCATTTAGTGTTGCCAGAAATACTAGTGTTTTCAAGAGAAATTTCGATCGGATTGTTCAGCTCAAAGCATTGGGTTACCTTGGTCGGGAGTACAAATTCCTTAATGTCTCGCTCAACATCGACAAAACAGTTCTTCAGTGGGATGACTGGTAAAATTGTCAGGCTGGTTTACGACCCACGACTGGGTGGCAGAAGGCAGTACCGGCAACATTCTTCGCTATCCGCCTCTAACTAATGAGGTCGACCTCTTGCGCCGAATCGCATGTTCCAAGCGATTACTGGCGACCTTCACAAACCGGTAGAACTCATTGGGCTATAGCCTCGACTTTTCTGGGACTTGGGAAACTGCGCCCAGGCATCTATTAGAAGAAAGTGTATGACAAATCTTTGTCGCTGCCCGTTTGCTGTTATGGATAATACGAGCCAGGTATCCAGAAGTGGCCTTATCATCGGTGCTAACATGGATGTGGGATTTTTGATTGAAACGTCTATACGACGGCCTACGAGCAATATTGAAAGAAAGCAGCTATATCGCACTTGACAAGCTCATCTACGGATTTTGTTGGCTCTTGACTGAATGCGGTGCTTAGACATGCCTTCAAATCTGTCATGATAAAGAATTACTGGGCGATAACCAGGCCAACTCGCAAAGAAATGTGTAAACGACCTTCAGGTAATGACAAGTGTCTATTAATTATTAGATAGCTCAAGACGTCTCGGAGACCTTGAGTAGTCGAGCCGTGTAATTACATAAAGCAGTGAATATTATAATGATAAGCGAGATGTAATATCGATGCATGCATATATTCATATATACATATAATAAATAAACATTAGAAATGCTTTCGCGGATTGCCACAAGGGATTGTAGAGGCCACCATGTTTAGGTTATTTTTAAAATAAAAAATTTGCATATGCTTTCTACGCCCCTACCCCGTCTACGTCCGCAGGTGCAGGCGCATCGACCTACATCTGAGCAGAGCCCGGTCCGATGATGGCTCAAGACTCAAAAATAGGAATCGATCGAGTTCCCGACTAGAAGCAGTTGTACCATCTTTGATATAGAGTGTATGGGACAAAACGGAACGAAAACCTCCTCGGCAAGCGCTTGACCAGATTTTCAAGTTTACGATGTTGTTTAAGGTCGTTTACCAGTTCTGTGGCCACATCATCCCTTGTCCGTCACTTTAGGTTCTTACTTCAGGTCTACATATCGGCGTCCAATCATCCTTGCAGGCAGCGGCAACGGCTCGGTAAGGGGTAGACCTTGTCCAACCTTCTCCAGTAGAATAAAACCGCCACCGAATTTCATGGCATTCAAGGGAGCAAATTTGAGTTTATAGCTCGCTATATTGTTTTGACTGGCCCCTGCGAAAACAAACAGCCGAGATGAGGTCCCCTGTTTCGGCCTGCACCACGTATCATTTAGCCCAAAGTTCGCCAAACGAAACTATGTATACGTTGCAATAAACCTTCCAAGCCTGTAGGGCGAAGAACCTTGACACTAAGCTAAACTGGGGGCTCACGGGCCACTCCCTCACGAGCCACCCTGATTTTCATACAAACCAATAAAATCTTGAAAATTGGTTTAAAAGTGGAGAAAAACGTTAAAAATAAGCGGGTTTCAAAAAAACAAATAAAAAGATTAAAACTATTTATAATAAAATTTTCTAAATACTGCATATTTTTTTATATTTAATAATATAGTGTTGTTATAAGTGTATTTTATTTTATTATTTTATTTGTTAAATTTCGAGAAATTTATTGTTTTAAACAGGGTGTAAAACTTTAATAAAAGTGGAAACTTATAAATGTTTTAATCTTTTTAAATAAAACGAGTTATAATATATTTTATTTAATTTTTTTTTTACTTATATAATTTTTGCTTAATTAGTTATTTAACATTATATTTATAATTTTAGGTAATATTTTTAAAAAGTTTACATACAAAATTTATACAGTTTACGCACTAGCCTGTTCTACATACAAATTTTGTTAAAAAAACATTATAAATAATTGTTTTATTATTTAGCTACATTATTATATAAAAATATAAAAAATATATATTAATTATTTTAAAATATTTTTTATTTTGTTTTATCTAAATAAAATAAAATACTACTATGTTTCTACTTTTAATCTTTTATTATTAGCTTTTTAAATATTACGTTCTGCTAAAATTTATATAGTGCTAACAAATCTGCTAACAAATTATATATAAATTTGTTAATAGCATATTTGCTATAACTAAGTTATTTATTTTAAAAATAAAAATATATATAAACATATTTTTTAACATTTTTTAATTAATAAACATTTATTTTTTATAATTTAATCAAGTCTCCACTTATTTCTCCGACTTTTACCCGCTTTTATATTAAATAGCCCCGCTTTTTACATTTGTATGGCAATCACGTACAGTGCAGGTGGCTCGTGAGGGAGTGGTCCGTGAGCCCCCAGTTTAGCTTACTGATCACGAGCAAAACACCGACTCTTTAGGTAGCTGTATGCCGGGCTATATAGGGACTTGGCCCCCTTGCTGGTTTGGAGGGGCTTGGGAATCAATGATGTTAATTTTCTACCAGTGTCATACTTCCTGACCCTATATTTAAATACGGTTATTTTCCCTCGGATTTTATCGATACATCTTTCAGGAATTAACGTACAACTCTTTAGGGAAGCCCTCCCTGCTCTTGACTCAGACACTTTGAAAACAGTATTCTCATCATGAAACTTCTTACTATTATCGCTCTTCAAGTCGCTTTGAGCGGCGTATCAGCGGCCCCCGCGCCCAATGACTGCCTAGTCAAGCAACGAAGCAAACTAGAGAGTTGCAGCGGCTTCTCAGTGGACCAGGACGCAAACGAGATGGCCTTTCTTCACGCGCAATGCCACGGCTATGATCAAAACGCTGGAAAATGGAACAAGGTCGATACTGGATTAGACCTGAATAAGTAAGTTCATCTTTAGGTTTCCGTACTTTGCTAGAGTTGTATAACATCTTACTGCTTCAGTAATGGCGTGTCTTTCCGAGCGTGTGTCGCTAAGCTAAAGCATTTGCAGGTGTATGGCAAATGTAAACAATCAACTGGAGACGCGCGAAAATGGACAATTCGCGTCAAAGTGCAAGAAAATGAACGTTGAAGTGGACACCACGAGTGGTGCAGTCATCTTCACTGCGAGATGCGATGGCTGGCAACATTATGGTGCATCTGATAGTTCCATCGATCTAGGTACGTAAATACACCCTGGTGCCGGTGGTATGAAGGCTTTCAAAGTCGCAGCAGTAGAACTTCCCTAATACTGGTTATCTTATCTAGGACATGTCATCACCGTTGATAATGGCGAGCTTGTTTGTTTTGGTATGCGGGAGGCGACTTGTCCGACATGTTGGCAGCCGGAGTAAGCAGAGTGATAGGTTTACAGCTGGGGCCGTCAAACGAAGGGATGAATATAGCGATCAACCATATCCCTAAATCCTCATATCTAAAGGAGTTCCAGTCTCTTTGTTAATATATATATCTATCTGAGCCACTGGTACAACTACCCTATACGCTAGCTGGTTAGTAGGTACTTGGTACACCTTCACATTGATTGGGTTGAAAGATTCTCGAATGGGGTCTTTTCAGGAACTGCGATATTAAAGCAGTGTTGGCAACTTCTTGAGTATATTTGACTAATTAGAGATGATTTTCTGTTGTATGAACGGGTCAAGGGACTGTAATTATTACTACGTTACGAGGTACCTAGTGACTCGAGTCTGTGCCTTCCCCTCTCCCTGCTGTCCCAAACTCAGCAAATCGCACGGCCCTCAATTCGCCCTACTACTAACTCTTGCAGCCCCAAGACAGCCCAGCCACAACGTAATTCGGCCACGTCCTGTCTATTGCAACAATTTGTGCTGTCTAATCAGAACTAGCACATTTGCCAACGGATTACATGCCACATGTCACCGAAACCACCAAAACGCTGGTAGCGTTGTAATATTTTCTAATTTTCCTTTCCCCTTTTTTCCTTAAGTTTCCCTATAGGCACATCCTTTTTACAGTGCTCGGCTGAATGATGAAACAGCAAGAAAGGTTTTGGTATCTCATCCTCGATCCTAGATTGTTGCATACATAGATGGGTTAACTCATGCGGCAAGTGCTAGTTGACGTTTATTCTGTAGGTAAGTTCCCTAGCCGCAATATATTTTGCTCGTGCCCGGCTTACTCACACCAAAGCCACAAAGACTAGAAACGTGCATTCCAGTCGGTATATTATCTTTAATCCATAATTGTCGTTGATTCTGGGCGTCGAACTTGTCTCTAGTGTGCGTGTTTTCCTGCTTCCCTCACTTAGGCGGCCAATAGCAGCTGAGATATTGTTGGTTTGTATCCCAGTTCCTTTCCCCCTTTGCCTTTGCGGCTGCGTGTAGAGTGAGATCTCTTAAACCCAGACGTATCAAACGGCTGACTACATGTAGGCTGTACGCATTCGCTCTTGCTGGTTTCCCTAAGTACCCAGAATATCCATATCTCGTCTTTAATTGCCTGCATTCATAGAGCATATGTTCACCGTACTCTCTGGACCCCGAGGCTTTGTCTGCGGAGAGAGGATCAATATGCAGCCTGTATTATAAGGCAGATAAGTTAAGTATGATAATGGTGGCCTTATAGGCTCCGCCCTCCTTCACTCTTTTTCAATCACTTGGACTCTTTGTCACTCACAGTCATAAATTCAAGCGACTAACTAGCCAATAGTTGGCTGGAAATTGCACTCGGCGAGCCTAACTGGGTAACAAGACATTGCTTAAGCTTTATTAAACCTTCTTTTTGAAACCCCCACCGGAGTTGCGAAATGCCATTTACGAGCGGTATGTCATTGTCGAAGGTGGCTATATCTATGATATCGCGTCAGGCAAGCTGCGTGCTGACAGCGGCCCCGAACACCCCATCGATCTGGCTCTTATTTACACCTGCAAGCAGGTGGCGAATGAGATGAAGGGCGTCGCGCTAGGCGCTAATATCATCACCTTTCGCACCTTTTCCTCCCCCAAATCGAACTTCAGAGCAAGCCATTTCGATGGCACTATGCATTATCTATGCAAGTAGTAGGTCTACAGCTATATTGCCCGAGATGGCCACTACGTTCCGGAAGATGGCCGCATTCACTATGGTAAACGCGTTTTTGATGAAGTAGCCCGCGTGCTCCCCGAGTGCTAACCCCTCTTGCAGCTATCTAGAGCCGTGAGTCAGGAGTCGCCGCCTTTTTACAATCAATCTAGGGAAGATATTGGGTTCTCGATCTTCAAGACGTATGACGCGGACTGCTGGAATGACGTTCCGTCCGTCTCTAGAAAATTGCTTTTCTACGCAATCGAGGTTGTATCTAAGCTCGACTGCTCCCTCCCCGAGAAGCGCTCATTTCAGGACGCAATTCTGACTCACGACTTTCTTGAGATACGATGGACACAAATGCCCCGGGCGATTCCCACTGAAGACGAAATCAGCTACGCCATCAGAGAATTTGAGAAGACACGACGGATGAATAACAGGACAAGAATTAGGAAAATGTGTGCTTTTACGGCAGTGGCGGTAGCTATCATGTTTCTTCACGGCATACCCCTCTCTACACGCAAGTACAAAAGGAAAGTCGTCATTTACGAAGATTGCGTGTCTATCGCTTATCTGGAGTGTCACGCTAAAGGTCTCATTCTATTTTGCGTAGAAAACCCATTCCTCCACATCGGCGGCGCCTCAACTTGTGGTGTACGATTTCATACCCCTTAGATTATATAGATCATATTCTAGATTCAAAATCCTGAGCGAGGCCGCAAAGTAACCCTGCCATGTAGTCTAACCATATAGCTACATAGATCGCTGAAGCATTAAACTTCTCTGGCGCTAAAATGCCTGAGAAATCGTTCTTCCTAGTTTTCAATGGTAAACCAGCTCCCAGAAGATTCTTTGAAGTTTTCCGAAGAATCCAAATAGATGTAGCGTAGCAAGAGGCCTTCAACGAAGCTTGCGTGCGAAAACTGCTTCTGCTTTCAACACCATGCCTGGGCCAGAAGAGGACAAAAATGGTTTATATTCGCGGGCATTATCCGAGAACTATAAGGGCTATGACCAAAAATAAACAATTTTTCATCTATTCAGTCTCAAAATTGGCTCTTCATTGGAAATAGAACGAACGATTGATCAGAACCGCAACTTGTCTCGAGCTGAATGGGTCAAAAATTGGGGGCAGGACAGCGAGACTTACGAGCGAGTTGAAGAACCATTTCCGCCCTTCTAGCCCTGGCGCGATTTTTATATTGCAGAATATGTCCACCCAGCCGAAGGCTGGAGGTATGCCGACTAAGAGTGCAGCTTCCAGCTTGCCGTTTCGCCGCTCAGCTATCAAGACCACTAATCTATGAGTGAGCTACTAACATGATTTCCCGTAAGTGAGGAGGGCCAAGATCAGAGAAGGATGGATGTCGGGGTTTGTGGATTTTATGAGAGGAAGTCTTTTATGCTAATCACACACAATAGATTCACCGCAAGGCAAGGGGCCACGTGTATGAGCAGAGGTCAAAGGGATCAACGGAAATGAAAGAGTTCTCGTATGTCGAAAATCTCTTGCAATAGCCAGAATTTTTCTTGTTCCAAAGTAAGGGATCGTGCCCTTTCATATGCTCTTGTTGCTAGGTTTTCCCCGTCAATGTACGTATACAATTGAACTGGCCATCATATCGCTATCATGCCGCCGGATAAGTTACTGGAGAACGATTTATGAAGTGCACATGCCGCCGTCCGGCAAGAAGAGTTGCGCCCACCCAGGAAATTGATAATGCGGTCCATGGGGAGGGCCTAGCCGAGTCACAGATCAATTAGGTGCCACCGATAATCGCTTGTTGCTCGACACCAACGGCCTGTCTGTTTTACTATTATCATAGGTGCTGGTTACAAATCTAAGCCTCAAGTCATTGGTAGAGCAGAGGCAGAGGGAACTTAGATGCTTGATCAAGCCTACAAAGCGGTAGCTTAAGGGCCGAAACTTCGAAGAAGGGGAGACGGCTTTTGGATATTGGTACGAGAAGATATTTCTAGACATTCTGCCACAGCACACTGACGTTGCTGCCATCTGGTCTGTCCATGCCGCCCAACACAAACAGAAGTGCCCGTATTTCAATGGAAGGAGTTTACGACTGAGAAAAACGAAGAGTTATCTATATCGAACAATTCTTCGCCTGTAGTTAGTAGTACATCTGTAGTAAAAGCAAAGTGGATGATTATTGATTGTATAAGTAATGGAAACAATTGACATGAAGTCACCGGAGAGATCTATACGCACTTGTCCCTCTCACCTGCTCAATCAGGCTCAGTTTTATATTTAAATACATATGTAACTACTCCGTGCCCCATCTCATGCTTATTATGGGCGGAGGGTTTCTAAATTATTATGTAATATATTGATTATGTAATAAACGGAAACACCCAATCTTGAACCTTATTTGATTGATAGAACAGTTTGAATATGGCGCTCGCTATAAAGGGTTAGACCAGATTACGTAAGATGCACGGTCCCCCCAAACTCCCTGCTACATATGCTATGCCCCACTAACGCCTTGCTGTGGAAAAATTTCAAAAGACAAAAATTGCAAAAGACAAAAACACTCGTCGCCGTTCGTCATGCCTCTCCGACCTTCGCCTATAGTGCGATCACGCTTTAAATTCCTCAGGAAATCATCTAATAATCTCGACCTCCGACAGAAACTTTGGGACAACACCCCCCAAGTACATGCCTCAGACGAGTTGAGGAGGATGGCGCTGATGCGCCCAAACCCAGTATCCGATGCTGAAGACAATGCCATACGGAATAAATGGCTCAGGATGTGTAGGAAGGAGAGTAACGCGCTTTTGAGGAGTTCTTATACCAGGGACTTGATTGACAGGACGAGGTCTGTTCTGGGCATGTTTCGTGCAGTTCTTATCAAAATGCAGACCCCGCTTAGAAGATGGTCTCGAAACAGGGGGACCATCCCCCGATTAGGCTTCACAGGAAGTGGAAAATGGCCCGCTCAGGTCACTAAGTACGGGCGCCGAATCGTGCAATGCCGAGTCTGGTTCTTGGATCTCCACAGCATGGAAAACATGGAGTTTATCATCAATGGCTTGGACCAAAAAGAATTGAGGCATCAGCTGCTTCAAGCTAGGGGTAAAGTGAAAGCCATCACTGCCGTGAGGCACGCGGCAGAGACCGTGAAAGAACGGAAACAGCTTTTCGCAATCGCAAATGCTCTGCGACGCCTCGAAGCCCAGGAAGTTGGGCCGCCTCGTTTCCCCAGTTCGAAACTTAGGACAGTGGAGAGGAACCTTTTCCAGGCGGAAGTCCTATGCTTGGAGCTGATCGTGAGGAAAGCGCTTATCAACGGACCCAGGGTTCATCGTGTCGTTATCAGAACGCTTCGAAAACTTGGGTATGACATAGTTGCCAGCGATTTCCCAATTGTGGACCCGGATGATGGAACTTTGGACGAGGAGGACGACTTTTCGGACCTGGATTTCGACTAAGCACGAAAAGCAGGCTTCCTGCTCCAGCAGCCGCACGAGACTATCGTGCACATTCCATACACGCCTCGCTCCGCATAGAAAAGGCGAACACTAAGAATGCTAAAGTCTCTCATATCGCTACTATTCTTCATCGTCAAGGCGTTGGCCTAGCGAAGAGACCAAACGATCGTCAGATCTCCATCGCCCGGATTTCCATGTCACCCTGCTGTGCGGAGTATGGAGATTCGAGATCATAATGTCATCCGTATCCAGAGAAGCTGTCTTCGTGCACGCTCGCTTTCTCTTCGAGCCCTGTATTTTATTGCCCGTATTCTCAATTTTGTACATCAAACGCTGTATAACATGAACATTTCAACTGTTCTTAGGCACAATCTGCCCTTCAGTCCACCCATTTCTAGATAAATCGATGTTTAAATATTAATCAAGTAATGTCCGAGTAATACAGCTAAATGCAGCACAGATGGCCAAGTTTGTGCATATTTGAGTTTTTACCCAAAATAGCGAAGATCCAAAGACTGATATAATTGTAGACAAAGAAATTGTCGGGGGTATAGTCCCAGAGTGAATAGATAGACCTGTCTACAGCCAGGGAGTTGTAATTAGGGCTCAATAGAGTGACCAATTAATTCCTGAGCCTCCCAAGGCCACGAGGTCCCAGTCACTTATATATACATATAGATTCTACTAGTCCTACACCAAGGGTAGCTAAGAACTGGTCACCTAACAGAAATTACCACAACTGCATGACGCAGCTTATAGGAAGCTAATTTTTGGGGGGCAGTCTTGTCCTTCGCAAGAGATGGCGAGGTCGCCGCTGCCAGCTGCAACTCTATCGGGTGAGTAAAGCTGCCTGGTCTTCTTGATTTCCTTGTCGTCGTACCACTTCGACAGTTTCTCCTGAAGGTCTTCGTCGAGGTAACTGCTCGTGAGGAGAAAGCCTTCGGCATTGTCCCAATCCTTATCATTCCAACTGTCATCCATCTTCCCCAAATATTCATTGATCAGATCCTCGCTCGTCGCTGCAAGCTTGCCATCATTCCCTTCGCGAGCTGGAGGAATATATGCCATGATCCAGTCTTTCATATCCCAGACTGCAACGACAGCGCAGATACTAAACCCATGAGTCTCAAGAACGTCACCCCAAGATGGCCACGACCCGAGCGGGCGAGCGAACGCTCTGGACCGCATTAGTATGGAGTTTCAGAGATTCATAGCGAGGAACGCACCCCTGAGTGAGGTTAAGAGATTCACAAGACAATGGCAGGTCACTTCATCGGATAACGCGCCTGTTGTGCAGCCAAACTTATTGGCCTGGTTCAGTAACACGAACGCCCTGCAGCTGACGTGTGCAAACGATAACCAAGACATAATTCGCTTTCTTCTACAAATGGGACTGTTGATTCCCACTTCAACGATCGTATATGCTACTTCGAAATTGAGAGAAACCAATAATACCACAGTCTTGGAGCTTCTGCTTGATTTTGGATGGGATATTAACAAGCCACTCGGAGAGACGAGACCGCCACTTATAAGGTAAGCTTTACCCCTCCTTAAACAATAAGTATCCTCTGCCTTGCGTTGCAGCATAATGCGAAACTAACGCTCTGGGTAGTTTGGTAGTAGACATTCCCGGCCTTGTTCTTTGGTGTCTAAGCAAAGGGGCCGATACCAGTTCATCCAGCCCTTCAGGACTAACAATAATTAAGCAAGCAGCCAGTAATGCCTCGTTCGACACCATAAAAGTCTTGGTCAAGCAGGCAGGCAGTGCTCGGGGCGGAGCTCCAGTGGCACGCGCATCCTACTCCCATGTTTTTGGTAGCAAGCCTGATCGCGTAGAAGTGGCCCGGTACCTCTTGGATCAAGGCTACTCAGCCGATGCCTTCTACAAAGTTCAGAAGGCATCTTCGGGGGACACATGTGAGGATATGATGATTGGATCGCAGAATGCGCTTCACTTTGCCATTTGGAGCGAGAAAGAAGACATGGTGCGACTTCTGCTAGAAAGAGGCGCCAACAAGACTCTGCCTACACGGTCCCTTATGAAGACGGAGAGGAAAACACTTTCGCCGTCGGAGCTGGCGAGGAAATTTGGGCATAAGAATTTTGTAGTTTGGAAGGTACAGACGGAGCCGCCAATGACTGAAAAGGATCGTAGAAGCCTTCCTAAGATTTCCAGCGTCGAAGATCGGCCTGGGGCTTGCCAAAAGAGAAGCTCGATTCCGCGCTCCTATGGAAAGCCAATAATTCGTGTGAACTATATAAATCATTGATTATTCCAACCGAGAAAGGTGAATGGCAGGAAGTCATATTGCCTTCTTGGTGCTGGATCTCGAAGGGTACGGAAGTTTGGTACGACGAGTGCTATGAGTCAGTGGAGTCGATGGTAGAGTGGCACAAACCGATACATATGAAGAGGTCCAGACTCCCAGATGGTAGCCAAGGGAAAGAGGAAGAAGAAGAGAAGAAATCAAGAAACCTACAGTCCATGACCTTTTTATCGGACCAGATCTCTCAAGAAAACGCGGCATTCGACTTTGCATTACTGCACTTTACCACCGAATCAGCAATTTTGAGGATGCACACTGTTCGAGCATATAAGCCTGAGACATACCGATGTTCTATGGGATGTGCCACACTCAGCCTATTATCCGGCAAGGACGTCGGATCCATTTGGCTCCCACTCGCAAACTTTTCCGGTAAGGACGAAATTCAAGAAGAGTTCATCCTACTCTCTTCAACACCTATTGAAGCCCACAATTGCAAACGGGAATCCAAGGGGCCGATTTACAATATCATGCTTGTGAGTTGGGATAATGACAATAAATTTGCTAGAAGAGTAGCATGGACTAGGGTCACGAAGTCCGTTTGGCAAGAATGCGAGCGGCAGAGGAAAAGGATAATCCTCGCTTAGATCTACAGTAGGAAGCATCATATATTTCGTCGTAAAGACTTTCAATCAAGCCGCTAAAAAAGAACTCTGAGTCGAATTTCTTGCTCTATTGATGGTGGGGGGGGTCCATTGATTGCTTCCATAAGAGTCATCCTTTTCATGATTATGGAAACCCTTCGCCACACGTTATTACACCCCCTATTAAAACGAGCGCATGTATTCCATGGCAATCGCTACTATATACAGTGCCGTCGTTATGTTTCGTGATACCAACTGTTATCATTACAGAGCAGACCAGTACGTCCGTCTCGGCATACCAGTAACTTACGTATAGTGAACCTACAAAGCTTCGAATTAGCTTCCTTACTTCAGTTTCGTTTTAATAATAAAAACGTTCACAGCTTTACGCTGTGCTGTTTTGGCTAGGCGGATACAGTTAGACGTACTTCGTCGTGTTAGCCTATGCTCGATTTAAATCATCTCGCATTAGAGCCTTCTTCCTATACTGCTTGCAGTATTACTGATCGTTACGAACACATATTTAACACATATTATTTTCATGGATTTTAAACAATCCCCAGCTTGATCCAGTTCCTAATTTCTTTTTCTGGTCAAGGAGATAGTATACGCGGAATTCTCAAGCAACCTGTCTGGTTGGTCTTCCAGCGGGCTCTAGTTCTATAATGATCCAGTCAATCGGAAAGCAAAGCTGTAAGTCTTTAGACATTGCAGGTCGCGACGCTGGGCACATTCTGGCAGGACCCGTAGTCTTTGCCGCCATTAACGTCAACACCAGACCAAGTCCAGCCGGTGCAGGCACCACTACCGCAGACAACTACGACGTTGTAGCCACCACTCTCTACACCACCCGAGCCGGAAATGTTCTCGACGGTGAAGTCGGTTATAGGGACGCCGCTAGTCGGGTCCCCGTGGAGGTCGCCTCCGTCGTAATTTTGCTCTATCAGAATGCCGTACCTGGGAAATTGTATGTTAGCTTAAACTATAAGAAAATTTGTCCCTCGGCCATGAACGTCCTTTTGTCATGAACTTATGGCTCGAGGAAAGAACCATTACGTACTTTGAGATTTCGGATAGAGTAATCCCGCTGTATGTGACCCCTTTAATAGTGCCTGTTTCCCCCGCAACGGCTTTCACACGAATACCTATAGTCGAACGATTAGCGGCTGTGTTCCACACTATTTGTCGTACATGTGATTAAATCATAGTAATGGGAGGGAACCTTACCATTCACTGATTTTGTCACTGTAGTATCCTTAAAAGTGACATTCTCGACAGTGTTGTCAGAACGGCCTCCAACTGAGCCAATAGACAGCCCGTGGCCGCCAGAGCAGAGGCCACCCGAAAATGTGATGTCCTACAGGACTTTATTAGTCCATTTCCGGATATCTCCTCGCAACGGATCAACATACCGTTCCGGAGTTGACAGCAACACAGTCGTCCTGGTTATACACCTTAGCTCCAGTGATGGTAACGCCGGAGCTAGAACCGATATCAAAAGCGTCCGTGTTGTGGCCGCCTGCCGAGTCGCCGGCAGAGTTATCAATGGTCATATCAGTCACAGTCAGGCCTTCGCAGCCATTGATACTGACGGCCTGTACTGGCGTGTTTTTTATATTCAGGTTGACGATGGAGGAAGAGCCAGTGAGGTCATGAGCAGCGAAGAACTTGGGCTTCGTCTTCCCGCCATTCCCACCTTCACCATCCCACCATCGAGCACCGTCCGGGTCGAGCACAGAGCCACTTGCTCCCTCGATGGTGATGTCTTTCCCCTCGATCTGGAGCAGCGGTCCAGTCCATTCCTTGTAGCCCCAGCTCGTTGTTCCCTCGAAGATGACCTATAGGTAAATTATGGCAATTAGACTCATGCTTCCGCCATTGGTTGGTTCTTATATGGAAGATCTGATCTTACATGGGTACCATCTCCCAGCTTGGAAAGATCCAAAGTGGTACCAGATGGTACTGCAACGTTAGACAGAACAATAGTAGCACACGAAGCCTGAGATTTGCTGGCAGAAGAAGCACCCTGTGACCCGGAAAAGGTGCAGCTTGCTCGCTTCTGAAGGACGCTGTCAAGAGAGGGCCCAGGGGTAACAGCGGGTGCAGCGACAGGGCTCGAAAGGACACCACTGGCCCCGAAGGCAGCGAGGAGGAGAGCCGAAGATACGGAAATCATTTTGTCAAGTTGTGGGAGAAAGAAACTTGGTGATTCCCTTGGGACGACAAGACAAGCTTTGCGGCTCTCCGCCAAGCAGCTCTCTTATAGTAAAATCATGCTATATCATCACTTAGGTCGCAACACCATGTTTCGTCTAGCAGAACAAGGCCAAAAAGGGCTGTCCGCCGTTGTGTCCGTCCCCTGTCAGGTAGAAACTCCGCCAATGGAATCCATGTTCCTGAATCTTAGTTGGCGGAGAGCTTGTTACTCTATCCGCGACGGAATCTCTAACTACAGTAGTGTACTTGGGGCCTTGGCATATTGTCTGAACGGCCACATACACAAATAACTATTGATCTCGACACTCACAGCATGCATCTCTCTCAGGCCGCTATCTTCAAAAGCGTTCAGTCTCACAGACAAGCTGAGAGTTTAGTCTAACGTACTCTGGTTATCGGAAACAGAAGCCGACAGCTAGTCTAGCTTGAAATCCTCCACCAATGATGCTCGTACATTATGGGTCGGTGGACCTGTCTCAGATACAGACCTTGCCCCATAGACAACGCGTATTACTCTGAATTCGGACATGTTACTATAATAATAGTTAAGATCTTCTGTACAAAGCATTGATGAATAACAAATCGACGGGAAAATGTACGAAACTTACTGTCGGCGCCAATTCTTCTCGGGTCAGCACTCACCGAATGCTATTCAGACTGCTGAAGTGACAACATATAACTCTGCATTCGACTGTCTACTCGCTACGTCGCTGACGCGGGCCGTGGCTTGTCGCGGTTCCGTAGATCCCACCAATGTAGCATCCAGTATAAGATTTCTGACGATCTCGTTGCGGAAGCACAATATGAGCATTCTGGCAGAGGGATGATTATCGCAACGTGCTACTAAGCCCGTTATAGTCTGGTGAGATGGCCGAGTGGTTATGGCGGTGGTCTCAAGTTAAAACTTACGCTATACAATAGCGGTGGATGCCACTGGAGCAATCCTCAGGGGTTCGAATCCCCTTCTCATCATTTTGCAATTTTTACCATCTTTTCCGTCCTAATCTTAAAACCCTTCCAGGATCCATTAAGAATGGGTCAACAAAATACAGCGCCGCTAGCCCCGCAACTTCTGATGGTTGCTCTTTCGCCCAGTAACGTATTAGACATTTTATCGCTTTACCGAGTTAGCCATGAATATGATCAGGAACACTGTTGTGCACGCTAGGTGTTTGATATCAGAATTTCCACCAACAACCAGTACACCTAGCATCCAGATACCTTAGGTACTTAGACTTCATCAAATGTTGGCAACGAATTATTACGGTAAATGGGTATAGACTTCCACCATCAGCCTGCATAAACTACGAATTGGCAAGACGCAACGCCGTGCGATACGGACAATGTAACCATCCTCCAGCAATTGATTAAGAGTTCGGCAATCCCACCGTTTCTACCATTTAGTGCCCGATGTTGCAGTCCGTCCTTCAAATGACCACCCAGGCGTTTATCACAAGCAGAATTCAGTCTCCTATGCCTTGGCTCTCTTGTTATCACCGGTGTCCACAGGATGAGAGTTAGAAGGGACCTTCTCAACGTCTTCGACTATAGTTCCCAACTCCGCAGTCGTCGATGCGCCAGTGGTGTCCTCGTGACCAGGAGCAGAGACCTTGACATTGCCCATCTCAATTTCCTGGGCTAGTTGATCGAGTCTGCTAGCCTTCTTATGCGTTCTCCAAGCGGGGCGTCCAGAGTCAAACACCTCATCCATCTCTTCGAGCGTGTATCCCTTAGTCTCGGGCGCCATGAGGGTCATGTGGATGCAGGCCGCACCGTTGAATGCGGCGAAGATCAGGTACATCTTCCAGTTGATGGACCACAGCAGCGGCGGCACGGCGAAGGCGAGGATCATGTTCCAGAACCAGTTCGCCGCCGTCGACAGCGAGACAGCCTTGGCGCGGACCTTGCTAGGGAAGATCTCGGCGGGGTAGGTCCATGATGTAGGTCCCCAAGTCGTAGCGAAGGTTGCGACGAAGAGATATGAGGCGGCTACGATGCCCTTCGACACAGATGGCATGTCCTTGACGATCCATGTTACATCATCGCTTCCCGCGCCATCATTTGGCTGGCCGTATGCGGCCTGGAGACCACCTTTATCAACTAGATTAGTACCGCATTCAAGAAGCAGAGCAGATTCCAGAGTGATATGAACATACCAGAGGTGAACAAAAAGACCATCATGAGGAAGGAACCAATGATCAAAGCAGGTCGGCGACCAAACTTATCGAGATACAGAATAGCCGGGAGAGTCAGGACGACATTAATAACATATTGGATCGCCGCTGTCGTAAGCGGAGAGGCAATCTGGGCGCCCTCCATGATGTATACGATGTAGTACATCATGATGTTCATTCCGCAGAGCTATGTTGCAAGAAGAGTCAGTCAATACACGTCCAGCGGTATACCCGCGACACCAACATACCTGCGACCACATCTGGATACTCATGCCCAAAATGACACGTCTGAAGATTCGCGGCTGAACAAGAGCCTTGAAGCTGGAGCAAGCCTCCTCTCTCTCGAATCGCAACGCATCCTCGATCTCCTGATACTCAGCAAGGACCTTAGGGTGGTTAATGTCGCCACCACCATGAAGCAAAGCCAGGACCTGAATGGCCTCGTCCCAGCGATCCTTGGACGCCAGCCAGCGCGGACTGTACGGGAAGAAGAACAGACCGAAGAACAGAATCACGGCAGGTACGATCTGGACACCCCAGGGGATGCGGAACGCAGCGGTGGGCTGATTCGGGTCGTTGGGACCGCCGCCGATCTGCGCCGCGCCGTACTGGACGAAGTACTGGATTAGAATTCCCCATGTGATGGCCCATTGCTGCAGCGAGACGACGCGCCCGCGGATCTCCTTCGGTGCGATTTCGGACTGGTAGACGGGCACAATAGACGAGGCGATGCCGACGCAGAGACCGGCAATGATGCGGCCGGCACAGAGCATGCCGACATTGACAGAGGCACATTGAATTCTAGAGGTGTCAGTGCCGTCCTCTTGATCAGAGCATCTGAGGCGAGGAAGTATTCGCTTTGTGCATGTATAGACTTACATAGAGCCGATGATCCAAAGAAGACAAGAGACTTGAATAGCCACCTTCCGAGAGAAACGATCCGCGATGAAAGAGCTAACAAGCGAGCCTAGAACACAGTCAGCTCATTAGTCAAATCCAATCCTAATATTGGCTCACGCACCAACTAGAGATCCCGCTGGCATAGAAGCCGTGATGCCGCCCTGTCGGTACGAGACGGGGTTATGGAAGTAGTTCTTGTATGCTTCGGTACCGAGGACGCCGCTCATGGAGCTAATGTCGAAGCCAAAGAGGCCGCCACCTGGGAGGTTATGAGCAATTCCACCTTGTGAGAGCTGATGCAGGTTGCCGTCGCAGAGGACTTACCGATGGCGGCAAAGCCGCAGATGAGGTAGATGTTGCTAATCTGATACATAGTTCCAGATGAATACCACCCAGCCTACGATTGTATCTCCAAGCAAGAATTGCCAAAGTCTAAGCGTACAGAGTTCCAAAGTTGTCGTTGCCGCGTAGACCAAGTCGTTCAAGTCACAACCGAGAGCGATAGTGAAATGTCGCTCAAAGAAAAACTGAAATTGAAATATCAGCAACATTTCGTGAATTGTAGGAGAGTAGAAGGGTTGCGTTCCCTATATAAGGCGAACACGATCTTAAAACCAGTAGCATCCAACACGCAAGCACGATAGTACCATTCAATGGGGGCAGCCCCATAACAAACATCGTGTCACGGGGTTAGAGATCCAAGGTCTGAGGAATTGAATAGCGATCGAATCACAACAGCAAAATGTCACGAGCAGCCATTCACTCCGCGGGGTGAATACGAATCCTATCTACCCAGCCAGGATAAAAGGCCCTGGGGTAATACAACAGACGGTTGGCTGCGGCGGAAATTGTCTCGGTGCCGGTAGAGCAGGACCAAGCAGTGATGCCATGTGGACAAAAGTAAGCTGTGTGTATCGGTAGCGCAGTTTCGGGACGAGGAGTAAATACAATACTCATTACAGAGGCTTACGTACTTAATGGACATACAAAAATATTTCCGGTCGAAGTTTACCCAGCTACTCATATTCGTGATCGAGTCATTCACTGCCATATTCTACACACAAAGACCGACCAGCAGCATCTTCACTCTCACGATCCATTAGCCTCCTCGTTAACCCTAGCTACGATCGAGAACAAATCTATTACATCTACTTATCTGGGTAAGTAATCAAACGTAGGCGCAGCAACAGATAATAGCACCACTCTATCGGGTCATGACGTGCTTGACAATGACAATGACAATGGTGTATGGGAACGATTCTTACTATGACATACTATTTGCATCCCAATACAGAGGATGGGATGCTCGCGCAGCATTTCCTCTACTGAGCATCACCTCAACGCTATATCCGAAGAATGAACAGAAATTTCCTGATTTTCGTCCGTACAAGAAATAACAGTCTCGTAGCAAATCAAAAGCGTCTATAAACAAACCTACACACCATCCCAAACTCAAACAAGCTATAATCATGCCGTCAAGAAGCAGTGGGAGCCCATGCGAATCGATATCAATACAAGGTACCGTGTGCGGCTGAGTTAGCAATGCAGTCGACAAGAAATAATCATCATCAGCGACATGAATCATAACAGTGAAGGCGTATAACCAAGACTATACGGCATGACTAAACCAAACACCGTCAAAAAGAATGAAACCTCCGATATTTTTTCCAATCCCGCCTCTCGCGGGGGATTATCAACATCTCCGCTATGTTATCCGCGAGACCAATTTTAATTACAGCACAGCACGTTTCACGTTTCCTAGCCGTAGGACCATTCTCATAGGGAAAGACATTCCTGCAACACAATGCCAACAGCTCGGTCCTCCAATACACACAGTGGGACGTCTCACGAAACTCCGGCCCACCGGCACGCGAGCACTCGACTAATAACACACAGTTCTACCTCTACGTGCACTTCTGTAGGTATGCACATGCAGACTAAAGGCTATAAATGTGACATACGTCGATCATGTAGAAGAATCACACGCGATAAAACGCTTCCCAAGTGAGAAGAACTGTAGACTAGTCAAGGAGTGCGTATAAAAGTTGCGTAGGTACTTACTTACTTGGTTGATATTCCTCCAATGCTTGAGCATCCATTGCACCCAGAGGGTTTTCCCGTTGGCCAGACTTTTCCTCCACCTTGCACCTCCACCATCCCAGCCAGTGTTTATCGAGCGCAGCAGTCTAGACCGGCAGATCTGTAACGTGAGATTAAATCAGATAAGATAATGGTCTCTCCCTTCCGTGTTACATACCAAAGCTTCTCCCATGCTATCCTACTGGACTGGTATATTTGCGTGTTCAACTGTCCGGCGACGTAGAAGTATAGATTAAAAAGGTTGCACATTAGCGCTAGAAAAGACGTAAAAACCAACGCTGTACAAGTAGAGGGAGACATAAGACCACTATATATTGTCCGTCGCGTTCGCCCCCATGGAATCAGAGATCCATACAACACGAGTCCCAGCTCAATTTGGACAGACACCCCAAGGCAACAGTTCCAGTATTGCGAATACACCTACCTCGCTCCTTCCCATATGTAAACTGGCATGATACCAATAACCGTGCCACTATATAGGGGGAGATATCCCATGATAAGATAAGAACGAAAAGAAGTCATGCATCATCATATGATAACCTCATATCCTCTCCGGCGCCAGACGCGCAGTCCAGCAACCAGTGAGAAAATGGTGGTGACGAGCACCGGGTATTTCAAGAGATGACGCGCCGTAGGTCTTCTTAAGGCCCGAGACGCGTCATCTCTGAAGATTCAACAATTGTTCCTTTGTGAAAGATTTGCTCTGCCACGAAGGCATGCATGCCAGTCCTGTAAGAAGTCAGCGGGCGCAAGTGCCGCCCTCGGTCGCGACGAAGTTGCAAGCGAGGGCAGCTTCTGCGCCATATATCCAAGAAGAGCTACAATCAAGTCAGTTTCTCAGTATGTCACGGATAGTAAATAGGGTTTTGAAGCCTCGTGTGTAGCGGGTTAAAAAGAGCCCAATCGTATTTTCTTTTCCCCTGCCACTTGGCTATGTATGTATGGATCTTGCAAACAGCTCGATTCCATGTTATGTGAAGTGTGGCCAGGGGTAAGGTAGGTAAGTAAGGTAACGAAAAAGAAATCGACAGGGAAGCGGACAAGTGACATGAATAACCGACGAGCCGCACACTCCTGTCATGCTGCTATACTACAAATCGCCGTAAACTCAGGCCCAAAAGTTAGGGAAAGGTAGAAAAATACAACAGAAATGGGGTATCTCGATACGCGATAGCCGGAAAACGCATGGATCCGTGAGTCGTTCGTGCCTGTCTTGAACCTCTATCAAATGACCTCCCTTTCTCCATTCGCCGTTTTTCTCTCCCCTAACGCCTGTAATCATCTCGTATCTCGTAGTTGTACACGCCTATTGTCTATAGTTATTGAATAAACATTTTATGGTTTGTGGTTCTCTCCCATTTGGGGAGTCAGGCTCCTGAGAGATTGGCCATGGCCAATGTTTGTTCGAAATAAGGTTGTAGTCGAAATTTACCATTGAACATGATTGGTTCCATTTGCTGTTTCTGGAACATATCCGGGCGAACCTTCGCGGTCTAGTTTCTGCAGCCAATCTCGCTGAAGCTGAAAATGAGAATAGTCTCCCGCAAATAACGGATACAATAAAGTCTTTTTGTCGCGATCCGAGGAGGTTGAGGGAGTCTCCCTAGCCGACTGCTTCATCGCAGTGTGAAGAGTGTCATATGCCTCAGCAAAGCAGTCTTTGATTACGTAATAACTTGAAGAGCCACCAGAAATATCATTCTCAGGGTTGTTCGGATCAATAATTGAAAGTCGATCGAGATTACGATAGACGAGGGTACTCGCTTTGGCCTAGAATTCAACATTAGCAATCTAGCCCGATGTCCACCTGGTCTAAAATACACACCTTGTTAAGAGTTCCAGGTGGATTCATACGGATCGCAACCTTCTCGTAATTGAACAATTTGCCATAGTAGTTCAGGAATTCCATGAACAGTTGTCCCAGGTGTTCATCCGTTATCGAACCACTCTGAACTTCGGGCAGCATTTGCAGCAAATGGACCACCATGCAGATAATGGAGAACCCACCGAGGCCACCATTAACAGGCTCGTTAAGAGCGCGCATGAGCAGGAAATGCTTAATAATGGCAACCAGAGGAGGCATAGCGGGGTACTGCTCCTTCCATTTACGAAAAGTGCCGATTGCCCTGTGACCGTCCATTTTCTCGAACGAAATGTCCACTTTCAGGCCAGTGTAGTCATCAGTGTATTTGAGAAGAGGTACCTTGGCCCTAGTAATAGCCTCGATTGAGTTTCCATACGCGACTTTCCGCACCTCAAGAACAGATTTCATCTGCCAGAGGAACTTTTTCTTGTCGAATGAGGCGTATTTGCCATCGATGAAACCTTGGGAACAGATGGCAATATCCATGTCGGCAGTAGGCAAGTAGAGACCAGACATAAAGGAACCAAAAGGCAAAATCCTGGCGTTGCGCCACTTCCTCTGTACAAGAGTTTCCAGTCTGGACACCAGCTCCTGCCGCAGTTTTTCTTCGAAGTCACGGGGAGAAACATAATCGTAGAAATCCCTTATCTCCATGTGCAGGCTAGGGCAGTTAGTCCTCCGAGACAGGAGTAGTGGCAAGATCAAGACTCACCGAGTGCCCATGTTAGTCACACCAGAATGATCTTCGACGGCCCAAGGGCAGGGATTTTCGCCCGGTATAGGTTGCCATATGGGCACAACCGAGCCGCCAGGCGTCATTCTATTCACCTTTTTTAGTGGCGCATGCGGAGGTTGGACCGGCAGTAGGATCTCGTCGTCGATTGTTCGTTTGCGATTGCCTAAGGATGCAGACGGGGTGAGGTCCACAGGCGCAGACGTTTTGCCGCCGTGCTTGGCGTGGAGAGCAGATTGAGATTGCGTGAGTTGGGGTTTCTCGGCTTGCTGCGGGGCTTGGTTCACGGTAGAAACAAGAGGTTTAGGGGGGAGTGTTGATGCGGCAGGTAGCCTGGTGGGCGCACTGGAACGTTTGGCCGCGTCATTGGCCGTCTCAGGCTGCAAAGTTTCTGCTACCCGGTTTTTTACGTGGCCGGTAGCTTTGTCATCATCATCGGAGAAATCAAATGATATAAAGTCAGCTGCTTCGGTTGATACAGCAGGTTTCTGAGCTTCGGCTTCCACACGAGCCTTTCTGATGAGCTGCACAACGTCCTTCTTGCGAGTAGTTTCAGGGGGCGGGAGTGCAGTGTAGGGATCTGGGTTGGACCATTTCGGCACATCCTGTGCTAACGCGGCAGCCGACAAGTTCGTACGGGTGCGCTTCGCGGGACGGTCTACAGCATTCGAATCAGAGTCGCCATTGTCCGAGATGTCCATATCAACCTCGTCACTATCGGAAAGCTCATCGACATCTCGGTACGTGGCACGCACGGCCGTGTCGCCCAGCATGAGTTCGGGCTGGTCGTCGAATCGCTTAGATAACAACAGGCGATCAGCAGCCTTCTCCTTCTCGCGCCGCTGGTACGGAGCTGGGCGGCGCGGCCGGTCATATCGCTGGCCGCCCCGTGTCCGGCGCGAGTCGTCGCGGCGAGAGGCGTAGTTATCGGCGTTGCGACGGTCATGGCTGCGGGCAATGAGAGTTAGATGACGTTGACGATGGTCAGGGTTGTGGTTTGAAGCATACTTGGAGTACTGGGAAGGTCGGTAAGAGGCGATACTACCCGGGGCCTCCTGGCGGAACGTGAATTCACCACGGGGTGGTCGAAAGTCATAGTCATCGCGGTGCTCACGAGAGTCGCGATAGTCACGGGAATCGCGCGCGTCATCTCGATAGTCTCTGCGGGAGTCGCGGGGCTGCTGGCGCAAGTCGGAGTAAGGGCCGCGAAATCGACGGTCATCGGTTCGATCGCGCGGATAGTAATTATCATGGTGATCACGGCCATCTCGGCCATCTCGGCCATCACCCCTATCACGCCTGTCCCATTTCTGAGTAGGGGGCGGAGGAGGAGGTGGAGGGAGGCTCGAGGGCGGCGGTGGCGGTGGGTAGGCTTCGTATCGATCGTAGCCCGGAGCAGGCGGCTGATGTGGAGGACCCGACGACGATGAAGAGTAGTGATTGTTGTTATACATCCTGCAGGTGTGCAGTTATATTCACTGCCTACCTACCTAGGTACAGACTCCTAACAAGATGGGAAAAGAAAGATGGACGGTTTAACTAGGAGAGGTGCTGTACGGGTTGGTCGGTCGGTCGGGGCGGTCACCTGCAGTATGCGAAATTCCACGTCCCATTGAGGTGCGCCGCTCTTCTGCGCCGGGTGCGTTCGCGGTAATATACCCCAAATGCTAATGAATTAATTGGAGCCTTTGCGACTGACTTCGTGTAGGCTAAGCCAAGAACGGAAGTTCCGTCTTGGCAAGTCGCGACACGCGAGGTCTGATAAGATAGGACGATTACCCGAGGAGGTAAGTTAGTGGAGTCTCACAGTTGTACATATCTACTTGCTACCGATGCCGTCATGCAGTTAGATAGTCTAGCCAAGTTTAAAGTGGAGGCCACATCCTACAACACAACCTTTAGAAGGAGATCTAAATATTCGTGATCTCGTTTCTATCTTGTTTTGCGAGACGCTTGTGATAAACCAAGTAATCAGATCATACCTAGTCCGATGGTATTGTGGACTTCAGATAAAGCAATAGAAAACAAAGAATCCAGTTACCTTATCAAATTTCCTGTGACATCTCCGTCTTACGCACTGTCTAAAGATTATTTATTTATAATGTGCGTGAACAGGGAAAACACTGCATACAAATGTGGAAGAATTGGTATGGAAGCCTCTGGGACTGGACGTTTGGGGCTCCCCGCACGATATAGGTATACCTTCACGTGACCCGTCGCCTTCCGTTCCTTGCATGCCAAGCTGCCGTTGAATGTCGCGACCTCCGGCTTTTCCTTGGTTACCAACTCGCACACCGAATGATGGAACAGGTACTACGAGGTGTAGCCACCCCAGCACTCGACAACACGACCTGTCAGTGGAAGCTCTGCGGAGACTTAAATATAAAGCAAGTTTAGGCTTTTTACGTGAATAGATATTATGGTATTAAGTTTGGCCTCTGGAAGACACTTGATTTAGATAGAGTAGGCACGGAATGCCTGGCCTTATCTTATGTACGTAGCTTCTTCCCCCATGGCTCATATAGGTAGGCTAAAGAATGCAATGTACAAAGAGTGTACTATTTAGCTACAATAAAGCGGCGGACTGCATTCCATATATAGCGTATACAAAATGCTAGTTTCTATATCGAAGGGGATTGGGACCTTGAAGTTATGGGCGGAGATGACAAACTTCTCAATAGTTTTTACAACTAGAGCTGACGAGACTTGATCTATACCAATCACATAAGACTGTCCTATATCAAAATTCTCATCGTGTCCCAGCGAAGCTAACACAATCGGTATTGCAGGAAGATCAGTCTTGAAGGCTAAGTATGATTGGACTCTACAAACGATAGATGTCTAACATGGTATGATGATGAACAAAGTAACAAGTTCGACCTCCGATCTAGGATGTCTCAAGAGAATGAAAAGTGCGATGCAGTTTCGGCAGCTGTAAGCCTATTTGAAGGATCTAGGCTCAACAAGCCAGCTAGTAATTCGACGGATATATAAAGATGAGCTAAAGAGCCCATTCTTCTCTTCGCTCTCCAACGTCTTACTTACAAGAGTAACATTTACCAGAGGTAGGATATCAAATAAACCCTTACTAGTCTAGGACACTTGACCTGGGACGAAAAGTTCTCTTACAACAACTCCGACGCCAGAGGAGTCTCGACAGCAACCTGCGCCAGTCGTTATAATATCCACCACGGATCCTGCTACTCCCTAAAAGCAGAAGAGCCCTGGCGCCTCGGTTCCAGTGGAAGTTATGGCCAAACCCTATCTCTAGTCTCAACTAATTGCAAACATCTCCACTAGCGGCCCTACAACTCCAGAGAAACAGAAGACTCATGATGTCTCGGCTATAGAAGATACTGCGCTCGAGTCTCATTCAGTTCTCAACGCTACTGTCAGTTACTGATTTTATTACTCCTCAGGGATAGACGAGCCCCGACAGTTCACCACTACGGGGCACCGACCATACATCTCTCACTCTACCCATCGGTGAGTTCATCAGGTACCTCATAACGGAATGGCAAGTCCATAAACTCACCACAATTCTTCGAAAGTTGATGGTCCGCAGCGCCTTAGTCATGGGATGCAAGCGCTCGTACCACACGTACCTCACTCCACCCACGGCCGAGATCCGCTAAACACCCACATCTTTCCCTGGTCTGAACGCGAAATACATCGTAGATATAATAGCTGATATCATGCTGACGGAGTGGGAAACGCAATGCCGCTACATCATCCAGGAGTACCAGGGTGAAATGCACCGCGACCTAGTCATAGACGCCAGGAAGGAAAGCGAGGCCCTAAAGCCAAAGATCCCAGAAGCTGTGGAGGTAAAGGTGAGAGCTCTTGAGCAACACCAGTCCAAAGACGAACCTCGACTGACTACTCCCCAGAGCCAGCCATCTAGAAATAGCATGCGGATGACTCCGAGACCTGGCCCACCCGGCGAGTCTCCGCTTAAGGTTCGCGCTTCGCCCGGTCATGAACACGCAGGCATGCTGGGGTCACGCCACGTCTTCTCGCCTGTTTACCGTTCCAGACCTCCGCCTCAATTCAAGTTGAGCCCTGAGGATTAGTAGTGGTATGACCGTTTGACTGCCGTAGTTCCGCATGAAAAAGGCGACAGCAGCTGACAACCAGCTCACGATCGCCGTTGTCGGTGTGGCGAAAATTCACCCCCCAAGGGGTAAACATGCGGGAGTGTAACGATACGCATTTAAATTGATGGAGACGGGCCTGGTAGACCCGGAGAAACCAACTAGGAGCTGGCTGTTATTGTTAATTTATCCTGTGACGAGCCATTGGAAGGGTGTTGGGCACCTCTGCATGCGCATTGGATATTATACCGCTAATGTTTGATAATACATGATAAACGGCGTCAATCTTTGGTGCACGGATGTAGTATACTCGACTACGCACATGTATGTAGGTACCTACCTATACTTACCTACCTTAGTGAATACATAAAGCCTTAACACCTTATAGCATAAGACCTAGAAGCAATGACACATCAGCCCTAAGTTGGTACTACCTTCCCTCGGGTCGCATGAAAAGAGCCGTATACGACCTTCCTATAGAAAACGGAGAAGCCCCTCATGGTCATTTCTTAGCCACCAGGTACTGCCGGGTCCCTTCATCTTTTCTACAACGTCAATACAAACACCCAACCGGTGCAGAGTGAATGACTGTTGTTTCATTATATCACATTTGAAGTTACCCTGTCGAAGCAGTCTTTGTCAACTAACCAGTCTGCAATCAAACTTCCAACCTCTCGACACATCATAGCTCATCGTGCCTAGCCTGAGAAGCAGCCTTCGCAGATGTCTTGTCACGGGGGTCGCTACAGGGCGTCAGCAACCTCATTCTAAAGAACGCAACAACAACACCAAAGGAGGCGGCGTATGAATGTGAAAGCAAGCAAGAGAGTAACTACTCACCGGAAAAGTGGCCCATACCCCGTCCCTTCGCCACGAACAACATCCACGTCCTTCGCATTCGCATAAAACGCGCTCCCCTCGGCCCCAAAGAAGCTTCCAGAGAGCACCGGCAGAGGACGGGCGAGGAAATCCTTTCGGATCTTCTCACCACTAGCTAGGAACCTCTCGACGAGTTCCCCGTACTTCTCATAGGTAAGCTTGCCGTCGCGCTTCAGGAACTTTCCGTTGACGAGGACGTGTTCGATGTCGCCGACGTTAGCGTGAAGAATGACGGCCGCGACGGGGTCCGCCCACCCTAGCATGCCCGGAGTCCGCCCGTCGAAGACGACGAGATCGGCCTTGGCACCGACTTTGATCGCGCCGAGATCAGGACGGCGGAGCGCGAGGGCGCCCTGTCGCGTTGCTAGGAGGAATGCTTGGTTAACGGACACTGTGAAATGAGTTAGCAAGCAGGATTCTATTCCGTATATGTTACCGAAACCGCAATAGAGCTAGGAACATCGAGTTCAAATGGCCCAGCTTAAAGAAGGAAGGAAGCACAAAGGCAAGGTGGACTCACTGGGATTTCTTGCCGGGATGTCCCAGCGATTCATAACCTCATCAAACAGCCTCGAGCGCGTACGCTGCAACCATAATCGCGCCTGCGTCAGAATATCGGTAGAGAAGGTCAAATGCGTATCGATACCGAGCGCGGCCTGATCATGAGCGAGATGAGAGAAGGTGTGGCCATGGCCATAGTGCATTTCTGACTCAGGGGTGATGGAGAAGAACTGGTTGGTGGAGCGTAGCAGCTGCGCTTGCGCAGCGTTCATGCCAGGACCATGGGAGAAAACGACAGCCGTGCTCGTATTCAATACTCCGAACGAATGCACTAGCGACGGAGAGCTGTCGACTGTAGCGCCAGTCAGTCATTCAACCCTCGGACCTCTGTCATGCTGTGATTCTGGGTTGATAGAGAAGACTTACTTGGCCAAACACCACCAAGCCAATGGATTGTCAAGACTGGGGGCTTCGCGTCCCTGCAGGGTCCGGTTAGACAAATTGTCAATCGTAAACAACATGCAATCCGCCGACATACTTGATCAACTTAACTACAGCTTGTGTGTGTTCCGGCACACCAACATCCCAACCGTCATACGCAAGGCTTAGCGTGACGAGGCCATTGGGGAAAGATCGCTTATTCCACCTCTTCCAGTCCTTGATCTGGTCTGGTACTGAGTAGTCATCAGCTCCAGAATCAATTGCGGTGGCAAAAAAGACGCGGGCACCGCTCTCGATGCTGGCCTCGAGCCCGGCCTCGGCCCGGTCTGTTGACCACATGAGATGGGCATGGTCTAGAGTCGTCGTCACACCAGCATTGACTGCCTCAAGTAGCCCGGCGAGTTGGCCAGCATATACATCTTCCGCGTTGTAAAGTGGACCAGCAGCCGGGCTAGAGAAAGTCAGGAAGTAATCCGCCAGCGTTGTGTTTGAGCCCAGTGTCTTGAGCGCTGTCTGCCATCCGTGCCGATGCGTGTCAATAAACCCCGGCGTGATAATCTTGTTAGTGCAGTCCACGATCTCCGCATCTGTCGGTATCCCCTTAGGGTTGGCCTCATTATAGAGGCCGGCGATGCGGTCGTCAGTTACCAGCAGCGAGCCATCGCGAATTACATCCAGGGAGTTGCTGGCTTCGTCAAACGCGATGATAGTGCCGCCCGAAAGAAGCACGGAGGATAAGAGGGCCGCACCTGTGTACCCGACAAGAGCGGCAAGAATTGTAGAACGCATATTAACGAGTTAGCAATGGGAGATCTCAGGACTCGAGCAAGAGAGTTGTCGCTCCCATCTAGCTTTGTGCTGTCGTTCCTCACGGCGGTTTATATACCGCCGGGCCACCACTTACACCCGCGGTGCTATGCTACGCTGTGCTAACCCCCTGCCCTGTGCACACCGGGATTGTTCATCATCACTAATGACGTTGCGCGGAGTTTAGCCACGCATAGGCAGGCCCGTGAGGGGCCGGAGCCGCGGCGCACAGAGTGGCCTATCAGAGCACCTCAATTCGCAATGGAGCTCGTTCTCCATTTTTTGGCGTCTCCAAACGCACGACGCACTGCAACGCCGATGAGCTGATGCATGTCTTGCCGGCGAGTTTCTCTTGCCGCTCCATAAAATCTACCGGCATTGATGGATTAGGCTACTTGGCAGCTTCGAAATCAACAAGCTTGTCTAGATCTTGGGATTATTAAGCCTTTGTAACGATGCGTATAGGGCACATAAGGTAGCTATGAAAGGGATCGAGGCCTGTTGCAGGGCCAGTAAACAGCTTCCGCACTGCGTAGCAAAACGTACTGTACTCAGTCTTCTGGTTTGAAAGTCCCCGGCCTCGCATTTGCATACGTGTATGACACGTAAAAAGACCATCGATTACCTGGATAAGCACCTCCGCAAGCTCCTCAGGTCAGAAGGAGCCACACTACGTAAGCGTTACACCACATTTGCAGGCTGTACTCCAAGGTTGACCACTTAGAGCAGCCCTCAACCCCACGATCGCCCACGATGGAATCCTTACACTGGACAGGGACTACCTATCTAGGGTGTGTGCAAATTGTGAACCCCGGAGTTCTGCCCGGAGGAATACTGCTATAGTATGTCGGTCAGCTAGACGGTCTAACCGCTAGCTAACTCCGTTCCTAGCCGGAAGCTCGGAAACGAAAACGGCTAGTTTCCGGCGGTTGGCCGATTCTTAAATCCGGTATACGGTCTTCGTGCGACACAGACTTTGCAACTCTTTATAATAGCCATCTCTCCACCCCGGGTTGAAGGAGAGCTAGCGATCGGTAAGTCTGCTGCTAACAGAGGCGCTATAATGACGATCGACGATGACCCAAATATTGGGTCGAGAAAGCGCTAGAAAGGAGATATTTGCAACAGAATACTCATCCGTTCAATTGCAGTATTCGAATCGAGTGCAGCGCATTGATATACGACAAGTGCAGATAACCGGCGATGTGGTATACGCAAAGAACAATGATTGGGTATCCAAGTCAGGAGCAATTGAACCATCACCGAACGAGTAAGGCCGGAAAGCAAAAAACAAAATCCCTTTTTTTGGTTATTTTCTCGTCATGTATTTCATCGTCCATCCACATCTATGACGGCAGCGTCGAGAAGATGCCCTCCCTAGCCTTCCGTTTTCGAGCCTGCAGGATGCGGGACACAAGGACGCAGAGTATGATGCCTGCCTCAACAGCCACGAGCGCGATCCACAGTCTGTCGATCAAGGTGACCTGATAGTCACCAAGCAAATCTTCTCTGCCGAAGCGCATCTTGGTTGTGCGAGAAATATCCGCGCCGTTAGCGGAAGAACCTATTCGGCCGACTCGACAGGCAGGTATTTCGACCCAGATTGTAGTGAGCGACAAGAGGAAATGGGGCCCTGTGCTGTGCACTATATAGAGTCAGCGGTGCGAAGTTGCAGAAACGACGCGACTAGGTATGAAAGGCGAGACTAAGGGTGCGACGGGTGGCGAACTGGAGTGTCTTTGTTGAGAAGTCATACCTATCTACTCCTCCTCCTATCTGTCACCGGAAATGCATCGACCTACAACAGGATGTGCTCTCCGATGATAAGAGACTGGCAAGGTCGTCTCTCACTCTGGATAGATTCTTATAGGTAAGCTCGCAGTTCCGGTCAGTGCTCGTTCTATCAATCGGCCAGCTAGGCAAGAATTGTACCCGCTGGCAATAGCAGCACGAGACAGGTAACGGGTATCAACGAGTGTTTCACGTGGGACGTAAGTTGCGGGGTGATATGATATGTATGGACAGAAGAGGAATCAGAACTGATACATGTTCAACTCGATGCACTCAGCATCACCATACGACAAATGCCCTATTTCTAGATAAGTTGAGCAAAGGATACTTGTACTAACATCGCAGAGAATCAAACTACTATCAATCACGGATACTAATTCAGGGCAGCTGACCAGCGCCTCCGAGTTGTGAACACGTTGTGGGTAGAGACGTAGGCAGTTTCCCGATCTGGTAATTAATGACTGCCGAATTGGTACCATTCCCGGGTTATTGGTCTGGTAGGTTTGCATCAATTCAGACCGGCAATGGGAATATGACACTCTTATTACTTCTTACTAAATTATGGATGTGATGTCAGAGGCAATGTAAGCTGTAGATATTAAAATGATCAATCTTGAGTAATGCCATTCCAAGCAGTATCAGTTTCTTGGTTAGCAGTCAGTGGCGCATCCTTTTACCCGGTTTACACGTGTCCATCTCGTTGCTTACGGAACGAAGTACAGGGGGTGCCTTTTATAGTCTGGTCTACTTAGAAGCCCTTGGCTAAACGCAGTGGAATTGGTCTTCAACCTATCATGGTAGACTAGTCATCAAGGGAGACGGGGAATAGGTTGTCATGGAAATACACAATGTTAGAATACAGAATTATATAAATATTTAATAAGGTCGTGATGATGCGTGACTGAGTAAGTATCCTAGCCCCTCGTATCGTTTTCCCGTGTTGTTACAGTTACATGTATCCCAAAACTCCGACCCGCTCGATTACGTTCGTTATAGCACAATTCCGACCACGTTCACTGCTTCGTCTGCTGTTTCGCCTGCTGTTTCGCCATCTCGCGGGCGTCGCCTCCCGACGCGCGCCACCAGACGTCACAGCTCCAGCGTAAGGCGCGCTCGGCGGCGGTCGTGGGCGTGATGGCGGGGCGCACGTCTAGGTAGAAGACGGGTTCGCCCGTAGGTTCGGGCTCGCCGGAGTAGTAGTCAATGACGTAGCGGATCTCCTTCTGCTGTCCGTTGATCTCTCGCGAGACGTACCAGTCGTGTCTGTCGAAGGGGGGTGGGGTTCTGTATTTGAACGTGTTAGAAACCTTGTCTTGCGATGAGGCAAAGGAAAAAAAGTAGAAGCAAGAGGAGAAAGGATTCGAATTGAACCAAAAAAAAACCTACCCGAACATGGCGGGATATACCCACCCCCAGACCTGGATCATGGCGGCCTTGGGGGTCATCTCCTTCGGTCTACCCTGGAAGCGCACGAGGCTGGGGGCGAGCTCGTCGACCTCCTTCTCGTAGCCGTATCTCCGCACCGTAGACTCGAAGTTCTCCTCGCCGCGGCTGCACTTTCGCCAGCCCTTGTAGAGACCTCCGGCGAAGCGGCGCTCGTGGGCCATGATCTCGGCCCAGGCGCCCTCGTTCAGGAAGTTGTGCACGCCCACCATGCTCTCGACCGCCGTCACGTCCGTGTCCGTGTACCCCTTGCGCAGCAGGGCGTTGTACATCTGCTGCGGCGACGGGTACTCCCAGTTCCCCGTGCCGTCGCCCCGCGGGATCGTCGAGGGCTCGCGCTCGAGAGGGAGGGCCTGTGTCTGGTGTGGCGCGGGCGCCTGCGAGAGGTTGTTGAACATGTAGTTTAGCGGGTTCAGCTTCGATAGCGTGGATTGCGACTCCGGCTGCTGCTGCTGGGGCTGCGAGGTCCGTGATGATGATCCGTGTGGTACGGGACAGCCCGACGTGGGCGGGGGTATGGATGCGTCGTGCTTTACGGGACATGCTACCGAGGGGAGCGTCATGGCGTCGGCGCTCTTCTGATGCATGGGGCATTCGGGCTTGCGCGAGGGAGGGTTAGCAACTTGGTGCTTTAGGCGGAGAGTACGGCGAGTGTGGGACTCTTACAGGTGGTGATCGCGCGCCATTCTGGGAGAAGGTGAAGGTGTGATGGGAGAGAGGTGGTGATTGGTACGTCGACTGAGGAGTGTCGGCCCAGAACCAGCCCATGGTGATAGTAGATAGATAAGAACTAATACAAATTGATTATTGCGGGAGAAATGCGCGGTATTAGAGTGTGTAAGTTGGTGGGCGAAAATGCGCTGTGGTGTTTCTTGAGTGGTATTAGGTAGTATAGGTATGATGTATTAGAGGCAAAGTTTCCGTCGCAACTTTTTGGATTTAATCGCGATGATAAGATTCCGGTCTTGCCCGGAGACTGCCCGATGACGGCGGGGAAGTAGCAATGGCACCGTGAATAGGATATACCTGTTTAATTGGATATGTACCGAAGCATACTTCTACCGTTTAATGAGGTCCAGTCTAGCCTGGTGCTAAAATAGCATGCCTATGTGTAAGACAACATTAAACCGCCGCCCTCACGGAAACTGCCACGTGAATGACCCCCATCCCATTACAACATTAATATACTGTACACAGCCAGTGGCAACAGTGCCTTCGTTTTGAGCGTAAAGCGAAACAAATTTCAAAATAAGGGAGCGTGTTAGCAATTGGCCGAGTACAATTGCTGGGTGTGGTTAGTACGGTATATTTGGCCTCGGTGCGGCCAGAATGTTTCTGCCTTGTTGCCTGAGGCACTGAATAGCTATAGTTAGGAAGGGCAGGGTATGATACGATCAAACAATAGGCAGCACTTTGGCTTGGGGGTCCAGCTGGGGGCCCAGCCCAACAGAGCCCATGGGGGCCAAATGCCAACCCTAAATACCCTCCAGGTCGTACAAAGCGAAGTACTACTTCAAGAACTAACTACCGTATATCAGCCTTGAAGCAATTTTGCTTCCCGAAGTACAAGGGGAGTGTGAGGCACAGTGTAAAAAATTACCCTCCACGGAAACTGCCAAACCAATTACTTCATCTCTTCTCCTGTACTGCATCAAAAGCCGACAGCCAACCCACATTTACTGGCGACACAAATGTTTACATTATCTTTGTAGCTAAGTATTTATAGTTGATTTTGTGTTACACAAGAAGCAACCCCCCCTCCCCCCCTATATGACATATACTAAATCATACCCTATACTGCTACGATGGCATCGTCCTCCTGCTCACTCTGCGACGAACGCCTTTGGCGTATAATCTTCTAAGATAATATCTAAATATGACTTCCTAGCCGACCTCGTATTATGCAACCCTACGTGCCAGGCCAAAGGGCGATCGGGCTATTTCCGACTGCCCAGTTGAACCGCGCTCTATGTACAGCCTCTACAAGTCTAGATAAATTTCAAAGTAGGTAGACCCGACCAAGGTGGCAACCATCCTTCGTTACTTTATTAGATAGCCGATCATGGTCCTGTGGAAGCAATTCAGAGACCACTCAACCCCAGACTCGAAATACCTCCTCCTATAAAATTGACAAGAGTAGTACGAAAGCCCTGCAGTTGACTACAACTCACGTTGGTCATAATCGTCTTGCTCCGTCATAAGCTAGCACGCCACTCAAACTAGGATGGCTCCAGATCAGACCTCAATTCCCTGGGCTCGGGCAGAGGACTGGGCTGCACATCGTGCAATCATCACGGAGTTGTATGTGAATCAGAGGAGGATAAAAGACGTTATGCGAACCATGGCAAAGGATTATGGGTTTCACGCCACGTAAGTGTACAGGCGTTTGCATCCCAATGAGGTCCATACTCTTACACGACCACCTTTAGGCCGAGGATGTACAAGACACGCTTTAGGAAATGGGGCGTGGCGAAGAACATAAAGTTAAGACTAGAAGATGCTCCCCTGGTAATAGGCACAAGCGAAAATGCTATAAGTGCGAGTGGGTTACCAGAAACAGACCGACAGTCCAAACGACCCATTGATCCAATAATGAATGTCCAACAAATCACGAACCACGGTTCCGTCCATGCTCCCCCACGCTTATGGACACAACCAGCGATACGGAGTATGGTACTCCCCGACTGCTACAAATTCGCTGAAGGCGTTTTTCACTTCACGCAGGTGTATATCAGCAGCATCGGGTTTCCGAGTCTCGGATCTTCCATCGCAGAAAAGAGGCTGGTAACGATTGCCGCAGTCGCTGAGTGGCTCAATTGTGTGACGACTGCGAAAACGCTATTAACGCTTGGTCATTTCCAGCGGGCTGTATTGCTGATTGATGTGTGCTGTCACCAGTACAAGTCTCTACTTGCTTCTCAAGATCTATCGCTAATGGCAATTACTATCATAGCTATTCTAAAGGTTTTGGAATACTGGCCTGGCCTTGCAGTAGCATTCCTCCAATTTGTCCATCAGATGTCTGAGATTGTCCTTGGGACAACTCATCCACTGAGTATGCTATTTCACAAATTCAAAGAGGCGGGCATAGACCACTTAACCTATTGCATCAGTATGGCGCTTCAATATTTTCTAGGTGGCATAGTCCATATCATGCCACATCCCATGATGGAGTCCTACGGAGACCTCTACGGCGACAAGTTCCGTGTCAAGATTCAAGACACAAGAACTACGCTGAGCGAGCTTCAACATCTTCAGCATCGCCTTCGACATCGCCTCCAAGGGCTACCAGAGAGCCAGTTTGATGTCGTCGAAGATACTACGACAATGCAGTGTCGTATAGCCTGGCTACATTACTACGGAAGGCGCTACGAAGATGCCACTAAATTGATCCTGGAAATGTTGAATGGGCCAGTGGTAGACGCTCACGTCACCACTGGATGCTACGATATCTTGTACGACATCGCAGTAGCCGAGAACAAGCATGACTTGGCTCTTGACATGATACAAAAAGCAGTAGAGTCTTCCCTATTGGCGTACGGATATGCCCACTGCACAACTACTCGCAAAATGGCGCGTTTAGAGTCGTGCCTACGAACCATGGGTCGCTTGCCGGAAGCTGATGAAGTACACTCAAGCTGGGAGATGCAACTGACACAGATATGCGAGAAGGTCCAGAGGATGCGGCTCTAAATTAACTAATCCGGAAAACTCACAAACGTGCCAGAGTGGTTATTGTCATGATATACTAATAGTAGTGTCTTAAGTGCTGTAGTTATAATAAGGTATATTTGTTTCCTGTCGCAACTTGGATTGAATTGTAAGAGTTCAGACTCCGGTCTTTCCCGAAGACTCTAAATAGGTACATCTAGGTGCCCATCAATGATGGCAAGGTGTCGATCCGTTTAAGTGGGTAATACAATCCCTTATAAGCATAATGGAAGTGATCTATGTACTAAAGCCTACTTTTTCTCTTAGTGCCGATCGGTGTTATACTTTACGTCACCGTTGTTGAAACGGCGCATTCCGAGGCTCTTTATAGTCAATGTCAGATACGGTCGATTTCATGACGCCCATTACCAGAATAACTTCGCCAGCATCAACGTCGGCAATTAGTTAGGGGATTCCGTGACTATGCTCATGTCGCCTATTCAATGCCAATGTCAACCTCCAGCTTGTTCAAGATATGAGATCTCTCCATTTCCTCGCCCGATTCTGCGCGCGACAAACTCTCCCTAGAGCCCCGGCTGGGTCCGCTACCTTCGCAGCGAGTCTCCGTCGATGTCACTCAACGTTTCAACATGGGCTGGGTAGAACAGCCCCCGACCGCAGGTACCGGGCGAGGGGCACGGTCCTCATGGCGGCGGCGAACGGTGTGCTCGGGACTGCAGTTTTCGTCAAGCTCTCTGAGAAAGACAATGGCGACACGGAACATACGGCCGAGGAGCGCATGTTACAGGCATCGAGGGAAGAACTGGCCAAGACCGTCGATGAGGACAAGACAGGGCCGTCGCGCTGGGCTCAGGAAACCATGATATTCTTGGACGTTTACATATGGGAGCCTCTGTGCACGGGCGCCCGACTGTGCCATCTGGTTGTCATCTTTGTGCCCGTGATTCTGTCAGTACCGGCCATATGGCTTGGACGTCGGCAGCCTGACCACAACAACGAGAGATCCGGGACGCTGTGGTGGTACAACTTCCTGGTTTGGAGCATGGAGGCATCTGGGCCAGCGTTTATCAAGGTACGTACGAGTCGTCCATGTCCTACCATTTCCCATACCACGTCTCGAAAGCTGACTTAATTGCTACCTATACAGCTTGGCCAATGGGCCGCATCCAGAACCGACATTTTCCCTCACGAGCTATGTAACGTGCTTTCCAAGCTCCACTCGAACGCCCCAGCGCATTCCCTCCACGCCACGAAACAAATCGTCCAGGCTGCCTTCGACGGCCGACTTTTCCATGAGATATTCGAAGAATTTCAAGAACAGCCCCTCGGCGTCGGCGCCATTGCGCAGGTGTACAAGGCCAAGCTAAAGCGCGACCTGGCCGTCCCCGGCGACATCGACGTTCTCGACACTTCAGCAAACATACGCGACAACGTCCGCCGCAACGTCAATACTGTGCTCAAAAGCACTCCGCACCGCGTGCCCTCCTCCTATGTCGCCGTTAAGGTCCTCCACCCTGGCGTGGAGCGTACCGTGAGGCGTGATCTCCGGATCATGTGGTTCTTCGCCTCGGCGCTAAACTTGATACCTACTATCGAGTGGCTATCCCTGCCCGATGAGGTAACGCAATTCGGGGAGATGATGAAGCTACAGCTGGACCTTCGCATTGAGGCGGCCAATCTCGCCAGATTCCGCAAGAACTTCAAATCTCGCTCCACAGCCTGGTTCCCTTTCCCGTACCTCGAATTCACTACCCGTGAGGTCCTGATAGAGGAGTTCGCCCAGGGTATCCCGCTTGCCGATTTCCTGGAGAATGGTGGCGGCCCGTTTCAGCGTGATATCGCCCATGAGGGCCTCGACGCCTTCTTGCGCATGCTGCTTATCGACAATTTTGTGCATGCCGACCTACACCCTGGCAACATCATGGTCCGCTTCTACCAAACCCAGCGACCCAACCTCCGTCTTCGGGGCCACGAAGAAGCACATCCCGGGGAGCAGCCCGATGTAACAGAGGAGGTGCTCTCGCGTCTGCGCCCCTATCGGAAGAAGAAGGACACCGCGGCCTGGGAAGCCGAGCTGAACAAGATCGATGCTGAGGGCTTCCGGCCGCAGCTCATCTTCATTGACACCGGCCTCGTGACAGAGCTCAATGCTACCAACCGTCGGAACTTCCTCGATCTATTCCGAGCAGTCGCCGAGTTTGACGGGTACAAGGCAGGCCACCTGATGTGCGAGCGCTGTCGGCAGCCTGAGGCCGTCATCGACAAGGAGGTATTTGCGCTAAAAATGCAGCACCTCGTGCTCTCCGTCAAGAGTCGAACCCTGGCCCTTGGTAATGTTAAGATTGGCGACATCTTACAGCAGGTGCTCGATATGGTGCGCGGACATCACGTTAGATTAGAAGGCGACTTTGTCAATGTCGTAATAAGCATCCTGCTTCTAGAAGGCATTGGCCGAAGCCTAAATCCGGATCTTGATCTCCTAAGTCGGTCATTACCTATTCTTAGACAATTGGGCACGCAGAGCGGGTGGTCCGTTGGTGATTATCCGATGGTGTTCATCTGGGCTGGTCTTGAAGCGAGACGGTTCATGCAGGCCAGTATCGAAGATGTAAGATTCTTTCTTCCCTTTCCCTTCATCTTTTCAATTTAGAGAACGGATATATACTAACGCTGTCATCACTAGGTCGAACGATGTGTCAAATACGATTTATTGTCACCCAATGTATAATATAGACATATTATTATAGAAGCGAGGTAGCATTACAGTGGCGTTGGGGTGTTTTCCTTGCATCCGGGGGGATATTTGTCTACTGCTGTACACCACTTATAGAGTTTAGATTACATATATCATCACACATACACCATGAAATGTAGATTTCAACGGCAACGTATCTGAATTCGAAGAGAATTTCACCAATCTCGTCCTCTACCACATTTATATATACTCCTCTCTCCATCCCAATCTACATCTCTCCAGTCCATCTACTTTAACTCCGCTGCTAGCGCCGTAACCTGATCTAACAGGCTCTGATCTTCACCGGCACCATTGGTAAGAACCTTATCGAGCAAATGATCTACCTGCAACCCTGCATCCGTGGGCGGGTTCCCCTGCGCCGTCTGGATGCGACTGACCTGGAACTCGAGGAAGAACTTGGGGACCTTGATGGCCAGGTTCCCGCCCACGGAGCGGACGCCCGCCTCCGTAGCGAGGTAGACGTCCCGCGCGGCCTCGAAGGCTGCGAGATTGGAGTCTGCGAGCGTATCGGCCGCGAAGAAGGTGTCTAGGGCGAACTCCAGGGGTGATTGTCCTGATGTGCTAAAGTCGACGGAGGAGAAGGTCAGGCCAGAGGATGATACGTCCGGGACACCGGAAAGGGTCGTCGTGGAGTCGTCGCAGGTTACGCTCGACGCCAGGGTGTCGGCTATTCCTTGGGTTTCTGCAGGAAGGGTCTCGCTCCCGATTACGAAGCAGGCTTGTTGCCGAGGGAGTATTGATGGGATTTTGTCGTAGGTGGTGGTGAATGAGATCTTGGGCAACGCAACAGCGCTGCTGACGAGGCCTAGGGCGAGAAGGGAGTTCTGAGAACGCATTTTGTCTGCCGTTTGCGGATGTGACGATGGTATGTGATATGGTGAGGGATATGGAAATTAATGGTGTGTAGGAATTGATAAGGCCGATCCGAACGAGCCAGCGAGTGGAAAGGGCGGGAAAGAAACGAAGGGAAATCAATCAATCAATCCTATCGAAGGATTGTGATGGCGGGAAAAAAGAGCGTGGTAGACGAACGACGGGAGATCAGGCTATCAGACAGCGCATCATCGTCGACTTTATGGACGAGTGGCCTGCGGAACCTATTTGCCAAGATGATGGTGTTTCACACGTCGTGACGGTGGACGGGGCCGCGTCGTCTCATGTTCTGTATACGTCGGTTCTTGGCGTACTATTTTGTCTTTTATATTTACTGGGATCTGATGGACTTAACCCAGGTTCTGCGATAATTTCAGAGGGACTTTCAAGCGAATGTGGTAGTATATTGATTGATGTTGTGGATGCGGTCAAATAGTTGATGTGCCATCCCATGAGAGGGATGACCTCATACACCGCTCTTCCGTACCTAATCTATCCTACAGGAATACGTATATGACTTCAGTCGATACCTTATCTGCACAGCATTTTGCCTCTAATGAAGAAGTGCCTCCCAATCGATGAAATATGTTGAAGATTGAGAAGGCGGGAGAGTGTAAGCGAGGTTGTAGGTACGAGGGACAGCGGTCGCTTACAAGGACCTCTCACAGTGCACTCCATATCAATTGCTCCATTCCCTCTACAACCTCAATTTCCCACCTTTACTTCTCATAGGGTCTTCATTCGACTATCTGATAAGATTCGCTTGATACCACTTCGGCAAATATCCAGAAATGGCTGATCTATCTTCCTACGACATTGTTGAGCTCCTTAAAAGACAGCCAGGAGTTGTCAGGACAGGTTTACGGACTAAAGAACCTCGTGCCGCGATCCTTGATTTGTATAAAAACACCACTACCAGGTTTTGCGATGAACCCATTTCGGGACGTCCCTTATCTTATGAAGGCGCTAAGGAGGGTTTCACGATACCTCATGTCCAATCAGGGGTCATGGTGGCGTATGATCTGCCTGATCCCTGCACGAGCCACGCCGCCGACATATCCGCATTTCAACGTCACTTCAAACAAGCGACGATATATCAAGCCATTAATTTCTCATCGGGGCATCTATATACTTTGACCTGGTATAAGTTGAAGTTTTCTTAGCTACATTTGCCGTCTTGAGATCTCCATCTCCTTCAATCCAGAACAAGTAAAAGAGTGTTGAGCAATGATCCAGCACCAATACCCCTGCTTCAAACCCAATTGTCCCAACACTTTAGTTTATAGGGCGATAAGCGCAACACCGACTGCTTTGAGAAGCTCGTTGGCGAGCGCGCCGACGGCGAAGAGGAGGCCGCCAACAACGAGGTCGAGCTTGAAAAGAAGGCCCTTGAGAGAGATAACGAGGGGAGTAAGGTAGATGACGACCTTGCCTACATTAGGTATTAGCCTATCATTGGATGAATAATCCACTTTATCACCTCTAACTGAAACGTACCGAGACCGAGCTTGAAGAGGATGACCTTTACGGTGAAGAGGAGCTCGTAAAGGATGTGGGAAACGGTCTTGAAGAGATCAGGCTTGCCGTAGCGGGCCTCGACAAGGGCGCGCTTGACGACGACGGCGGAATCCGCGGCAGTCAGGAGGTCGATGATGGCCTGGAGTTGAGGCGCGATCTTCTCCGCATTGGCGGTAGCGTCAGCGTCGGCCGGAGTGTCAGGGACGGACTCGAGAGTGGAATCTGATATATCTCCGTCAGTCTCGAAGACCCATTGCGCCTCACGGGTGGGTGAGTTATTTGGGCAGATACCCACTGATGATCGCGGTCTGCTCCTGGATCTTGCTCAACAGAGTCTCCAGGCTGGCACCCAGCTCAGCAAGACCATCGTCATCCTGGCGCTTGGCAACGCTGTCGGAAACAGCGATAGGGTTGGCGATAGAGCTGGCGATAAACCCGCCAATGGCGAAGAAAGCGAGGAATGCGGCCTTCATTTTGACAAATGATAAAGTGAAGCTGAAGCGGTGGAAAGTGGATGATAGCTTGACGAAGAGAGACTATACTGCTGGATCTGCCGATGTCCTTGTGCTGATGAAGAGCGAGAATGAACATCTTGAGAGCGAGGAAGTTCCTCTATTTATCTTCTTTTCCACCATTGTCTATTCGCCACCAACGTCCGTCTCCCCAGCTCATTCCCTTCCTTCTTTCACTATATCCTTAATTTAGGCAACTAATCTTCAGTATTCTAGGTATCTAGACGCCAGATGGACTCGCGATCATGCACCTTGACGTCGATATCACCCCCTTTTCTCGATGTCGACAAACTCTTGCGACATGTTTTCGGTACCCAGCCGCTCCCCTATACCCTCCATTGCGCGATCAAACAAATTCCAACCGGAAGTGCTACTGAACTGAGCATTGGCTAATAAGACACCATGTTCCTCAATTTTTTTTTCCTATTCTTAGCACTTGTTCTCTCTTTCCGTGGTAAAGATCGGCTTATCCTCTTCGCGCCGGGTGCCGACGCCGCAACCCGAGCCCATAAGATGAAGTGCAGAAGAAACTAAAGCTTGGCAGGCCCCTAGCAGGCACATGCATATAGGATTGGGCAAACAGTCGTGATGCGGATACACCGGTCAGCGGACATACCATTTATGAACTGGGTTACATGCACGTCCAGAGACGGCATTTACCCCTTAAACTATCTGTGGCCGTACGACGACGGCCTATCAAGTTCACCATTCTACTTGACATTAACCCAAGGTCACGTCGTAACATGCTCAATGATGTCAAAATGTCCTCTATCCAGGTTTTGTACTGAGAAAGGGAGTCCTCCCAAATCGTACAGTCGCTTCCGCGCCATTTCCTCGACGGCAATATGTATGTGTTCGGGGGTCTTCATCGCGTACTGAAGATCACGACCGATACGGCAGTCGACATTTAAGCTTCTTTCAGCGAAGAAGATCGCGTCGATCTGTCTCTCAGCTGATAGAAAATAAGCTACCCAAAGATTTCGTCAAGCTCTTGCGAGTTGATGTCGGCTCGTCAGCCAGGAATGGGCAAACCCTCATTCCGAGAGGCTCTTGATCCATAGTGCTTCGCCACTTACTGCTTTCGAGCCCGAAACTATCACCGCTGTCAGAGGTAGTAGTCAAACCCCCAATTAAGAAACAACTATCCCAGATACCTCAATATCAGCCCCTGCTACGCATCAGGAACAGCCGCCTCCAGACGACCGGAGTAACGTAGCGCATGCAGGCTAGCGGCTGACTTCTAGGAATACTACCAAGTATCGAGCCGATAAAATGGACAAACGCACAGAAACACCACATCACTAATGAAACTGCCGGGGCGCGCTAATTAGAGCGACTCCAACACTTCTGTCATTTATCCGGACACCGGAACAATGCGTGGACGTGATCGCAGGGCCAGTTCACCTCATACCTGCCCAGAGTTCAATTTAAAAGCGGAGGCTTTTCAGTCACAAAAGTACGGCTCTGCGCATGCGTTGTTTTGTCAGAGAAATAGCGTTATATTGTGCAAATGCGACTCGATGACATCAATGGACCTGTGGCTTGCTGATGCCGTCTCTGCCGGAAATGGTGTGCGCAGCAGACCGAGCCGGCATCGTGGAGACCAAAAACTCGAAAGTCATGCGAGTTGTCAACTGAAAAGGGGCCTCCAGGATGGCAGGTATTGCCGATGTTTCCCGTTTCGTGATCTGCAGGCTTTTTTAGCCCTGGACCTCGCGGCTCCTATTACAGCTAATAGGACAAGATGAATGGCAATTTGAGCGCTTCTGCGGTTGTCCATCGTTATTGCCCTTCGCCATTATACCGACCGATGAGGTAGTTGGATCTGTCGATCGGGTTGTCTGGTTCAATCTATCGTTACTGATCGGGGCGGCAATGTGATAGTTGCTCTTGTCGGCTATTCTACCCCGTGGAATAGGATTGTTTGTTCTATTCCTGTTTTCTTAGATTTATCAACTTTGCGACGATCTTTCAGGGTTCTTTAAGCGCTGTAGTAAGGGAGTCGAAAAAGTTTTCGCGCAATGCCTTCGTTAAGGAAATTCCTCAACCAAATACCTACACAATGAATTCCACTGCACAGGGGACTCCAGTATCATTCTAACAGGGGCAAGTACAGGTCATAAGGAATATAACTGACTCGAAGTCTGAGGTTAATCTTGAAATGTGTCGCTGTGATGATTTCTTACTCCGAATCCTGGTTTGGCAAACAAGAGTGGTGGCCCTAGACTCAACCGCCTCGCAGATGACACGCACAAGGTTCATGCTTGATTTAAAGCCTTGTTCCGGAGCTAGGCTGTTGCAATAATTGCAAGTAATTTAACTATCCTGTTCGCTTTCTCCCCAGATCTAGATGAGAATGTCTCATAAATAGGAGCACCTCGTCATCTTTGAAGTACCGAGCGCTTCTATTTTCAGCCAGGAATAATAATGAATGCAAAAATGAGGATTTGTCAAGAATAATCAACGGTGCTTATTCTTAGTACGGTGATAAAACAAGGTATATTATATCTCGATACTGAGCAATGACTAAGAATTGTTCAAGCCTGGTTCTCACTTGGAAGGGTCCGCTCTCTGTCCACTTGTGGGCACATATATTTGCTTGTCCTTTGTTTTACACCAGATTAATCATCAAGGACATTCGGACCAAAGAGAAAAACAGCCGAGTTTCATCAAGTATGCGTAATTTGCTTTGAAATAAAAAAGACGTCAGCATTAACTCTCAATATTTGTCAATTTAAGCCTGCTGAGCTTCAATATCCTTTGTCTTTTTTCTAGATCGCTCAAATAGCATTCTACCTAAAAACCTAGTTCCTGCCCCCATAACCTACCAGTTTCTTTGAGGTATGCCTATATATTCAAGCTCAACGCCTCGATCTGTCTAAGCACCGCTCCAAATATCAACATATGTGATACAGAGCAGTCAGTAAATAGCGAGATTCTTGAATATCTTCAAACCTTCATCGTATGCCTACGAACAGAGTCTAAAAATGCAACTTTCTCATCCATGCACCTCTTGTTATGATAATGCAGTAAGTTTCCTCGGAGGCAGCTCGGCCCGGCCCGTTGTTCTATCAAGTTTCTCGGGAACCGGGAATAGCCATCAACACCAAATCTGGAACTACTATAACTTCTATAGTTCATCCAAGCGTTTCGATACTTACTTAGTAAGCTCTCGGGCATTAGCAGCCAAGGCAGAGACCCGAAGATCCTCGTTCTCCCTGTTCCTTAGCAATAGTAATCGTACTTTGTGTTATGGTAGAAAGAGCATGGTTCAGTAGCCCATTGAAAGATATCGAAGACCACATATCGAAGACTAACCTCCGTTGTTCATGAAGCCTCCCTTCGGATTCCAGAACATTAGCTCTCGCGGCTTGCATCGTGCCCCATGAGCAAGGCGCGCCAATCGCTCTCAAGCCCTGCAGGCTGGCATAGAGTATCACGGTGTCGTTCTCGAGGGTGAATAGCTTCTCGCACTCGGCAAAGCACCTCTCTTCCCAAATCGCGCGACCTTTGTGAGCGAATCCGGGGAACAAATCTGCGTCCGACCCCCGAATGCGCACCATCTCTCGCCACGTCGCGGGCACGGGCGCGCGGTAAGCGCCCTCGTTGCCGAAGTAAGGGAGGCGCTCGTGGTGGTGTTCCAGGATAAAGGCATCGCACTCTTCTGGCTCGAAGTCCTCTTCTTCGTCTCCTTCGCTGTCTAGGTATGCGATGAAGTCCTCGCAGTATTCCACCCGCTCATCTGGTAGGCAGCAGGTGTGATATGCACACTTCACCACGCGGCTATTCAGTAACCAGTTTACGTGAGGTGGCGCAAGCTCGCATCTGTGGAAGTTGGTGCGGAGCGGGTTTGCGTATACGACAGGATTAGGAGAGGTGGGGTCCATTACCATAGCGGCTGCCACGTCGTGGTGCATGCGGTGTGTTATTATCCGCCGACACATTGTTCGTAATTAACCCGTTGGGAAAGGCCTTGGAGAACGCTTTGGTAAGGCTAAAGAAATTAGTAAAGACCACCAAGACTGGCTCGGTGGAACCTTAGAGCAAACGTGCAGCTGAAGTGTGAAGGGGTTGAAGTAATGGTTCTTATCAGATCTACCCCGTTACAATACTCGCGCTGTACGGCTCTAAGGTGTATATATATAAAGAAATGAAATAGAGGAAAAGAAGTGAGAACTCGTGTAAGGAACAACCAGGGTTAATCACTAGTTGTCAGCGAAGTTGCTTGTGCTGTATTTATGAGAATTTTCCTGTACAAAGGGTTAGGTTCTAAAACAAGAGGAACAATCGTATAGGACACCCGGCCTGGAACAATAGCCTCCTGAACAATCAATTCGGCCCTCTCCCTGTCTAATTCTCGAAAGAGATGAGCCTTGTCTGTGACAATAAAGACTCTTACTTCATAGTTGGGCAAACTGCTATCAAGAGACAATCGGGGAGATCCCCCTCGAATTGCTAACATTAGGAGATGAAGAAGATGGTTAGGCGGTATTATACATACTATCAATTATATACAAGGGGCATGTGTATATATACATCGCCGTAAGTGCGTCTCCTAAAACCCAATATCGATTGGCATGAATCAGAGACCAATATCACATCTCTGTCGATACAAGCATCACAGGTATCTAGCAGGGACTCTGGCCTGCGGCGCTCGCAGCATCCTTAGGAATAATGCCGGCATCGACAGCGCTCTTGTAGCACCACCTCCACTCATCGAAGCCCGCGATCCAGTTGCATTTCCACGACCAGAACACCCATCCTCCAGATTTCTCAAAGGTCTGCACTTGGGCCGCGAAGAACTTCTTATACCAATCGTTGTTGGCATCAGTATTCCGGATGTCGAATTCACTGTTGTACTGCACATCGTCTGCCACCGAGATCGACCACTCGCCGACGATGGTATCGCTGCCTCCCCTGTTATCACTGCATATCGCGGAGATATAACCGTCTTGGGTGGCTGTGACGGATGTGTCCCATTTGTAATAGCGATGGTCGTCGTAGAATGCGAAAGTGGTGTCGGGTAAGTTCTGGCTAGGATTGCCGGAGCCCCAAGCTTCACCCTGTTGATGGCATTAGATCTTGCATAGTTACTTCGAAGGGTAGTATACATACCATATATTCGATGTGAAGCTTGTTGCTGTCAGCCACATTAAGTTGGGCTTCTCTATTCCGAATTCGGGTCCAAGCGTTCGGGTAATAGTTGGCGACCATATCCGCGGCCTGGGAGGGATAGTCGCCGGCGTGCACAGGCTCGTTAATGACTTGCAACATGCCGACGTTGAAGTATGCCGAGTTGGTATGGACCCGCTCTGTCATCCATTCCAAGAACTTGTATGCGCGTTCATAGTTATCCGCGTTATAGAAACCGGGCGAATCAACCACATGTCCAGTATATTGCTGGCCTGGGAACTGAGATCCAGGTCCTCCGTGGAGGTCCATGATAACGTATAATCCCAATTGGGTGCAGTTTCCAACGACGTAATCGAGGTACTCCAAACCACCTTTTGGGTAGTACTCGCCGTCGTTGACGAGGTCTTCATTGATCCAAAAGCCCACCGGGATCCGGACAGTATTTAGGCCGTAGCTTTGAATTTCCTTGAGGTCGTCTGGGGTGATCCAAGTCTGCCAATGTTTCTGGAAAGCCGCGTCTGCTGCGTCCTGGCCGAGGGATTGGACGCACGACCATTCGTCGTTGCTACTACCGCAACCCATGCTGCTCCATTCGTCACCCGCCATCCATGGTTCAATAATGAACGATGAGCCGAGGTTCACACCCCGAATCTTATCTGCGCCGGGGAGCCATCGTCTGCTGGTTCTGCGCGCGTCGCTGGAAGAAGAGGAGGCTATACGCATATGAGTTAACGGCAAACACGAGCTCAAGTAGATGTAACTCACGTCTTGATTCAGCAAGTGAGGCTGCAGTGATAGCCAAAGCTACCGACGATTGTGAACTGAACCGCATCTTGAAGAATATTGGTGGCGGAAGACTAGCGCACTCCTGGAGCAGACGTGGATTCCCGATACAGAGAAGAATGAGGAACGTATCGAAATCAGACCAAAATCAGGTCGCTGCGTCCTTATAAAGCTGAACGGCGTGAGGCTATAACGCGCGGTCCCTTCTCCATCGAAGTCGCATTAAACTAATCCTACGTTAGACTTCGCATACCGGGCACCTCCCGCATCCAGGCAGATCTAGGATGATCGGAGCTCCACATCGTCACCCCGAAATGTTGCTACGAGCGAAGATCAAAGCATGGTTCGGATCCTACCATACGTGCGGCTCGTTCGTTTCAGAATAAAACGACCGGTGCGGGCGCACTTCGGCGCATCGCCAAGAGATTCTGATCCCCACTGCCGATCAGCTCAAAAATTGCCAAGAGCTTCGTTAAGACTGTAGGTACAATATTCAGCAACCAAATTGGCCGGTTGAAGTCATGGCTTGTGCTGGTACACTCAACTACCCGATTTTGTGTTTTTTAAGACTTTAATTGATTTCGGAGATGTCAGCCGCGTTGAGAAGGCTCTTCTTCAAGGAGATTAACGGGGTAAATCTTTTCAGAGCTAACGCCACACGAATGATCCATACCCCTTAAATTTGGAGCTGTGTGGTCCGGCACTGGACGCGAATCATGTCATGGGTGTAGCTTATTATAGACTGCATCCAAAATGTATGTAGCACTATCATGTGCCATGGGTGTATGAGTATTCCTCTACTACTTGATAGACTAGAATAGTATATATAGTACCTAAGCCACACCGGTCTCAGTCACCAGATAGAGTATTGATCGTGGCACACAAATTGTCTGTCTGTAGTTCGTAGGCTACAGCCTACGAGACAAGTTATGGTCGTTTTGACCATCTTCAGCAGCACTCAAATCCCATTATTGAACTTGGGTAACTTTATGATAGCGGGACAAAACAAAGTCAATTCAATTATTCTCCATGTGAAGATACAAGAGTCTCTAGCTCCGTCATATATTTTATTAAACGTAGCATTCTGACAAATACCATTAGCTGAGTGCGAGGATGTACGTTGCGGTTAACTATCGTTGATGGGCTTCTATGCTATTTTGTCAACGCCAATGGCGAGAGGGGCTTGAGCAGGTAGCACCAGTGACCTGTACGCATCTGCATAGTTATGGCGAAAACAAGGAGAGTCGCCCAAACCCACGTTGACGAATAGCCTATGGCTGAAGGACCTCAAACCGACCCATTGGGGAGCCTGAAGTAGAGTTATACAATGTAGGCGGAGGTGGACGAGCTCCCAATATTGGGGACAGTAACACGAATGAGAGTTCTTTGGCCCTTATGAAAGTTTAGTCGTAGCCTAATAAGAAGTGCAAAGAGTCAAAGGATGAGAACACGAGACTAACCAAGACGCCCGCATACCATCTCGTGACGAGGACCAAGCCCAACCCACTCAGCTACAACTCCTGAATTACCTGACTTTCAAGGAAGCCGAGGAGCTGTGCCCCCCGGATGACAAGAAGAAATCCCTCCAGGATCACAGGAAAGCGAGGACATATGACTCAATGGATCTCAGCCCTTATGAAGAACTAGCTAGCGCTGTGGTCCTCTCGCGCCGACTTAGCTATCGCCTCGGCCTGCGCAATATCCGCACTCTGCTAAATAGTCCATGGGAATTCCATCAATAAAGAAGACGCATGCTGCGTTGGCGAAATTGCTTGCGTAGTTCTCCAGAAGTACTTTGATCAGGGTGATGAAAATGGGACGGAACTCGGTAGGTTGTTAGAGCAGTCGAATAGCGACATCGACGAGCTGCTCAATACACTGGAAACCGACGTAATGGAGTTCGATAACACCACTAAGGGCATCTACCGTAGACGTATCCAACATTTATGGAGGGAGGTATGTCCTTATATACATAGATAAAAAGACCGGGGAGGGTTTGGAGATCCTGAGCCTACCTAATCATGCCAACAAACTTGAACAAAAAGGCTTTGACAGCAATTAGACGCACCTAAAGATCGACAGTCTCTTAGGTAGTAATGTTTCTGCGAAAAAGGGAACAGCCTTTTTGACCATTCCGAAACGCGCGATTAAGGTTAAACTCGAGGGGAAGCGACATGAGGTCAGGATAGCCGCTTGCTTCGGCTTGATCTTGGTCGAAGAGACGGTGTTACTATGTGAGTAACAGTCGTGTATATGAGCCCATAGCGTCTTACAGCTAACAAGATTGTAACCGACTTGATAGTATATAATACCGCAGGTGATGTGCCACGCGCCCGCAAAGACGTCATCCGCATATATGATCGAGGCCGCCGAGATCCCAAGCCGGAGAGTCTGGCGCAAGCTCCGAAGCCTCGATGATATCTCAAGTCCTGAAGCTCAAGCTCAGCCCGCACTATCTAATGAGCGACAAATCACGCGCCAAAAACTTCAATACGCCATTCATTACGCGACCTATACCGTTAGCAACAAGGTTCACGCGTGCATCTAGGATAATCTGAAAGAGCAAAACCTGAAGAATGGCGTCCAGTACGAGAAGCGGGTTCAGGTTGCACGTGAGGAGCCGAAGCGCACGGCAACCGATACACACAGCGTATAGACAAGTTATTGCACCTGGGTACATATGCAAGAGATGTTCGAGTAGTTAAGTATGGTGAGGTTCTACTGTCAAGATGTTAGTCGTGCTTGGACGCCACAGTACCTGTATATGAATGTCCAGGTGATCAGATATGTACGAGCATGAAACAGCTTTCTAGGCGTCATCCTGCCAACGGTGTGTTCATGGAACCTTAAGCCCTCATTCCGGACATTTCAACAATAAATAGCTGTTGAGGTTTTTATTACGTTATACGATACGACTCGAAATTATTTAAGAGCTAACGTACTGACGTCTTAGCGTCGAGGCATTGATCTTTCCTAGGTGGGGAAATGAGAGGACCCCTGTATAGTTGATACAACCCGAAAGAAGAGCGCGTCTAGTATACTTGAATCACCAATCTATCTATTCTATTCTGAAATCAGATTTTCGTCAACTGGTGAGTAGAATCGAAACACAATGAGCAGTATGGCAGGGTCAGAAGGCAAGCCGACCTTACAGCATCTCAGTGTACGTTTACCCCATAGACAGCGTCTCCGCACCAGAGTATACAGTATTGATCCAGTGACACACCAGGATTCACAATCGCAAACCATCCTATGGCTTCTCGAAGAGCTTGAAATCCCATACAATCTCAATCTCTTCGAGCGCGTGAAGAATGGCCAGGACAAGAACCGCGCGCCCGCGAGTCTTAAAGAAACGCATCCCCTTGGCAGATCCCCACAGCTCATCACAGAATCAGGGCGCGTCGTAGTCGAGCGCTCGGCTATCGCTGCTTACCTCATTGAGACATATGACAGCGCGGGGAAATTCAAAGTCTCGGGCAGCGATGAGAATCACGATGCCTTACGGGAACAAGAACTCGTGGGTTTCGCCGAGGCTAGCTTCAACATGACAGCGATGACAGCGATGATGTTCTATTACCTGAAGACCATGTCGCCGTTCTTCATCCGGCCTCTCGTCGCGGCTGTCAGCGCTATGATCCACATTGGATATGTCGACAAGGAGTTCGATGCGCAATTCAAGTATATGGACGGCCTACTCAAAGGCCAGGAATACTTTATGAGTAACGAGAACCCGACGAGAGTCGACTTCGTTATACTGTTTTTCGTGCAGACGGTCTACTATACCAAAGTTGTGGACATTGCGCCGTATCCGAACGTGAAAGCGTGGCATGATCGCTGTGTGGCCAGGCCAGCGTGGAAACGGGCTATGGAAAAGGGTAACGGATACTCACTCGGTCTTTAAGTTCATGCTGGCGATTCTCCCGGGTGGTTGTGGAATATATATGGATTGGGATGTGATGCAAAGTCACCAACAGTGGCGTAGGCGTATCTGCTGACCAAAACCCCGACTTCAAGGCGCCAGCCACACCGGCCACCTCACATGTCTGCTACAATGCGTGAGCCCTGTTAGAGCTCTGTTTCTTTGTTCTCCTTAACATATAGCCAATTTCAGACACTTGATAGTGCCTGTTTTAGGGCAACAATGATTTTGTTCTCCTTCACATTGCTTGGATTTATTTTCGTGACATATAGATAAAGGACGCCCGCGACATAAAATTTATTGGTAATATCTCAAGGTTAACGAAGCCCCTCTGAAAATCATAAACCCATCAACAAATCCCGAATTAACATAGTTAAACACATTCTTAAACAAGCAAAATGTCTGATATTCCATCCTTATCTCAGGATTCCAGAAGAACTGTTGAGGAATTCTACCAAAGGTCACAGTTCTGGCTACAAGTGCCACGAAAAGAGAGGCATCGCTTTTGGGAGACGGACAATCCAGGCCAACCCTACCTTTATAGGGCTTCTGATGTCATCCAATTCACTAGAGAAAACTGTCTCGCCACAACCGCCGCTCATGATGGCGAGCTGTTGGCAGAATTCAAGAGGAAGCTCGATACCGACTGGTCGATGAATCAGATATCCCCTTTCGGGGGAACAAAGGTTTGCCAGTTACTGAACGAGTACCTAGTATGGATAGATCATCTGTTCTTCTTTAGGCTTATAACCCACCCAACTAGACAACGGCCGATCATCAAGATCCGATTCCAGGATAGATATACGAATTACGACGGAAACGACCACTTCCATGGGGCATTCTCACCCCGCGATGGCGAAGTCTATATAAATTCGGTCGAACCCACAGGTGAGCCCAAAGCTTTTGACAAAGCTATCGTCGTTTTATTACACGAACTTGTTCACGCTTATTTGCACTTGCTAACGCGAGACGACAGTGCTGCTAATTACGTTAATGAAGTAGGGGGAAAGGGTCACGGACCCCAGTTCCATCGACTTCTCGAATTTATCCTAAGTCAGTTATCCAACTGGGTGCCTTCAATTCCGTACTTAAAAGAGTTATCGTTAAATGCTAATTGTCTCTTGGGCTCTGCAATGTCGATACGATTAGTCTACGATGACGATGTTGCTAGGTCCTTAATATATGCAAATTCAGCTTTAGTTGAATAGCATAGGACTCCGCACCAACTCTGAGGACTGACTCGATGCCAGGCACAATTCATCTAAAGTGTTTGCCACGGCTACTATTATGAGTCACCTTGGGGGGCCCTCCCACCAAAAAACAAAAAGACAACCCCAAAAAAGGAAAAGGAAAAGAAAATTAAGTAACGAATGATATTACTTTGATTGCGGTATTACTCGATTGAATAATAGCATAAACGCGTTATTGCTGGCGCAAAGATGAAGGGTAGTAAGATAATTAGATCCGTAGCTAAAACATTATTAATAACAATTTGTATTACTGGATAAATCATGCTGAGGTACTTTGTGCAAACATATACTATATATTTAACAGTCTCTTCGTTTTATGGTGTTAATGCTGTACTAATTTTGAAGCCTAGACTTTATAATGAGGTTACCTGTATGACAGGTTCAACAAGATCAGGGTCGCTATTTTCCTTGCCGTATGAATTAGACCGATCTAATTATAACAGCAGGAAATTTTGTTGCTTATAGAATATCATTTAACCAAGAGCTAGGAATTTGCAAGTCACTCTAAGTTTTAATGCACACTTTGCTAACATGTTGCTGCATGGAAATATCAAGTACCCGAGGGTGACATTTGAGAGCTGCTCCTAGATTATAAAAACTTACATACACATATGAGTTATAAGGCATATCTATTCACTAGCATACAAGAACACTAGAGCATCTCGCTTGCAAGCGTGCCACCAGTTGTCAATAAATTGTGTGATACATAAGTACATATTCCTAGACCTACCTGCATATGCGGTCATCAATGACTTAGCAAATGATTCATCCCAGCTACTATTTGTGTTAGATTTGCTTGAGAGAATCCTCTCAAGTAGTATGAGACAGGAGCATTTTTTATCATGATCAGTCAAGCCTCGCCTTCAGGGGTTTGAACTACGAAGTTGGATCGTTAAATGGTCCTGAAACACAATAGCTTATAATGCTAGAGAAGGGGCATGCTCGTATTCAACGACGAAACCACCTGTGAAGGTAGTTGGGAATGGTGGATTGCATACTATAATTCTTATAGCAAATGAGGTATTTACGATCTCCGAGCCGAACGCCTCGTCCAGATTCTCAAATCAAGGCAGGGGTTGAGAAATAGGGTAGGCATTCCGCAAAAAAGGCCCCCATCATCCTTCGGAGCTGTATATGTAGGAGTTCGGATCGCGCAAGAATACAGGCATGCTACCTGATACATCTAAAAAGATTTTAACATCCATCTCCGGGATTATCTCCGGTTACAGTAGGAATGCGTCACGATTGCTCGGATCGTCCTACTCGGCGAGTGAGTCATTGCGTTTCATCTAACAGTTTGGAGCAGATCAATAGCAACTCAGGTATGACTCTACAGATATACTCGCAACTCCATCGAGCAGCAACCAACAATCGTTGAGTCGCTTTTATTTTCGTCGCGGTAACAGACCTCACACACATGACTGTATACTCCAGTCCACGACTCACGGGCTGCCTAGAGGTATCGCCTCACCAACTAATCGTCAGCTCTGGCTCATTACGAGGCTACATCAGAGCGCAAGGATTAGCCACTTGCATAGACCTATTGGAAGGAATCGGTTGGCTCGAGCTTATCATGCGATGTAACCAAGGGAGTTTATTGCGCCAGGACTGCTTATCGTGTAACACCAACAGGCAATAGTGATGATGACTACAACAATGAAACGTCTCTTTCGATATCAAATTGTAGCCGACTACAGTATATGTGACTACCGAGTAAGCGGCGATTGTTGTCGATCTGGGGGCGGAAAGTCACTTGACCACGCGTTCATGGACGTCGATGTATCAAGCTTTCTTGCACCGCCACCCCATATACGTGTTACTCATCTGAAGACCGATACCCAGTGCATCAACACTGTTTTACAGAACCTCCAGAATGGATGGGTTTGAGCGCAAGGTAGGGCATCATGTATTTATGGGGGGAGGGGTGTATAGGACAGTGGCGAGGCACATGGCACAGACAGAGGTTTCAAAATACCAGTTGCGTAGGCCTATCTAGCAGTCCTTGGGCACGGCGAGAAATTTTCAAGATGTAATAGCAAATGTACTATATCAGTCAATACGAGAGCCTCGAGCCATCGTGAAACAAGGCGGCAGGACATGCGACTGCTCGACGCAACCTTTGCAGTTAAACTTGGACGGTCGGCAGTCTTCATCAAGATAGTGCGTGCAGCGTGATAGGGTCTGAGCTGACGAAAAAACTTGATATCCAACCAACCATAACATGGCATGCATCGGCCGGCCAGCCCTAACCCGCACACTCTTCCGCAATCTTCACAAATCCAGTTGGACAGATAGATGTCGCAGGTGGATCTAACTCACTCGAGATTATACTGATTATACTGCTGCCTACAGCGACCAGAGCTCCAGCGCGAAGAACTTTTCCGTACTATCCGGAAACAAGAGGTGCCGGTCAGCGTGCAGTCCACAGAGAGAGACCACTGCCAGTCACCATTGCACACATCGACAAGGCACCCGATGTCGTAATCCCGGCCCTGCTAGCGGTGGACGTGTACAGCATAATCGCTACCAGTAGCTACCAATATCATTTTTCTTGGTGGCGATGCCGGAGCCCTCCTCGAGACCCTGTCTCTGGTCGACCTCGCTGGTCAACTTCCCAAATTGCATTAAGGTCCTCTCGATGGTTTAATCGGAAGGAGGGTCCAGAAGGGCGCGCACAAGTGATTACATATTTGCTGAAACTCGGTTGTGACTCATGGCGTCACATAGTAGGTATAGCTTAGCCGGCTGGGCATTAACATGTGTCCGGCGTGCCCAGCGCAAGGACCAGCAATACTCGGGCAAATCACTAGGTGTAGCAAAATTCGTCGCCAAAGGTAGGCTGATGACTAATAGGCGCCGACGTAACATACCTGGTATGTGGAATACTTTTTTCCCAACCGTCGGGTTCTCTATCGCCGGGACCCCTTATTTGGGGGTGCGTGTTTGTTATATAGATCTAGAGATGCCTAATAACGGGGCGGGGGAGGGAGGAAGGGGTGTCAATAATAGATAGGAAGGGTCAAAAGATAAGTTGGTAAAATAATAATTATGTTGGTAATCCTGAAATTATCGACGGAAAAGTTTTCATGACGTCGGAATTTGTCACGCAGGCACGAAATGTCACCAGCGCGGCAACGAGTACGAAAAAGGGAAGCTTCCGGAACGAAGTGGAGTGGCAACTCGCGCAGGGCAGGGCTATTTGTTGAAAGCTCGCATTGCCCATGTCACACCTTGGCTTGGGCCATTCACATGTTCGAACACGGGCTCAGCCACAGCGTCGAAGCGCGTAATCCGGGTCTCGGGAATGGGCAAAGTTCACCAGTGACACGTCAACAAAAAAAAGCACCGCTCCCGAAAATCTGGGTCGCGAGGGCTCCCCCCTTAGTACGTGCCAATGAGAGAGAGATCGAAAGCGAGGCAAGCATCGTGCATGTGCATGCTGTCAAAAAAGGACACCCTCCTAACGTATTCCGGCTCCTCACCATGATGGCGGCACCCGGGTGCGTCGCCGCTTGACCGGACCGGCTGCAGCTTCTGTCGCACATTTTTTCCCTGCGCATAAATAATCTGTCTGAGGTGTGAAATTTGATGCGCTGTCCCTCTACTTATCTGTGTCGTCGCCTGTCTTGGGTGATATCTCGCAATAATGAGATGCTGTTATCTCAATGATGCATCTCGATGATACATCTCGATGATACCAGTGATGATACGAGTGATGATACGAGTAAGAGGTAGCCGATATCTATACATAAGGAGCCTGGCATGCCATTGGGCCAATACCTGAAGTAAGCAAGAGAGAATGAGGGCCAGGTGAGGGCGACGCATGGATTGTTAGATTGTACAACACAGCAAAAGCTCGACATCATCTTGTGATTAGTCTTCACGATACTACTTTGGCTAGTGCTTCCTACTACTTGGTTGGGCGATCCTTTTCGTAATGCAGGTGATGGGTGTGAGTGTGAGTCGCGATACATCTGACTGGTCTGACTGGTCGCCTAGTCTCACTATCGGCTATATAGGGCTTTAAGTGCATCGATGATAGGGTTCATGATATCTCAATATCTATCCGTCGCACGTTATCCAGACTAGATCGTGATGGTAAGCAGAGTAGTATGCCAGCGCTCACGGGAGAAGGCAAGTCGCTTCGTTGTCTATGCATATTCTCGTCGATATTTGCCCACCCACTATAGGTATAATGATGTTGTCGTTATCGACACAGTTGTGCGACTTCGCTCCTTCTATCGGGAGGGGCAAGTCGCATGAGCAGGAGGGGTCGTCTCGCGATACCAGCCAACAAGAAATTTTCTTCTCTATATATCATTTTTGTGCGCTGAGCTACGTCAGTGCCCATGGGCTACGGACCAGGGCCCAGCTCGGCCAAATTACTGTTAGAGCAACCGCCTCGTTCTTCCTGCAGGACAGGCGAGGTATGAAACAATGCAGACCGCCCTCTGTCTCGACGAGAAACAACAGTCGGTGAGTGACAAAGGACGAGGATCAGCTTGATTGTCGCGCCGTGTTGTCTGGTGAGGGTTCCTATTTTGGGGTCGAGGCCAATGGATTGTTTCTCCTAGTTGACGATGTGTCAAGGAAAAGAAGGCTCGGTGGAGTGTGTCCAGACCGTCCCGGTCGAGCTATTGGGCAAGGGACGGAATAGGATCGATAGGATTGCTCAGTCAACTGTCGTCGGACTCTTGCCATCTAGGTTAGTCGGGCGTGTACTTTGGAGCAACACCCTGCAGGACCACCAGGACGCTCCAATCGGGAGCTACACAACTGCATGCGGCCTGAATGCGAGGCCCTTAAATTGACCATACGTTGAACGGCATTAACTCTCAGCCCACACAAATTGGACATCAGTGCATTGAGAGCACCAACGTCGGCCGGGCATCACGGCATAAACACAACAAGGTACCGCACCATGACGTCCATTCTTATGAGTCACCTTGGTGGTAGACCGACGAGATCGGAGCACTCGCTCGAGGCGAGATGAAGTCGGTGAAGTTCGCAATGAGGAACTTCCAGATGGCCCTGAGCTCGGGCCTGAGATGGGCACGGAATATGAAACCAACAAGCAAAAATTTCCTCGTTAGGAAGAGAGGTACGCTAGTCTTTTACCGGTGAGAAATGCAGCGGCGGCACTCGCAGGACCACAGAACCACAGGGCCACAGGGGTGTCTATCTGGTTGACGGATGGTAATCTCTCTTGAAAGAAGCTTGGGTCTGCATGAGGTGTGCCGCCAACGTGAAGGATGACGGGGTGGATATCGTCTGCGCAGCGCTAATTTCCCACGCCGGTCGATCCACATCTTGTTGGGTCGACCCGTGGTCGTGGATGTAATTTCTCTGGCCTAAATGCGAAAGAAAAAAATATCCTATGCTCGAGTTTCTGGGACAGTTCCCACGATACTGTACGGGGCACCGCCATGCCACCCCCCTGGATTTGAGGCTGATGAGATACTTACCTACCCTCGCCTACCCACCCAGACGATGCCGGAATGCTGTCCGTGCTTTTCATGACCAACATGCGCATGAGAGTCCGCCCGGACAGGCATGTTGTTGAGCCGCACCCCTTTTCTCTGAGACTAGGTTTTGAGCCTCATCAATATTCATCTTGTACTAGTAGTATCGGATCATAAATATGGAGCATGGCCCGATGGTTTTGAATAGATAATATCTTGTCATGCTGGTTGTGAGACCGTCGCACGAGATTGAGTATACTGCCCAGTTACTAAGACACCCCCATCGTTCGCCAGCCTATCCTATAATTATCTACTTGAACATTCACACGCGTGCGGAGTCATATATTGGTGGAAAATCAACTGCGCTGCTGCTGTTGTTTACAGATATTCATCAATGGTTGCAAAAGTACTAATAGGATCAAGAAATATTTTATGGGTATAGTCTTGGCATTATCCTGGCTGGGGTTTGGTTTCGTGTAGGTGCCGATGTGCTACAAATAACATGATGGTGGGCTAATAACACCGAAACATGGTATTGGCGTGAGACATGCTGACCAAGGAAAAGGATCGGACTCGGACACCATCTTGATCCATTGTGCTGCTTCGTCAGGATGCGAAACCAGCGATCAGATATCTAGAGCTGGTTTGGTGTGTAAAGTAAATAATTCTACAAGCTGATACGTATGTACAGCATGAGTGAGGCAGCCATGAGAGAGCTCATGTGAGCAATGGCCTACCAATTATAAGAGCCAACCATATGAATGAGGAGAGGAATCGGTGGCCTATTGGAAATATGAGATTGAGTAGCCTACCACTAAGCTTATTACTGAGCCTATCAACCACTCAACGCCAATTGTTGGTGGCTGGATTCTGAATTGCAGATCCTGACTCAGCTCGTCTCAATTACGCCGAATGCGACTGTAATAAGTAAAGTACCTGGATTATCGGATGACTGACATCTGGCTAGTATTTTAAAACGGCATAGTGTAACTCGATACAGTACATATACTGTACTTATGGCTTTATAAATTAATTACAGTACTTAGAAAAGCACGGTACTTATATCTCAAATACCTAGCAAATAGTTATTTACTTTGATCGTCTTTTAATCATGATCCTCTCGTACATGTGGATTCTAACCCGGATAACCAAATCTTCGGAGTAGACCCCAAGTTGCGGGACCTATATTAGTTTACCTACTCAGTATGTAGGCAGGCCTAAAAGGAAACCATGTCCAGATCGGAGACGACATCGTGCATGACGAAGAGTATCGCTCCTACATCCTTCATTGGTAGAGAGGTTGGGGAGAGGGGGGCAGGGTGGGCACGCTATGCGGCGAACTCCACGTTTTTGCCTGGACCACCTCTCTTCCCCGCGATGCATGTGGAGGTGCAGATGACCGTCTCCAGTACGAACCATTCCTGATGAGGGGTTTCAGTCGTTGTTGATACTATGGGTGAAAAAGATACCTAACCTACTGTATGTATATGAGGGACGTCGTTCCTCGGGGCCTATCACACAAGCTAACCCTAGTAAGCAAGAGAGGAAGTCAAATTTAGAGTCAACTTATCCAATGTATAAACTGTTGATAGCACAGTATATAAATGATTCACAGTCCACGAAACCTATCGCCAGGCTTCGCTTCCGTCACATCCGATACGGGTGAGCACCGACTGCTACTCTGCATATTAGTAAGTAAGCAGGTAGGGTGGTACAGTACCTCACAGCTGTGATGTGATAGCTGTGATTCACTGCTGAGGCGTCCAGTCGAGTCACAGAATGCAAGCGCTCAATGATACCCTAGGTCCTTGAAGGTGTGTGTGTGTGTCTTGTGTGTGCGTGTGAGCACAGCACACTCTGGCTATATCGGAAAATCACTAACCGTTGATTCGAGCTGAGTCCCGGATTCTGCCTGGACCCTCCTTGGACAAGCACGTTTCCATCCAGACGTTGAGAAACGATCTTGACGATTAGGAAGTGGAAGGATGCTGTCAGCTGGGAGTCTAGTCTATACTCTTATTGGCCTGGATCTACTAAGTATTACCGACTGTGAATTATACCCAATTGATAGGTAGCACAGACTATATAAAGATATTAGTTAGTTACGCAGTAGGTGATGCACGACATACAGCATGCTCCCATGTACCAATGCACAGAGCTTTGGGCGGATATATCATATAACTAACTACTCATATACCCGGGCAAGTAACCCAACCCCCAGCCTGTGCCTGGTACTGTATTATGGTATTGGTATTGTGCATGCCCCTCCCCCTCCTTCGGCCCAGAACGGAAGAGAGTCTTGGACCACCTGATGGAATTTTAGACGGCGGGGGAAAGACCGAGGTCAATATTGGTACTCTGCTTGAGGGAGATCACACATCGCTTCCGGCGATCTCACCCTCGACTGCCACCCACCCACCCACTCACTCACTCAGATACGCTATAAACCAAGCCCACTCGGTAATGACGAAAGAGGGCGCGGCCTTCTTCTGCCTCTTGTCTTGTGAGTGGCACTGCTGTCTGAATAAGAAACGCGTACGTCCTCTGCCTGCCATTGCCATCTATTTCCTATAGTTAAGCACGTACATATTTGTACCATTGGCATGCCATCTGTCAACCTTCTCAAGCCGTCTCCCTGATATTTACTTGGTTGATCAAACCAACAGATACAGTCGTTTGGGAGAACAGTGACCCGGAATAACAAAGGCGCATCTTCGGCTTCACAACCTACCGACACTTGTTCGATCATCTCCTCATCAGCCTTCGGCGCTTTGGTGTATCAACGCTTATGGCTGTTCTGAATGATAAGGTGCGCGATTAACTTGACGGCTAAACTACAGCGGCAAACGGCCAGTTGATTGCGTTTGAACCGCGCCATTATTCACATCATTCTAACATTCTTCGTAGAGAAACCAGACACTAGGAATCTTGCCCGTTGCCGTTAGCAAGTGGTCAGCACACACCAGCGAACCTGGTGTCAATATTGTTTGACTTGAACTGTGGATTTGCAGACTGTTTCGTCTGTGCACATCACTAGCATCATTATTGCCGCAGCCCTTGAAACCCCTCCCCCTCCCTTTCCCTTAGCCAGGCTCAACGTAATTGAATCGTTCTAGCTACCGAGGATACACTACCTACAACACGTTGGCTAGAATCACCTCTACTATATGGCGAATTGTCAATCCTTGCGATTCATCCGTGAACGCGACAGCAGCCAATCCTCGTCTCGCGGTCTTGCAAGACGACAGTTGGCTGTGCCTCATTCAACCTTATTTTGAGTCAATGGGGTTATTGATTATTGAGAAACACACCCCGGACCCTGAAGAGGAAAATTTTCATCCCCTCTATATACTCTTGACGACTAGGATCGGGATCGGTAGTCGCAGGACATAACATACCTAATACCACATGGACGGTGCGGATTTAGCAGCCTCGGTAGCGCTCGTGTCCTAGACCACATCTTCTCCCTTGCACTACATCTCAATTTCGCTAAACTCCGAAGCAATTTACCAGCCTCGTACGGATCCTGAATTATTCCTGGCCATCTGGGACAACCCTGGCAACCTCAGCATCCTTCTTATCCGACTCGCCATACACTAGTGTACGCACACTTGTCGAGTATTTCGCACAGTCAAGATTTAAACGGCGATTGAGCATTTCTCAGTACGGAGATACGACGAGCGACGGACATATGTTGTACAGGCATCGCAATCGAGAACCCAGCGAACGCAGAATTTGTCGATTCTTATCAGCGAGTGACTGCGAACGGTAGTGACGCCATTTGCATGGGGCATTCGGCACAGATCTCATCCAGCAGTCATACAGAAGTGTTGGGCTACGCATTGCGCGACGTTCATCGTATTCGCGTCCCTTGCTGGCCCCATCGTTCTCTACAGCAGCTAGTTGAGCCATCCCTTGGCAGGCAATTTCTGTTGGTTGCTCGTGGCAAAGAAGAAAAAGGAAAGAAAAAAAGAAGTGCTACTGTCTTACTGAAAATAACTCTGATTGATTGATTGATTGATGGACTGGTTGACTGGACGTGATTCATCGACCAGTCATTTTTATGACGCGCTTTCACATGATAACAATCGAGGGCCACTCAGAACACCAGCAACAGAGAGCTGATGAATGAGGGGCGACTTGCAACAGGCGAAAGCTGAAAGGGCGCTGAAAGATCGAACCTGATCCACTCATTGAATGACTGCAATCCACTGCGACACAGGGCAAACGTTGGGCACTGTTAGCACAAAGACCGGCCAAAAGTGGCAGCCGACGGACAAACTGTTAGTGGCCGGACCGCAGTACCGGTACGCCAGCGATTGGTGCTACCGCATACCCGCAGGCGCTGTGTTGGGCACAAAGTGCGAGTGCGAAGCTTCTGGGACGTTGTGGCTGTGTTGAAGAGCAATTACCAATCTTGCCACGGTGTAACTAGTCCTAAAAGGGTAGTTCTTTTTGGATTACGGCACTCCCCCGGCCGCTCTTGTGTCCGCCCCCCCCCCCTCCTCTGCGCCCTCTGTCCCCTTTGAGGCACATACTCACAGCACACCCCTGTCGGCCTGGCTTTGCCTGGCTTGCTAGCAGGTTACTAGTTGCCAGGGATCAGGGCTTTTCGTGTGCGCTGCCCCTCCCCTGTTAGGCTTGGCTGATTCCCTTCCTTCCTTGCCCCTTCTGCGCCAGGGAAGCCAAAAAAAAAAAAAAGAGCTGGAAAAATAACAATCAAAAAAATTCTCTCAAGGGACAGGGTGGTCTCCACTGAACGATCCACCAACACTTCTCGCTTCCCATATTCTCCCACATCATCCATACAAAAGACACTCTCCCGCACCCAACACACCTTTGCGTGTTAATTTTTCTTCCCAATTTGGCTTTTGCCATATCTGTGACTCAACCGTAACGACGCTTACCTTCGACCGCCTCGACCACGCCGATATCGATACCCCAATCGATTCGTCATCATCACGCTGGATTTCGAGCGATCCAGTTTCTTCTCGCGCATTCCGCAATCAAGGTCGACGTCTTCGGCTTTGATTCCCTCTCGCCCACGCCCACAAGGCCTCGCCCTGGGGATTAACATCTACAGCATATAGCATGTTCTCACAAAGAAGTCGGTCTTCCTCTCCTCTTCCTACCGACCACAATCCCAGGTGACGGGCGTCACATTCTACAGCGTCACGACATCAGGCGCGAGCAGACCACAGTAAATCACCACAAAACATATTCCCCTCCTCACTTCGCGCGGCCAAGGGGGGCGACCGCAGAAACAGAAACAGGACCGGACGAAGTTCGATCCTCCCGCAACTCAGCGCGCGATACCTCTTCGCGAGGTGACAGTCGAATATCCGTAGCCTTCCGCCAGCAGCAGTAGGCTTCGTTCGACTCCCAAGATGAGCCATTTTGGTTCGCCTTACACGGGCACCCCTCACAGAGGCGGTGACCCTTATTATAATTACGACGTGAATAGCCCCTCGCCAACGCCGTCGCCTCATCACTACCCATTCTACCCAGCAAAGACCCCACAGCGATCGTCGACGCGCAATCACGCCCGCGGCGCCAGCACCGGCTTCGGCGAGTACATCCCGCGCCCTACGACCGCCTTCTCGCCGCGATACAAGAGCACCGGTGAATACGCCACTGGCCCAAGTCCGCAAGTGAGTTCGCGAAAGCGCAGTTTTTCCCATAACAAGGGGTCGAAACACCATCACGTTCTAGATCATCATGACTATCCTCCCCACCCACATGTGCAGCACGCCTCGGCGCGCCGCGGCGAGCGACGCAGGTCCTTTACCTGCTATCGGGCCTCTTATGGGGACTCCGACGAGGACGAAGTTATCGAGACCGGCAATGGTTACGTCTATGTATTGAGGCCAGAGTGGGGTGGTGCAAGACACAGAAATCATTATGACTATTACACTGATCGTCCGGAGCATGGCACTGATTCCCGCTACTACCCACAGGCTATCCCGACGTTTTCTTTTGACAAAGAGAAGGCCGAGTACGCTCGCTTTGAGGAACCCCCGATGCGCTCCGCTACTAGAGTTGGTCACCACTCCCACTCGCGTCGCCCCTCGTCAGGAGCCGTGCCTAACATCCAGCGCCCCGCCACGGTCCGTCCCACGGCCGCCCTGCCCAAGAAGTCGGTGACAGCACCCGCCCCTCGGGCCACCGAGGCAGATGCTAAGAAGCATCGGATCCCCGCTGGCTACTCCTTGAAGAATTGGGACCCCACCGAGGAGCCCATCATGTTGCTCGGCAGCGTGTTCGACGCCAACTCTCTGGGGAAGTGGATATACGATTGGACTGTGTACCACCACGGCGCCGCGACCCCCATATCGGACATGGCCGGTGAGATGTGGCTTCTTCTAATCCAGCTGTCGGGGAAGATAAAACGTTCGGAGGAGATTGTTCCCCAGGTCCGGACACAGGAGAACCGGGAAATGATTGAGGACTTCATTGAGTCAGGCGAGCGCTTGACGGATAAGCTCAGGTCTCTCCTCAAGCGATGCGAGTCTCCCATGCTCAAGGCCAGCAAGAAACGCGAGGCCGCCCAGCTTGGTAAGAACTCAGGTATTGAGTTCGTCGAGACCCTCTTTGGTCGTGAGCGGGAACTTGAGAAGTCGGAACGCTTTATGCAATCTGTTCGCCTTTGGAACCTCCGGTTTGACGCCAACTGTGAGGATATCTTGAAACGGCCAACCCAGTAAATTACCTACCGGATGGATTGTCCCATTGGATTTCTTACTTCTCCTATGGTTTCCTGTCTTCATTGTCATCCCAGGCTCTTTCAGGATCATCCTTCGGTCATAACCAACCCTATTAAAAATCCAAAACCATTAGCGAGATGGCACCTGCCGTCGTGTATCACTACCGGGATTTTCTATTGGTTTTTCATCCCACGGACTTCCCTTCCTGGAGTTTCCTATGTGTTACTACTGTCATATTACTCAGGCCTCAGGGCAGTTTGGCATCATGGGGGAAGAAGGCTTTTCGATACACTTTTTCCTGTCTCAGCTGTTTCCATTTTTGAGATACCCCACGAGCAGAGGAAGACGAGAGGAGAGACGCAGTTGAAGAAGGCAGCGCTTTTCCATCATTCTTAACGACTACACACCGCGCCGCGCAAGCACAGCAGGACACGAACGAGAAGCACGAGTGGCCCGATCTACGAAGGGCACATTCGGATTATGGAAGATAAAAGCTCGGACTCTGGAGGAATTGAATTTATAGTTTCTTTTGTTTAGACTTGGGTCGACTACTATTGTTAGCCACTCTTGGAGAGAGTGAATACGCGTTATGTCCGACGGCAAGTTATTGCTATGCCGCGACGAACAAACTTTAATGGGTTTCTGTTGGGAGGATATCCCACCGTCTTTGCTATACCCAACGGACGGTCGGATCTGGATCTATCGGTTTCAGCGCAGGGCGTTATTATTTCATCTCATTCGTCTTGGACCTGCAGCCATCTATAGACTACTCTGGAGGAGCGTTTTTGCGCGAAAGCTGGTTGGCCTCGTGTGCCGGATTTTTCACACTGGGCTGGCTGAATCGGATATACCCTTGCTTTATGTACTCAACTGTAGCGGTAGAAGATGAGGAGGTTCGAAATATTTAAACATATCAATATCTATTCAATATCAGTTTTTGACATACATAAATACTCTACGTGATCATACTTCCAATGCCCCAGACTCCGTCCCTCCTACTGTGAGCTAAGCTTCAGGTTATGTGTACTTCAAATCGTGTCTACGATAACAGAGTCCCTATTCATGCACGCTTTCCGCACCGCACAGCCTGCGGTCCCGCGTGGGTACCTCGTGCGCCAAGAGCTAATGTTGCGCTGTATACGGAGTAGTTGAGTAGGTTGTAGGTCACTTCTAGATAGACGCTGATAAGATCAAGCGTATAGCAGAAACTGAAGCGTCATTGGAGATGTCGTAATACCTTCTATCTGCGATATATCTATAGATGATAGAATGGCAATACTAAGGACATATATGTCGTCAAACCAACAACGGTGAAGCAAATATGGAAAATCCTAACTGAGCTGTACTTAACCCTTGTTTCATTTCTTTCGTGATTATTTACATTCCTTGAAGTGTTAATTTTGTGCTGCGTGCGCTGTTACGCACGGTGCACATCGTGGCTCTGCAGCAAGTACTTGAGTACCAACAACCGAGATTACAGTTCGTCTATCCGATTTCGCTTGCGCCGCACACACAACGTTTATGTTATTTTTCTTTGAGAAATACCTGCCCAAGTAAGCATGTGTGCCGTAATTACGCTGTATCAGGAATTTGTTATTTTATTATTTTTGTTGGCGGTCCTGTGAAAAACTACAGGACCGTGTTAGGGGAATTCAAACACAGCGCGCAAACAAATAAACAAACGGTCCCAGCATACCAACAGCCGTAGGTATTTCGTGCTTTGGGGGCCGTTAGTTCTTCACAGGGCAGAGGGCACAACATCATCCCACCTGCCTAGGGAAGTAAGTTATGGTCTAGGGCTCGAGAATTTCGCGAGGTAGGGTTGCGAAACGCCCTGCCAGGGCATGATCCTACGTATACCAGGTACCCTAGATCATACTACCAAGCACTAACTACCCATTATCTGAATAGTGTAGCGTGTCTTCAGGGGTATTGTGTGACGGGATTTCGGATGCGATGGATTAGCGGCCTTGGCCTAGGCTGGTCTTATCCCTGGGCTTACTTATTGGCAATGTCTTACACCTGTCCTCACCTTGGATGCAGGTTACCGAGTTCGTGGTCTGTAGGGCTCGTGCTGTGACGCGACTTGTGGCCCGGCTACTATCTATCTACGGTCGGTCGGTATGACAAAACTGCGTAAATATGGAAGGCTTAGTTGTTGTCCTGGCCAGTCAGCTTGCCCTCGTACGCCGTATCGCGGCTCTTGCGGCTCTACCCTTATTGTACTTACAGTAGTCACAGTGAGTCAAGCTGTCGCATACGTATATACGGATGGAGGCTCCAGCCAATACGCACGAAAGATGTCAAATCGGGCCGGTGGATGTGTCAACACGGCTGGTCTATCTATCTAGGCAGCCGAGGGGACGCGGCTTGTGCGGCTCCTTGTCTTGTTTGCAACTGATTAAAAACTGCGTACTGTGCACTTGTGGCTGGTGAGATATGAGGAAACAAATAAGATAAAATAAAGTAATTACGTCTATATTAGAGAAGATGGGGGGTGTAGAATAAATCCAGTCGCTCGGTCCTATATCTGTCGCAGGGGAATGCGATCGTTGGCTATGTTTCTTTTTCATACCTATTCAAATGGTGGGTGTGCTGATGGCCAGCCTTGTAATTCTTAGTGTGTAAGTAGTGTGCCGCATACTTATTTCCAACCCCGGCTTGTCGGCACAGAGAGAAATAAAAATACCCCTAGTATGCATGGGATGTCTGACTCTTTCGCAAACTCTTCACAACTAGTAAGACATATCTCTCCGGTGCCTTGCATCAGCAGCACGAAGAAAACACAGCGAAGGCGTCACTCGTTTGCCTATTGAATTTTAAGTCTTGTCCGAGAAAATCCCTGGCTGGTCCAACAATAGTCTAGAGTACCACAATGACTGAGACAGGGTATCTAGTCTAGCACGCACAACGCCCTGCCATCTTGATTTGTTGTAGAACTTAGGTTATGTGTCCAATGCGATTGCGCGGCAGATACGGGTGGTATTACGACAGAGGCTGACTGACGGGCGTCTGTATTGCCAATCAAGAGTCCTAAGCGGATGGCTCTCTCGATACATGCCAATGAAAGGGGGGGCTGGGCGATCAACGAGATATGCGTAGAACGTGTGTTACTGTTACACTGAAGAGTAGACTGCTGTCATCACCAACCATCCCATTCCCATCCCATCCTATAATCGCACGAAAATAGCAGCACACATGCAACCACACAACAGTGGGTGGATAGGAATGCTCAGCACATACATGTAAGTATGTGGTATACTAGTCTAGTGCTGCAACTGCAACATAATAGCCAACAACGCTACGATAGGCGAGTCAACGTCAGCCGATGGGCAAATAGTGCGATGCGAACGTGCGGTATCATTCGATTTTTACCAACCACTTTGTATCCCCTCCCTCCTATCTTCCCTTTTCAGTGGGGTTTTCTCGAATCTTTCCTTGCTGGGGGGGGGGCTAGACGAGAGGCTTGGAGTTAATTAGATTGCTTCCGCCTAACTTGTCATCGAAGGCTGGGTAAGTAAGCATGAACCACACATATCTCCGACGAACATGCTTCGCCTTCCGGATCACGGATCACAGATCATAGAATACCCTCACACGTACGTACGCCTTCGATCGCCGAGAAGCACATTCTACGCTACACTACACTACACTACACTACACTACATTAGGTCCCTTTCCCAGCCTCCCGCTGGCTTCCGCTTCTAATTCGGGAGCCGGAATGGTAGTTTGACTGGGACGCGACCTTACTTAGAGCTGTCCGTCCAATTAGGCTAATGGATTCTCCAAATCAACCCCGCCAAAATATCGAAGGACTCATGACTGTGAGATGGCTACCAGATGTAGAACCAACATGCGAAATAGCGACCCAACACCCGAATACAATACCGCGAATGTGTCGTTGGGTGTCTCTAACAACAAATCTCACCAATACCGTCATTTACCAGAACCGGAAGAGGGGGGATGAGAATACCAAGCTATGATGCCCAAGTGCCCAGTGCCCAGTTTAGCCCAGGCTCCCCTCAATACCACCCATCCTTTTTCGCGACCGTGACCCATGTTGCCATGCATGTCATCACCGTTGTTGGTGGCTGGGAAAGCAGAAAAAAGCCAAGAAATCCAAGTAAATAATGATAATAATCAGAGCAAAGCAGCCCAGCCCAGCCCACTAAAAAAAAAAAAAAAAGAACAGCCACCAATCACAACCGCAGGTGTGGTGACATTGGTCATCGCCTTTGCCCTTCCAATAGACAGATGGGCTGCATCCATCGTTACAATAAGTACAGTACACTGCGACGAGACCTTACCTCAGTCAGAGACACGCAGGGCAGATCATCATCCTCTTCCTCGTGGCTTTCCGTTGTTATCCCTTGCTCTTCTACCCCAACCTTCCAACCTCTAGATTACCCCTCCTAACCAACCCCCCTTTTCTCAGGCTTTTGCGCCCGGCTGAGAAGTGCACGTCTGACGTCTGGATGTATGCTCTATGCTACTATGTATACGTCTTGATGAACTAGACTGGGTTAGCTTAAATCCTTCTATGCTTACAGTACAGACAGCGTAGGTATTCCTTCGCCAGCCAGCCAGCCGGGTCGCGCCGACCGATTAGTTACAACTCCCGCGGCGCGGGCGCGGAATCCATAGGCTTCCCGCTCATTGACACGGTGCTGCTACTTACTTATGTCGACCTACGCTACTTACCACGCTTCACAAAGAATCCTTCGCGTCATATAGATAGGTTGGTTGTACTCACTTCCCACCTGCATGCGGATATAAGATCTGCGCTTACCCGCCCGCACGAGCTGGACAAAGCCTGCCTATAAAAGAGCCTCCAAAGAAAGATAAGAATATCTATCTCCCACTGACGGGATGGGTGGGGTAAGACACCCTTTTTCTGATGTTGCGCCACCAGGCTCAACCCCCAAATACACCTTAGAATAGGTAGTTGCTGGCCTCGTCACTCTGATAGCCTTGCTCTAAGTAGTCAGCCCGGATATACTTAGGTACTGTTCTACTATGTGCCGTCCTACGTACGTAGATAATGCGACTCACGCACGCGTATCCCGCAGTGGCTTGGTCAGCGCCGGTGCCGTGGTACCCCGGTTGGCGCCGGATCCTTCGCATCCATCCTCCATTTACAATCGGTGTCCTATCTCTATAGTGGTACAGACCTACACTACATACCCATCTAGCCGGGCGTAGGGCCGGTTGTTGCCGAACGGCACTTTTTTACTCCTATCTTATTGAGGGATCTCAGACGTGGCTACGCCGCTTAGTTCGTTGCCGGTGTTGATGTAGAGATGTTTTCCAGCCTCCAACATGACGTGCCAAGTGTGAAGGGACGTAGAGTACCGTATCTGTGCATATATAATATATTGTTGCATTAGCCATCCCGTCTACACATAATCGCCGAAGGCCATCTGAAGGCCTACGCATCACAGAAAACCCCAACACAAACTATCCCCCTGTGGTAATCGCCACCCGATATATTCATATCAACCCGACATACGTGCGTAGCAACAGTGGCTGCGCGGATCTAACGAAAACTGACCTACGCCACTTAGATTACGTAGGTTACGCATCAAAGGTACTCGGTGTCACAAATATGCAGGTCGCGAGAACAGGCGACAGCCGCATGAACGAGACGGATACCCGCAATCCTCGATGACTGCGTGTGCGTACCCGTGACTGCCGGGTAGGGACCTATCGTCATTAGAGAATTGCGCGCTGCCCGAGCAAGTGTCGTTTCCTTCCTTTATGATTTTTTTTTATCTCTAACTGTGTCTCTTGAGGAGGTGGTGGTGTAAGGGGGGAGGTAGTTATTGTGTGAGTAAGTACCGCGGGGTTTGAATTATTGTGCAGCGTCTGTACCTGCCTATGGTACTGTCTTTGCTCGTTGGTTCTTATGATTTTGGGGAAATGCTACTGCTTACTTACATGGCTTCTACGCACTTAAGAGGATATGAATAGCGCTTGAAAGAAGGTGCGGGTGGAAGTTCGGATCCTTTGTGCTATGCTTGGGATATCGCTAGTTTGTAGCTTTGGTAGTTGTTAAGACCTTGTTGAATCAACTACAGGGTATATTTATGACTCTCATTGCGTAGAGACCTTTAAATCTTATCATCGTCTACATTATGCGCTACAAATGTGATGTCCTGAGCGAGGCGATAAAGGAGGTGCTACACATTTTCAAATCCGATTCTATCATATCGGTGTTTCCGGTCACGGCTTACTCTGTCCAACTGGCTCATCGCGAGATATAAACCGGACAACATCTCGGTAAAATCGTAGTCGTGCCTGGATCTGGTGACCGGGTGCCGGCAGGCCTAGAGTCCTTCATGCCTACAATGCACCAGAATATTCATCTTCAGTCACACTGATGTTAATATCCAGCATAGATCGTACTAGAAAGCTGTTCAGCTAAACTCGATCCAAAATCCACATATATCCTCATAGGCGGTGTTCAGGGTATGGGACAGGCTATTGCTTAATGGGTTGTAGATAGAGGTGCGAGAAACTGTATCATCAGGTCTCGTAGTATTGCCTTCAATACATAAGCCATCGAAATTAGCTGGTAGCTTAGCGTAGATGGCTGCAATGTTAAGTTAGGCAATTATAATGTAGCGGATTAGAGTAGTCTCGCCGAGACTCTCAGTGAGTGTAGGAGGGATATGTTACCTATCTGTGGTGTCGTATAGGGTGTTGTTGTACTCGACATAAGCTGGACCTTTTTATTATGCTTTCGTTTGCAGTAGGCACAGTAGGCTACGCAAATCAATCTAATTACGCTGCTGTTAGCGCGGTTCAGGACGCAAGCTGCCAGAGGAGCCGTGGACTGCCATACATGAGCATCGGCGTTGGTGTTGTTCGCTCACTCGGTCGCGCCGCATGAGTCAAGGACGTGGTTGACTATCCAGTGCGGTCTAACTTCCGTACTATGGACGTCGAGGACGTACTCGAGTATGCTGTGTGCAGCCTGGCCAACATTCAATCTCGGCCCGTACATATACACGACGCCGCGATCAAAAGGGAGAAGACTAATTTAGAGCCGCTAAGCCAAATCATTACGAGCCTCGCAAGCTTTAACACCTGTCTCGAGGTTGAATACAAGCAGGAGTCCCTTTATACTGGCGCGAGCAACAGACATGTTCTAGTATTGACAAGACCTACAAGGGAGCTGATATAACCAGAGTATCACTTACAGCGAGGAGTTTGATCTCCTAGACATAGCGGACGGCCCGCAATGCGGGTCTATTAGCACACTTATTGCGCTTCTCGCGAGCTTGAGCTGACACCCAGTTGAACTCCAGTTGGCAGCTGAGCAGTATAAGCTACTCAACTAGCTTGATTACCTCTTTCTGCGGTTAGGGTCGAGACTATGGAACAGAATTGGTGGCTCGTCTTGACTGAACGCGAATTGAAACTATGTCAAGTATCTTAAGTGCCGGGTATCCTGTATCTTCCCCTAGAAAACCAAACAAACATAGCAAAATACAAGCTCGCGACGTGAGGACGAGAGCTAACAATAGGCTCAGTCGACTGGGTCATGGTTGATGATGGCGATCCATGTGTTATTATAATATATACTGCATTAATAGTTGATACTTTTGAGCGACCGCTGCATTGTAAAGAGTTTAACAAAGGGCCGCGCCATATTGCTGGAATGCCTGCCGAATGCGGTAGGTAGATCGAGTAAGACGTTGACAGCACCTTTGTTTTTAAAAGCCAAGTTCGGGTATAGTTATGCTACTAGTAATAAATCTGAAACTTGCAGTAGATGCCTCCTCTTTCAAGAAAACTCAAGGTCATTTCTAAGACCTTCAACTTGTGGATAAGACAAACTAAGAGAATTGTCCTACGCCTTTATTTTTGAGTGGACGTTTATGCTTTAGAGCAGCCAGGATACCCTAAATCAATTCCATTCAATCCTTAATTGAAGCTATCAAACAGCCGGAAACACAGAGCTCCCAGACAATATGGCGGGTGACTCGCTTCAAGATTCGGCCACAGGCTCGAGCCCAACCCCTTCTGTAACACCGATTAACATGAGCACATCTCCAGATGTGTCTCAACCTGCTAATCTATCTGATTCCACAACTGCCCCTAATATCTCAAATCTCGACATTCATTCTTCTCTCTCGGCTAGCTCTTATCCCTTAGCTGGTTCTGTTCAGAAGCGAATCAATCAAATTTATGCACTTCAGTCCGCGGGTTTCGTTTCACCAAACTCCAATCAGCCCGGTTACCATATTCCCAATTCCCAATCAACGCCAATTGAAGGTAGTAGTCAGCCAGTGCTCACGCAAGACCAACTAGCTACTCTCCAGTTGAAAGCAGCCAGAAGGCAGGCGAAAAAAGAAACTAAGGAAAGAGAGAAGGCGCGAAAGAAAATTGAGGCCCACCGGATTCAAGAAGAGGCGGTGCAGAAACTTGGCGAGCAACTAAAGCTCGGCCGTCTAGCGATATGCGTAGGTTCGGGTGTGACCCTTTACTCGGCACCTAGTCAAGCTCAGCGCCTCTCGTGGTGGGGACTCAGTAAGTTATTCGGAGTTGCCGTCCATCTTCTCCTACGCCTGGCGATAGTAAGAGCTTTCTAATGATCATTCTGACATTGGAAAAAAGGCTGTATTGCTCTAGAATCACCTTCATAATCTTTGCTGTGTATCAACGAAACCACTGACTTAAGTTGAAAGTGAACAACGCCTTGGATTACTATGAGGATCAAGCTTCTACGCTATCTCAGCAGCCAGTCAATCAAGCAGATCTCACTAGCGCTAGGAAGATACTGCAGAAGAGCAACCCAACCGAAGCGGACCGTGAAGACGTCGCAAATAGGATTCAGAAACTCTTGTCTAATCGTATCGATCTAGAGACAACTTGGAGTGAGTAGTAGCTGGCCTTCAATCCTTTCTAGTAGATTACCACTTTTGCTATCTGTACCTACGGATCTCTCTGTATATGTACGGGGTTTCCTTATTAATCTTCTCTTCAGTGAGGGCTCAATTCCAGAACCTATATAAAGATTACGTGGACCAGCTGGAAATTCTAGACGCTTTGAAGGCACTTCAACAGAACGGTGCTCTATTATTCACGACAAACTATGACGACTTGCTTGAAAGGCACTGTAACCTAGATTCTATTGATGCTGCAGACCCAAACGGCCTGACCTCGTGGCGACGGGGCTCCCATCAAGCCGTCTTTCATCCTCATGGATACTGGAGGAACGCAAATCACATTGTGCTATCCGCAGAGCAATACTGGCGTGTCAAAAAGGACCAAGTCGTCCAGGAAACATTACAGCACGTTTTAGCCTCTAAAACGGTCTTGTTCGTCGGCTGTGGAGGCGGCTTGTCTGACCCGAATTTTGGGCCGCTTATTCAATGGATCGGAGAGAGGAATATCGGGACGGGCGCCAGTCACTACATTTTGTTACAAGCCTCCGAAACGAATCCGGTTACTCAATTGCCCCTGATTCACCTGCGATGTGAAAACTTTGACGCCATTCCACGATTCCTGAAGGATTTACTTCCCAGCAGCGATCGACGTGAAGGCACTCGTAAGTCTTTCGATATCATATAGGTCTCATAGGCTTAACTAACTCTCGACAGTCCCCGAGTTGCCTGATGGTCGCGAGCGAAAAAGGATTCATGAATGGCTGTCACCCCTCGATCAGACTTGGTTCTTTAACGACATGATCAATCTCCAGGGCCCCAACAGGTTTGACCGGCAAGTGACGCAGAGTCAAGACGTCTGGTCTGTGAACTCCCCTTCTCGCGTACTAGTGACTGGAGATGGTGAGAGATTTCTTCCTCCTATTCTTGTTCCGAGAGCTAACCACCTAAACGTGTAGAGGGGTGGGGCAAAACAATGTTTTGTGCCTCCGTCATTCAAAACACGCTGAGAGATTGCCAATTGGGCACGATCAACCGTGCCAGGGACTCTTTGGCATATTTTTTCTGTGCGACGTATCGGCCGCACATCGAAAGTACGAAAGTTCAAATGAATGACTTCAGCATTTTCCTACGGACCGTGATATCGCAACTTACCCCACCAGATGTCGTCTTTGATCCTCTCCGTAGTCTGTATACGGCCTGTACGAGATACCACCCGGCGAGACTGCCCACGAATGCGGAGCTCGAGGAAATCCTCATTCAGATCCTCCGGACGCTAGATAAGCCTACCACTCCTAAGAAGGGAGATTCCCTAGCGCCCGGTGAGACATATCTGGTTATCGACGAGCTGGGCACGCTCACGCCGACCATGCGAGATCAGTACTCGAGATTCATCAAGTTGCTCGCCGACCAGAAACTACAGCATTTCCACCTCCTCGTCGCGGCGGATAGCCTGGTTACGGTCGGGGTACTCCCGCCACCTCGACCTAAAAAGGTGTCACCGCCAAAAGGCAAAAGGAACAAGGGTAAGGGTAAACCGCACCAGTCTCTAGCACATATCGTACCGCAAACACCGGGCCTGAACGCGGCGGATTGGTACACAATCACGCTCGATTGGAGGACAACGGCTACGGCCATGCTAGAATGGATCAGGTACTGCTTCGCAAATAATCCCTCTTTGGCAATTTTTGGCAATCTCCGCAGCGATCTATTGTACGATATCCACAAGTATCAAGAGAAGTAAGTATCTACCTCGGCCGTCACGACCCGCCTCTGCAAGAATAAGATCTGCTGACTTGACCGGTCCTACAGTTTCCGATGGGTGTACTGGAAGCTAGACCGGTTGGGTATATTAGGGGCCACAGCAGGGAACTCGGATGATGAGACGTTAAGAGCAGCCGCCAATAACATTTTGGACGAAGACGCCGATGAAGAAGAAGACGGAGGCGGTGATGACGACGACGATGACAGCGACGCGGGCGATGGAGGTGATGGTGACCCTGGTCTTGGTTCTGATGACGATGATGATGATATCCTACCGGGCGGAAAACGCCACAAAAAACAGGAAAAGGCAGGCAACAAGAGATCCAAGACCTAAGAAGATCGGATATAGGAAGGATTCCGACCCCACTCCATACATCAACCAAGGTAGGAGGTAGAGGGTGTACAGTATATGAGTCCAATTTTGCAATGTCAAAGAGGAAATCAAGACGGGAAATGAGAAGTGGTCTGATATACCATGATCGTTTAGAAGAAGGGAGTAGGGTACGGGGCGGAGGCGATGCTGGAGAACATGATAAGTTGTACGATAGGATTAGAGGTTTGGATTTAGTGTTAAAAACTCATATCCCTTCGTCACCGTGCCATCAGGGCACTTAGACCCTTCATATAAATGAGTTCTCTTCGAACTCAAGACTAGATATTGATTCCCCGCGACTATGGCGAGGTGAGCCCTTGAACGAAAAGCTGGGAAAAGCCGCTACCCAGCCGAGCGGCGGATCTAGTTCTTAAGCGATATTTGAGTTTGCTAGAAAAGATTCGATACGCAACTGAAACAGAATATCTGGAAACTGCCACTGCAGTGACTTCTCCTGTCACATGACTATAATACACTACTAGATCTACGCTATAGAGAGGCCAGTACACACATCAGGATATGCCGAAATACAAGAATGCAGCAACTTGTTTTAAAAGCAGAGGGGGTTGCACATTCTTCATATTCCTCGTATAGAGTGGCCGGACCTAAGGGGGGAGAGCCTTGCAACATACTTGACGGGCATTAACAATGCGCAATTGCACCCTCGATAGCCGAAAGTAAACGAAGTCATCACACAGCAGTGGTGGTAGGAACTGGATCTTCCGGGAGTCCCCCGGAAGACAGGCTGGGATACAACGCCCTTGTGATCTTTAACAATCATAGCCGAAACCGGTATTTCGGCCATCGTCAGATGGCAAGAAGTGATGGAACAAGCCCAGTCTCGCGAGCAAGCACCACCATGTATCGAAGGCCAAAGCATTGTATAACTCGTTGTGCTTCTTTCAATTTCCTACCGTCTTGTAGAGTGTTGAGTAAGGGATGAGATAAAAATCCCTAAACTGCGCCCAGAGCACTCCCATGATGGCTACTCGGGTTGGGATAGACTGATACACCTAAAAGAGGGAAGAACATAACCGATTATAGTAGAGTTTTCCAGCTGAATCCAAGGAGCGAAAGAAAAGATTAGAGTTATAGTAGAGATAAGTATCAAGCTCGTCTTACGAATTCCTTGAGATGGTACATGTAGGCGTCGCCTACGGCTGAAACACTAGGTATCAAAAAGTGTAATGTGTAAAAAAGCTGGATCTCTCTTACGGTGGCACGGCCCGTTTTCTAAACTTTCGGTAAGCTCGAAACTTGGCAGCGCCCAGTTGCTTCTTACGAGCATCGGCATTCTACACGCACACGCAAAGATAAATTTAGTAAGAAGTGAGTTTCCTACTGCTTAGAAAAGACCATTAAGAGCCGTAAAGAGTGCGTCGAGGATACCCCGGTAAGATGACCCAATCGCAAGAAGGCTGCATCAAGGTTCGAGATGTACCGCTCGTATACCACGAATGGAAGTTTCGCACCCCCAGGGCTCCGATTAGCCTACTACTCGGTGTTTTTCAGTTGAGCCAGAGTCAATAGAATAGCGAATTATGGCGTTTCCAGAAGCTTTGTGGAGGAATTCTCTTTGGAGTCGCGATAATTACGACATTGAGCTTCATAGCCCCGAAGAGCTCGGTACGCCATCGAACCGCGCTAGCGGCAACGAAGGGCCGCTCCCTCCTCCGGAACCTGGCTCGAAATGGTCAAGCGAAAGCGATAATGACGATGATTGGAATGCGGACCGCGGCTCGAGATTATTTCAGTTATTAGGCCGCGCAAAGAATGACGTACAAGAACAGAACCATGAGCTACCATCACATATGCCACGGGCCTACGCGGGAGCCCAACGCCCTCATCGATACTCGTCTCCGGAGGCCCGTAGAAATGGCATAGACGAGGGGGAGCAAGGGAGGCAACAAGAGAGGCGACAAGAGAGGCGGCAAGATGCTATCAGCCCAGAAGATGTACCAGCACCAGAACCACCAAAAATGTCGGTATTGCAGGAGACTCTGTTTGTCACAACGATTTGCGTGGCTCATTTATGCGCTCGTGAGTTAGATAGTCCTTGACAGTTGCCGTTCCGGGACCCAAGCGTTGAGAGATTAATTCGATAATAGAAGCGGGGGTCGGCCAAACATTACCAGTCATAAGAAGTGCAGCGTCTCGATTTCGAGTCACGAATGCTGATGACCTTAGCTCGTCTATATCGGGATATGCTATAATCCTGGGCACATTTATCATGATTGCTCGCAGGCTGGGTAAAACATTTGGTCACAAACCCATATTTATGTTGGGCTTGGTATGGTCAGCTATATCGTCACTGATTGTCGGCGCGTCTTTTTATTCGACTCGATCACTTTTCATCGCCAGTCGGGCTTTTCAAGGGTTGGGAGCTGCGTTGACTCTCCCAACCGGTCTCGCTTTGCTGACAGCAACACACCCAACAGGTACTCGCAAGACCGTAATAACGTGTATTTACGCTGTCATGTCGCCGACTGGCCTCATGATAGGGGCGCTTGGCGGAAGCATTCTCGACCAGATGGCTTGGTGGCCTTGGGTGTATTGGGCATTTTCGATAACACTCGTCGCGCTTCGGACTGTAAGTCGCTTCGTCATCCCCTCGACTCCTCCGGCAAAGAACCTGCCACCAGGAGCGCGCGCAGTGACTTTGGAGCTCGATATTCCCGGAATGATAACTGGGGTCAGTTCTCTCGGGCTCTTTGGATTTGCCTGGGGTCAGGCTCAGGTGGTGGGGTGGCAGCAGGGATATATCTGGATCATCCTGATCATGAGTGTCGTCCTTGCAGCGACGTTTGTGATGATAGAGGCATGGTACACCCAGAATCCTTTGATCCCATACTCGGCATTGTCATTTGAGGTATTCTTGATCCTCGTTGCAATAGGCAGCGGTTGGTCATGTTTTGGCATCTGGATGTTCTACGGTTGGCAGTTTGTGGAACGCTTCAGATCTGCATCTTCGTTGTTGGTGAGTTGCACTTCATGAATTGAATACCGTCCCGCTAACGAAGCCAATAATAGACTACTGTCTATTTTATTCCCATATCACTTGTCGGTTGCTTTGCCGCCGTAACTGCGAGATTCATACTCGGTCGGTTTAGACCGCACGGAATATTATATGTCGCCCTGCTGTCTATGATGCTGGCGAGTGTTTTGATCGCAGCAATGCCAATAGAGCAGAGTTACTGGCAGCAGTTGTTTATAAGCACAGTATTTATGGCGTGGGGTCTCTATACGAGTATTCCCGTAGCTACATTAATGGTTTCGAGAGCGGTTAAGAAGAGTCATGGCGGCATAGCGGCCAGCCTGGTCTGGGTGGCTACATACTACGGCATGGGACTAGGCATCGCTGTGGCGGGTACGGCAGAACATGGTGCAATGAGTGGTAAACTGACGGTACAAAATAGGCTCAGAGGCCATAGGGCAGTCTACTGGACAAGTGTCGGTCTGTCGGGGTTCGGTTTGGCGCTATGTCTGGTGTTGACATTCGTATCAAGGTCGAGGAAGGGCCATGCCGAGAGACGACGTCCCCGCTGTCAGTGTCATGATTGTGAGTGCCGCTGTGTTGGGGTAGATCAAGAAGGTTCTAGACTATAAATTGGGTAACAGGCGGATTCAGAAGGGATTGCTACTACGAAAGCAGAAACGTGATCGTGGACATGTGAAAGTGGTGGCTTGGGTGGGTCGCGAGACTTGCTGTGGCTGGGTACACCTTAATGCGCCTAGAAAAGGTTAGTGGTTGCACAGGTATTGCCTAGACTACACTAGTATGGTGCCCCCACCCCCACTTTAGGTACCTGCCCCAAGGAGCCGCGCCACATCATTGCGTAACTATGAACAAGGATGCCCGCTGCGTTCTTACGCTACAGCCTATGACGTCGTCTGTCTTGCCCCTCGTTTCAATAGATGGCAGCGAATTTCACAGCATATGCGTAGAACGACGCGCCATCGGTTGAAATGCTGTCAACAGGCTAGTAACCATCATTAGCGGGGTTATTCTTCTGCAGGCCTCCAAGGAAAATCCCCTTACATTTTATCAGCTGCCTTCAGCTTCTCCCGAGTGCTCCTTTCTCCTACCATCTTAGTTAATACTAATAAGTATAACCAACTGCTCTTCAAAACCATCAACACAACACCAGTTCTCCATCTATCTATATCTCCATAACCTTTTCTCTCCCTTCAAATCCGCGTTCTGCTTATTTGCACATACCTCTAACCAACATGGCTTCCAACCTCACTGTCCATGTCAAGAACATCTCCCCGGAGACAAAGGAGCAGCAAGTCAAAGAGTTTTTCAGCTTTTGGTGAGTCTGGCTGTAACATCTAGGTCTTCAACCTTAGGCGTATTAACCCACTCCTCTCGACAGCGGCAAGATCACCACCATAGAGGTTTCCAAGGCGTCCGACGGAACCCAGGATGCCACGGTGACCTTCGAGAAGGAGACGGCTGCCAAGACAGCGCAACTCCTCAACAGTACAACGCTCGGTTCTTCACAAATCTTCGTCACCCCCGCAGACGGCGAATCCGACGACGGGAGCCCGCACACCACCAATACCGACCGTGACACCGACGAAATTACCCAGGAGGAAAAACCTCGCAGCCGCATCCTCGCCGAGTACCTTGCACATGGCTATGTCGTAGGCGACGTTGCTATTCAGCGTGCCATAGAACTCGATCACAAACAGTACGTATTGGTTCAACCTTTTGCGTCTGAGCGCCCCTGTCATGGCGGGGAACGGTTGCGGGAACGGTTCCGCGCTCGTTACCACCGTGCGCTATTGGCTTATACCGAGATGCCCCTTGCCTCTGACAATTACTGATGCTCGGTTTCTACTAGCGGCATGACAACGCGTTTCATGAACACCCTGACCCAGCTCGATCAGAAATTCCATGCCACCGACCGTGCTAAGGCGGCCGACCAGTCATATGGAATCACCAACCGAGCCACTAATCTCTTCGGCGGCTTGACCTCGTACTTTGAGAAAGCCACGAACACCCCTACCGGCCAGAAGTTGGTCAAGTTCTACACTGATGGCCAACGCCAGGTACAGGACATCCACGTCGAAGCCCAACGACTGATGGAGCTTAAGAAAGAAGAGCATGGTGGCAGCTCCTACAAGGCATCCGGCCTAGAACGAGTCTTCGGCAAGGAGAAAGAGAAGCCTGCCGCTTCCACCCCCGAAACCTGTGAGTTTATGTCCCAAGGTCAGATTTTGGGCCCCGTGGTCGATGAAAATGGCGGAAGTACCTGCAACTGTCGCTGCTTCGAAGAAAGGTGCTTATGCACACGAAGGTGCGCCTGCGAGGGATACCTGCGTGCCGGTGAGAACACTGCGCACACTGATCCGGGCAGAGCACTGTGGACATCTGCTGCAGACAGACCTTTGCACGGTATCGACCATTCATCGCCGCAGGCTCAAGACTGACAACTTCACCACCCCGCACTTTACAATTACGGTTACTGATAGTTATGGCTTAGCATCTTCGACCCCTTCATCTGGTGCACCAGCTCAACCGGCTGTCCCCACGTCTACAGGAGATGCTAGTTACGCCAAGGCTACCTCGGATGAGAAGGCGTAATGAATGCGTCGTAGGGATAGTTGGCTTGACGAGTTCATGAATGATTACGACTTGAGTGTATCTTATATCAACCGTGTTTGGCAATGGAAAAGAGCCGTTTATTTTCTTCATTCGATTGACATAGTAGTGCTAGACTGGTTCCCATTCTCTAACCCTAAGGCGATCATTGAATAGTTTCAAAATTGATATCTAAATGACTTTTCTTAATTATTACCTAACCCGACGTGTGCGAAACTTAGATCTATGAATCTCAGCGCTCATACTTTTACGTGCCATTTCACCTATACCATAGTATTGCTTAATCCACACATGGCCGCAAAAGTAGACATTAATTATTATATGTGACGCTAGCAGCAAGTAGGCCATTACTTTTGTAGTAGCTACTATATTATCATTCGCACACTCAACACGGAATTACGTTACGACACTAGACACTGTCCAAAGGTGAACCGATATGCAGGCGGAATTCATTCAGTCATTAAAAGCTACCCGTGCGTCTACCTGGTTCATGTCCTACATACTCAGACTTCTCCAGTCGTGCATTACGCAACCTTGAGTCAAGTAGTGGTCATATAATGCCCGCATCTTCAACAACACTCAACTGCCCGCTTCAAGTCTACTGTTTTGTGTAGCCTTTGGCAAACTTGTCTCCTAATGATGCGTCCATAGGGCCGGTAGGATTGGAGGTGAGGTTCTGATTGTAAGGGAGAATGAGTTAGCAACTCTCATAGTAGTAGTCTTAACACAAGAGAATTGTGAATTAGTCTCTCACCTTGAGCTGATCCTGGTTGGTCTGCTCCTTGTTGTCTGCCTTATCTGTTCCCTGGCCAGAGGCGGGAGTCTCGTGGAGTTGGGCACCGCTCTGAGCCTCAGGAGGGGGGGATTGGCGGCCCTCGTTCTTGGATGCGGAAGACATGATGAAGTTGAGTGATTGGTTTTTCTGGTTGTAAATTGGGTATGTAGTTCTTATGGTGATGTAGGTGTGTTTGCGGATTAGATCGTTCGACTGTCAGAACTGAAGTCGGATGTTGAAACCAACAGCTATATAGTCCTGGCGGAGAGCTTGGGACACAGGATACGTCATGCTTTACTAACACGCTCGATTACAGTAATACCTCTTTCCACGGGCCAGGCATTTCGTATCATATATTTGCTCTTATCTTTGATGCGGTCATATTCGCGTTATGTCGTCATACCTTGCACGCAATATGTGCTATTTAGTAGGGTACCTGCGGGAGCTGGTGGACTTTGGTGGAGCTGCGTGGGGAGCTTTCTCCGGCTGCCCCTCCATTCCAATCCAGCCCCGCCTCAGCTTCAAGCCACGGCGGATCAGCCACAGCTACTCGCCGTGGGGGCTAAATGCCCGTTAGCGTGTTGGGCACTTCCCCGCACAGCCGGCCGGCAGCTAGATACGTACCAGGCTGTCTGTACCTAGTTCGGCTGCATAAAGTGGTTTATGGACCCCACGTAAGCCGCAAGCTCAAACTGTAGTGCAACCAGCTTGTAAGAAGAAGTCGTGACCAGCCGACGCGACCACGTATATGTTACTGGTAGGCACGTCCAGTCCAATACGCTTAGAGACAGCAGAAAAGGCAGCAGCAGCAACAGCAACAGCAATCAATCTTCCACTCGTGTCTCCTCCCGTCTCTGTCTCTCTGTTTTGTTTTATGCGCATCGAACGATCGCCACTGCCACCAGCTGGCCTGTCATGTCCTCTCCCTGAGCGAGGGACACTTTGCATCCATGCACACGTAGACTTATACCATATCTAATAACCTTCTTTAAGATTAAGTTCATAACTGAGCTTATGCGACGCAGAACCTGAAATATCGCTGTCTATCTACCTAGTCTAGGTAGCCTTTCATTCCTAACCTTCTTCACGCGGTCCTCTCTCTCGCCCGCCTCGCTTCGTTCGATAGGTTTACACGTAGCAACATAAAAGGAACCACAACCACAACCACGACAACATACAACGTACAACAGACAACAGACACCAGACAACAGACACCGGACACATCACTGAATGGTACATGTTGTATAATATGACCATGCCTGACCTCAACTCTATCCCGTCAAACTCACACGGCCCCGTCGTGGCCGCACACTGTACTCGTACCTCATCCACCACCAACGATCTACTCCACGACGCATCCCCGCAGGCCTCATCCTCTGTCTCCGTGCCCACAGCATCAACATCGTCTTCTCTGCCGGTCTTGACACCGTCGACTTCGTCTTCACTAAATATTCTGCCCTCCAACCAGTCAGCGTTCCGAGAAGGGTCCCCTGGCTATCTCCCTTCCCCTCCCCTCCCATCCGCTAGCGGTATGCCTCCTCCGCTCGTCCTCGGACAAGACAACACCGGTGTTGGAACCGGTCCTGGTCCCCTTCGCCATCCACGTCCTCTGACGGCTGCTGAGCTGCACTCGCAGTTGGAGCAAGAACAGGAGCTGATTGTAAGTCTCTTGTCCATTTACCTCCGCATGTATCATATGTTCCTAACGCCTAGACCCAGGTCAACCGCCTATCGCGAGACCTGACATTGCTTCGGAGGGCCCAGAACTCTTCTGTGGTCTCAAATACTTCGTCAACAAGTGCCTCGACTTCTGCCATCGACCCATATCCATCCTCCTTCACCGACTCCCACCTGCTGTCTGGACCAGGCTTCCCGGTGCCAACGAGTCGCCGGCATCACCGAACAAGCTCCAGTGCCAGTTCACGCAGCCTGAGCCTGCTAAATAACCAAGGCTCGTCTACATCTACTGCCACGGTCGCGGGATCATATTCTGGAACTGCCGCCGTCCTGGAAGCTGCCCGAAATCCTCGCGGTGCTGCTGGTATGAGTCGGCAGAATAGTACGACTTCGCATAGGAGCTCAAGTCGCAACCGTTCTCCACAGCCTCACATCGGTAGCTCTGGCCCTCTATCCTCATCGTACTCGCAGCCACATGGGTTTCCAGACCCCGCCCCGGGATACTTTAGTCGTGATCGGGCCTCTTCGAACGTGAGTATTGCGGCTACCCCTGGATCGGACCTCTCGCCCGGCCTCCTGCCAGCTACTCTGCGGTACGAGGAGACGATCCACTTTCGAAATGAACTGGAGGTAGCGAAGCGTGAGAACGAGGCGTTGAAGAAACGCGTCAAGGCCCTCGAAAAGATGCTTAGAGAACACAAGGAGAGCGGTCCTGAATCCAGTCGAGCGAGAAGCGGAAGTGGCAGCGCCGCCGGCGTGAGCATGAGCGGCACTACTGGCGTCGGCGGTGCAGTAGTTGGTGGTACTGGAATTGCGGGCGGTCGTAGGGACGAGCGCAGAGGTACGGGCCGTGCTACAGATCCTGCGAGTATTGCAGTAGGTGTACCCAACCCTGAGGTAAGAGTGGGTGAGAGTGCCGCGAGTGCTGGAACCGAGGTAATCCCCTCAGACTCCTAGCAGATGGAATCCCATGATACCAAACTGTGTCTTTTTTCTCGCCAGACTTTGGAGAAACTAGTGGCAAGGCATAACATGAGACGCTCGATGGAGCGCTCCTAGCGGTTGTGCTTTGATCTTCATGAACGTCTACAGTTAAGGAGAAGGTACGAGCACCGCATATGGACGATTATTAGATGAATAAATACAGGGAATTGGCGTTTAGTTGTTGCGGGAAGGTTGGGACTGTGGGCATGATATCTTCACTGATAGCCAAATGCGTCTGATTTCGTCTCCGAATTAGAATCATTGCGCAATTTGCGAGAAGGACTCAGCATAAAGTCTGAAAAGATTGGTTCTATCTTCAAGTCTTGTCAGAGGTTCCCTTCAAATTCCGTAGATGAGGGTGTGTTGTTCAAGATGCTGCAGGAATAGACAGTCGGAAGAATATGTGGTCGTTTTCAATCAACCAGTCAGTCAATCCAATCAATCAATGATACCAGCTAGTGTCCGATCCTGTTGGCCCCAACAATTTGCGCAAGTGTATCTGGTTTACTTTGCTCGGTAGATGAATAGTCGGAGGCTCAGTTGAATCTATCTAGTAGCTTAGGGCTGATGTTAAAGGATATCTGAATTTCTTCCAACCAGGAGCGGCAAGTGTGAGTCCGCGCTCGATGAAACGCTCTTTCCTCTTCCTCTGTATATTTTTCACCTAAGTTTAGGTGTCAATAAGACGTTTTTCTATGGGGTAAGACCCAGTCTTCGTTGTTGTTCGTGTTGTTACCCCCCCATCCATCCGGCTAAATCAACCCCAACCTGACGTCTTTATCTGGCTGGGCCCCAAATCGTGAAAATCAGAGTACATTGGTATAGTAGAAACTGTATTGAGAGAACGAGCCGTAAGAGGAATATCGACGCCCTCATGGATGTCGAGAAGAAGCCTCGAGCGGCGACACGCTTTGTGCGTGCTCTTGCTTGGACGCCGCCATGGTTGAGATGGGATGCTGATGCGGGTGCGGATCATGAACTTACTTGGGGCCTTGCCGTCCTTTTCGGTGTGGTGGGTTTATTCGCTTTTTAGTTTCTGCTTTTGTCGGTTATATGGTTGATGTATTGGTACTGGCAGGCTTGAGATGGAAAACAACTGACGAATATCGTGATCAGCTTGATGTTCTAGTGTCAAGCATTCGTTTATAACGCTCGAGGGATATTGTCTGAGCTGATGATTAAACCGTACAGGTGGGCGCGTTCGGCGTCGCGAACCTATACTACACGAACCCGATACTGAACATCCTGGCGGACGAGTTCGGCGTATCGAACGAGCGCGCCGCGCTGATTCCCTCCGTGACGCAGGCCGGATACGCAGGCGGGCTGCTGTTCGTCATTCCGCTAGGGGACATTTTGAGGAGACGATATCTCGTTCTCGGACTCGTCTTCTCGGCCGCCATTGTGGTAAGTATACATACCCCTTTGCCCTCACCCCTAAGCAGCTTAAGTCCCCCCATTTGACGCTATCACAGTGGCTAGGCTGCACCCTGACGACCTCCTTTCCCTCCTTCCTGGCCCTCTCGTTCCTCGTGGGGTTATTCACCGTGACGCCGCAGCTCATGTTCCCCCTTACGGTACAATACGCGCCGCCACGACACAAAGCCACCATGACCTCGCTCGTCATGTCGGGCGTGGTGCTGGGCATCCTCATCGCGCGGCTCCTCTCCGGGATCGTGACGCAATACGTCTCCTGGCGGGTCGTCTACTGGCTCTCCCTAGGCCTACAGGGCCTCATCTTCGCCCTGCTATTCTTCTGCTTGAAGGACTACCCCGTCGCCCGCCCGGGGACGACGTACCCCGCCATCCTCCTGCGGATCGTGCGGCTCCCCTTCCGCAAGCCCGCGCTCGCGCAGAGCTCGCTGGTCGCGTTCGCGGTCATGGGGACCTTCACGAGCTTCTGGACGACGCTGACGTTCCAGCTCGCCGACGTCTTCCGCCTCGCGCCGCTCGAGGTCGGCCTCTTCGCGCTCGCGGGCATCGCCCCCGTGTTCCTGAACGCCGTCGTGTCCCGCCTGCTCACGGCGCGCGTGCACACGCACGGCACGGTGATGGTCGGGATCCTGACGACGCTGGCCGCCGTCCTCGTCGGGACCTTTGTGGGGACCTTCTCCCTCGCGGGCCCGGTCTTGTGGGCGCTGTTGGGAGATCTGGGCGTGAATACTACTATCGTGGCGAATCGCATGGCCATCGCGCACGTCGACCCGACGGCTCATAACGCGGTGAATTCCGTGTACATGATCTTTACTTTCGCCGGACAGCTTTTCGGTACCGCGGTGGGGAATGCGCTTTATGCCAGGGGAGGCTGGACCTGGTCGGGAGGGTTGAATATCGCGCAATTAGGTGCGGCGTTACTGATCCTGGTTGCTAGGGGGCCGCACGAGAAGGGTTGGGTTGGTTGGGGTGGCGGGTGGGATCTGAGCACGCCGGAGGATATGGAGGTTTCGACGGACTCGGATGGGAGTCGCGAGAGACAGGATGGGGAGAAGGGGGAGGCGCCTGTTGAGGTAAACTAGTGAGATATAGAAGTTTTTCAACACATAGATAGTCAAGTATACAAAGCAAGGCTAGATAGATAGAAGGTATCACAAGTTATCTCTCAAACTACCTAATTAAGCCCTTCCTCTCACTAAAGCCCCGATAAACAGCGCGCTTCAATTGATCATAGATCATTACGACCACGGGATTACCATGCGCGGCTCGACCTATATGAACACGGCACCAGCGACGCCAGTCGTGCCATCCATCCACTAGAGTCTATTCGTAGCACCGCTCCGTACAAGACTCCCAGCCCGCCTCTTGCCTAGGATATCTCGCAGGTTCAAGAGCCCACCAAGCCCATGATCGAGCGGGGAATCAGCCGGGAGCTCAGGTGCGAATCCGCCGTTGCGCGTATACGCCGCGATGGGATGCCGCGCTGTTAGTCGTTCATCTGTGGTGCGAAGAGGAGGTCTGCGGTCTCTGGTTTTAGGACCTTGTTCGCAATGACGCCCTGCAATAGGCGCGCGTAGTCGCGGATCGCATCTGCCTGGAACCCCGTTAATGTCATACCTAGAGGTCCGAAATATTATCGCGCATGTGTGACGATAGAGGCGACCCCGTGAGTTGTGTGAGCAGCTGACCCGCCGAATCGTATGCCGTGTCATAGTACTAGCCCTCGCCAGGGGCGATTTCAGGAGTGTCTTTATCCCGTCAAGCATGTAGCTCATAGTGTATGATTCGCCTTGTGCATTTCAACCATCGCATTAGATCCCGGTCTGCCATTTCTACGCCTATGCAAAGTGTGTGCGAAAAGAGGTGGCTGGTGGCGGTGTTATTAGGGGTTGGCTTTGCTCTCTGCATTCGTCTTCTACCGCCCTCATTTTAGGGGATGATATTACACGGGATACACGGTAGAGGTATATGAGAAGACTTACCATCTTTGTCAACGACTACAAAGCCTGCCGCTAGGAGCTTATTTTTGGCTTCTTCATCGGAGGCCATGACGACGTGGGCTTGCAGGATTTCGACAAGTTGCTTCTCCATGGTGTAGAAGACCCTAATGAAGTTGTTGGACGCTTCCGGTTTGTTGTCAGTAGTCATACTACAAATTTACAATTTGTAGATGTTCGGTTTCAAAGAATCTCCTCATCGAAATCATCGACGCCTAGGTTCTCTTTTACCCATATTTTAATGATCCATCAATTCGCTGCGGCCTGACATCAAGGCCCGCATGGATGGATGGACTTGGGCATTCGGCAGTAGCAGTTATTAGACTGCGCCGTGTACCTAGGTAGGCTCTCCGCTCTACAATATGCCTTGGGGTACTGCCTTGGGGTACGGCTTTGGGGCAGTGTCCCTTCTGCCAGGCTGTACATAATGCCAACGAAGTCCGTGTTTGATCTCCAAGTTGCTTTCGCTGATCTCGCCATCTGTCACCACCAAATACGATGGAGGCGCTGGCTGCTATTGGATTAGCCGGCAACATTGTCCAATTCCTCGATTTTACCTGGCGATTGATATCGGCCACCGGGGAGATCAGGAACTCAGCTGGTGGCGCGACTGAGCGCCCCATCGAGCTTGACAAGATATATGGGGCGCTGAGCGTCTTCTGTTCGGATTTCCTTAAACGTCCTGAGCCAGTAGACAACGATGATGAAGCGAAGCGCGTGCAAGTGCTGTTCTCAAATCCAGAGAGTGACCTACAGCGACAGATCATCATCCAGTCGCATACGAAATCTCTCCAGGCGCTTATGTCAGACTGCGTCGCACTCTGCCAGCAACTGCTTGCCGTTACCAGCAAGCTCCAAGCACGGGGAGGTTCAAACTACAGATTCAGGTCTTTTAAGACGGCATTGAGAACACTATGGGACGAAAAGAAGATGGGCGATCTGGAAGAGAGGCTCAAGCGACACCAGCAGGCAATTTCCCTTCACTTTCTACCTTTGATAGAGTAAGTCGTTCCTTTAACCGCATCACGTTCGCACTAATTTCTTGTGTCGTAGGGAGCATACCTCCTACACCACCAGCCTATTGCAACGACTACGCCACGAGAGCGTCGTGCTGAGGATTGAACATGCCACCCAGTTTGACCAGATCTCTGAGATATTAAACGAAATCAAGCAAGATTTATCAGCGACTGTGCCTCAGATCATGATCCCACACTCTGGGGAACGACTGTCTCCAGACAAGGCCACGGAAATACTGGATCTCCAAGGCATTTCCACGACGAGACAACTTACTAAAGATGACGTCGACAGCATTGTAAAAGGCATTTCCAATCTTTCGTTCAGTGGAAAAGATATCGCAGTCCTTGCGAGACAGCAGACATTTCTCCGAAGCTTGGATTTTGTGTCTCGTCGTTATCGTCACGACGATATTCCCGAAGCCTATAAACGGACTTTTGAGTGGATTCTGAACCCTTCCTGGGAAACAGGGAAAGGCAAAGAGGAACATCGGTCTCTATTAATTCAGTGGTTGAGGCACAGTAACGGTACTTTCTGGTTATCTGGCAAGGCAGGGTCCGGAAAATCAACATTGATGAAATACATCGCCAATCACGACGAAACTCGCAGGTCCCTGGAAGCGTGGGCCGGTGCAAAGAAGCTTATTATAGCATCGCACTATTTTTGGAACGCAGGAACCAATATGCAAAAATCACAAACTGGCCTTTATCGTTCTTTGTTATACGATCTCCTTCGAGCTTGTCCCGAACTGATCCCCCGCGTATGCCCGAGCAGGTGGGCTTCCACCAAAATTGGCATGGCTTCCATTCACTCCGATAACTGGTCGGCTGAAGAGCTCTTAGAGGCGATTCAGAGCTTGATTCGACTCCCAAATTCTTCTATTAGATATTGCACGTTTATCGATGGCGTGGATGAATATGACGGAGACCACTTTGAGCTTTGCCAGCTGCTGAAGGAGCTTTCCTGTTCATCAAACATAAAATGTTGCATGTCAAGTCGGCCGTGGAACGTCTTTGAAGATGCGCTCGGGGCGGATTCAATTCCTAGACTCAACCTTCACCAACTTACCCGCGAAGACATTCTAGTATATGCACAGAGTCGACTTGAAGAGCATTCACGTTGGAACGCAACATATTTCCCTCAAGATCAGATGGAATCCGTCATTAACAGTATCACGGAAAGAGCCCAGGGTGTATTTCTTTGGGTTCATCTTGTGGGGAAATCTCTACGCGATGGACTATTCGATGGAGACACGATACGCGATCTACAGCGAAGATTGGATAATCTTCCTAATGATCTTGAGTCCTTCTTTAGGCATATAATCAGTCAGGTGGACAGTCTGTATCACAAGAAAATGGCGCAGCTCCTCCTTACGGCAATCAACGTGAGGCAATCTGTGGGCCTGGAGTTCTATCGGAGACAAGAGTATGAGGAGGAAGATAGTGATTACGCCCTTAACAGGCCAGTAGAAGAAGCCAATGATGACGAGAAAGAACGGATTCAAGACTCTTGCAGGCGAAGAATTAACGCACGATGTGGTGGTCTGTTAGAGATACGAAAAGGAAGGGTCGAGTTCCTCCACCGGTCTGTGCGAGATTTCTTGCTGACGCGCGAGATGAATGATTACCTCCATCTCGAGAGCGGACCCGAGTTCAAAGTCAATTTGTCTATGCTCAAGATCTATCTTTACTCATTCAGATGCTGGATCCAGAATAACCACGTGGCATTGGCCGAGGACCAAGATTTATGGCGTAATGGCCTTACATATGCCAACGATGCCCTCGAAGAAGACACGCAAGTTGCGTTAGCACTCCTGGATTCTGTTGAGGACCTCTATGAGCATATACCAGCTGGAATAGACTCTGTATTTCTCAATGTCTCGGCTGACTTTGTCTTTCAGTCAGAAATACTTCGAGCGGGGGTTGACAAATATGTTGCCATTAAGTTAAACGAAAATCCCGAATTGTTCGACAGCTGCTCGAAAGTGGTGCTGATCCCAACGATCAGAGTTGGGATACACCTTGGGCTCTATTTCTTCAATCGACTTGTCAACAGAAGTCTGACCATAACTTCACCAAGGCACTACAAAGCTCCCTGTTCTCAGAATTCCTCAGAAAGGGAGCCAGGATAGACGCTAAAGTCTATCTAGAGCACAAAGGCAACGCACTAATCGGAGCTGAAGATGTCGACAGCTCCAAGCTGCCGATTACGTACTTCCTTCTGGCATTGTTCAGATATAAGAATAGCCATAGGCTATCCAGAGAATGCGTACATACTCTGGAGGACTTCACCAGTAGCAACTTCGGGCTTATCAAATTAGAAGTAGCTGAAGTCTTGCCAATGCTTCAATACCAACTCGCACAGTTTGCTATAAAGCCGCCGGAACCTGGACGACTACGATTCGTGGCGCAAGTCCTGCAGAAACTGATCCCTAAATGGCAACCAGGCGGATCTAACTTGAAGGTGCTAATACCAAGCATCCTAGGGGCCTTCCCGGCTGCCACAGGAGCAACGCTATCAGATATGATCAGCAACCCGGGAGGTCCTCCACAATACCGACCCCGTCGGTTCCCCGTGAAGAGATACCAAAGCAGTGAGGAAGCAGACGCGTCCCCGAGAAAAAGGCTTGCACGACCTAGGGGGCTGTCAACGGTAACGCAATAATTTTTTCTCTCTCAATTTTACGGTACCAAAGTACTTATTAGATAATGCATCTGCTTTATATACTATGTAAACTTATACAGTAGACTAGCTATAGTCACAGCATGGATCGTGGAGCGTGGCAGGGTCAGATGCGGTAGGAGCTACCAATACGTCCATACTTTATTAACAATGTTTATTGCTAATAACACCGGTTTCTACAACCGCCCATCGACTAGGCTTTGTAGCTGGCTTCCTGACTAGTCTCAACTATAAGGAGAAGCTGCGTTTGATCGCATAGTCATACTGGTAGGGAAGCAGCTTGCATCAACCACTTAATCTACATAGTTCAACGCGAGTATTGTTGAGCTCGAACTCATGCCCCTAGGTTACTTATGCACAGGGCGCCAATTTCACAGTATCGCAATCAAGAATTAAAGCATTTGAGGTAATCACCATAATACTCGTTAAGTTCTGGGCGAAGTATCACGAAATTCAGACGTGCATCGATTAGTAATCCAGGATAGTAGTAATAATCATAGTTGCTCCGCAACATACCAGAATACATGTACGTCTCGCTCACTTTCAACCAAGTAGACCAAAATGAGGTAAAATAGGTCACCACGATGACGTCAAAATCTCCACATCTCTTCAATGACATCCAAAAGCGGGAAGTTTCCAGTAACAAATTCATCGGAGATTATTACCGAATCGAGTCTCAGTAGTTAGTAACTATGTACTTGCACAGCTCTGTAGTCGCGTTGTCCTGACCCCCACGTCGCATTTATCCTTACCAGTGAGCTCCCATTAGGCTCTTCTTATCCTATTGGATCGCCTGACAAATGCGTAGGCGAGCTTAAGTAGACTCCATGACTCGAGTGATAGCGGCTGGTTCTCCGCTTCTTCTCGGTCGCTACCGCGGGACAATCTTACCCGCAATTCCAACGACATATTACGGCAGGCTTCCCACCGAGCGGCCGATCAAACAACGATTAATCATATATTTTTCATAACATCTCTTCTCAGCCGAAAAAGCACCAACCAAGCAAGCGTAACCCCCGTTCTGAGCCGTCATTCCATCAACATGATAACCGGCCTTCATCACATCAACCTCGTCGTCCCGCCGGACACGCTAGACGACGCGGCCGCATTCTACGGCTCGACGCTGGGCTTGACGCCGCGCGCAGTACCCGTCCTGCAAAAGGGTACTCTCCTCTGGTTCGACATCGGGACGTCCGGACAGCAGGTCCACATCGCGTTTGGGGAACCCGTCGACTTCTCCTTCGACTCGCGACGGCACCCGTGTTTCCGCGTCTCGGACGGCGAGCAGCTTCTCGAGCTGCGGCGCAGGATCTACGCGCATTTGGAGCGCGGCGGGCGCGGCGCGCCCAAGGCCGCCGATCGCCCCGGAGACGAGATTAGTGCCGAGAAGGGTGTCGAGTATCCGGAGCGCTTTTTTGCTCGGGACTATGCTGGCAATCGGCTCGAGTTCACGTTGTAATGGGAATGCGAGCGTGGGTTCGAAGAGCTTAAATAGTACCGTGCGTTTTTCGGATATACCCCTTTTTGTATATTTCTTTTATAACCTGGGGTATTTGCCGTCCCCGAGAAAGCTGTCAAGCTACACCGGGATATCCCGTGGGTATGTAGCCGTGTCACCCTGTCATTTACTATCTTGCGTGGCAGATATCATTGACGTTATGCCTAAATGAACGTTCATTATCCCTCCTCCTCTCTTGATAACAGTCCATAATCCCAGGTGATTTCAGGTTTTGACGACGTGAGTCGCTCATCTGCTGTTCGCAAAACGTGTTGGAGGTCAAGCAGTGAGAGGGTGAAAAGACAAGGTCGCATTGGAAGTCGCGATCCCGAAATATGTGCAAGCGACTCTAGGTTTGCCGGCGGCTCGGTTGATAGCTGTTATGCTCGTTTTGAAACTCGCATCGTTGAATGCTGGATGATCTTGTGCGCTACGCCGGCGACTTAACTGTGCTTCCATCGTGAAATGACAAAAGTGTTGCATACAAATCACACATTGCTTTCTGTCGCGAAACTTAAACAGTCGCGAGAGGCTGTCTCTAAGAAAGTGAGATGAAACATGCAAGTGCAATGAATTGCTGGGTTTCGTTTGTTAGAATCGCTCTTATCAACTACCAGTTTGTGCGTCAGGACCTCGTCGAAGAGTTAACTGTAAAGGTATACGAAGACAGTTGTTGTCACTCGAAGAGGTTCAAGCCATCCCCATAAGCAACTCATGCCTACATACTTGTGTGTTCTTTGTCATCTCAGGAGCGGGCGCATAATAAAGTTGATGCTGATCAGTGTTCTGGACGGGAGATTGGAACGTCCCGATGTCCATGAAGAATCTGTTATGATGCACGCCTAGCTATAAGAGAACTATAATGGGCGTGACCTGTCCCCTGATACTTCAGGTGAATATTCGCCGCTGCCTATTCCTCGTCGCCGTAAAGCATATACCTAATCGGGTCACTGTAGTCGGAACATCGGCTTACTTAAATGCGAATGACTGAGAGTATTAGTGGATAGATGGATGAAGGGATGCCGGGAGGCCAGCAGCTTCCCAGGCTCCCGCAATTTCTCACCTATACCAAGGAGCCTACCCAGCCCGCCGCATATAGGAGTACGTGCCTGGCTGAGATTCTGCGTTCACGTTAGTCATCGATAACGTATGGAGGCTATTATTGCAGGTTATGTATCATAATGGCCGACCCGTCTGTGATACGGCACGTTTTACGGCTGACTGGGATAGCCGCGTTTGTTTTAGGTGTCAAATGTCCGCTATTCTGAGTGGATATCGGGGAGTAGTACACTGCATTAGCAGCGTTCAGAATAACTTAATCCGTTCCCGCCTTTATGCCTACGTATGGCAGCGATGTTACTCAAACTTAGATATTGCATGAGATCTACGAGTATCGGCATCGGCGCGCTTGCTAGGAACCCGCCGCGCCAGCCAGGCTTCTGGCAGTCGTAATTTCAGACTTCTTGCGACCCGTTCTTCCTGAAATATTCGCTGCCGATCCCAGTCTAACGGTATACAGGTTATTCTATACCCTAATAGGCTCCATGTTGCATGTGGGCCGGAATTATGGTTTTGCTCTCATAATCATATCTCGTCTATCTAGCCTCGCCATCGCCGATCGAGTTATTTTTTAGGTTCAGGATTTAACTATCAGGATTTAAGTATATGTAAATTCCTTGGCAAACACCTGTCTACCCTCTAGTCCTCATATGTACGATGTAAACTTCCCGATATTTACTCCCGCAGCCCTATCTGCCGCTCGGTATAGCAACAAGGTTTCTATCTCGTTTCCACTACAATTAGGGCATCCACGTAAGAAGTCTGGGAATATTTGATATATAAATACGCCCCTGCCACGCAGTCACAGTCGATATTGTGTATTTTTAAGTGGCCAACGTCATTGGCTTTCTATTTACATCAAAGTTTACGTAATTACGGCTTACTGAGTATGCCAGAAAATACTCCCACCAAATCAAACAAAAAGAAACCAAGCAGCAGCATGCTAACTGGTGATGCCGTTTGGCTGGCCAACCAGTCAACTCCTCCAGAATCATCTCCAGCACCCAAAGTATCATCCCAGCCTGTCCAACCAAACACAAAAAAGTTCGACGCTCTAGTTGCCGTCTCCATCCAGTGCCTGGAGGACCTAAATAGGGATGAAGCTCGATCTAAAGTTCGCGAAGAAAAGGATGGCAACGCCACTGAATGAGAAATCGAGAACGCGGGGACAAATCCTACCCCTGAGCCAATCACTGCCTTGGGACCATAAACAAAACACAATAAGAAGTCCACCCTGCAAACATATTCTTAGGCTTGGACTATAGCCCTTAGTTGCTGCGGTTAATCGGGCGAGTTCAAACCTAAATTCAATGACGTGTCCTCACAGACGTTACCCTCCCTTAGCATCTAAAGGTATCGGGTACCAAAGAACATTCCACTTTGCATGCTATATCATTTAGGTTGAATACTGTCTTTTGCCTTGTTGTTGAAGTTGGCGTCATTGGACCTAGTGAGGCACATTATTAGCTATAGTCATTAACTTCTACAATTTTACCAAACCCCTCGAGTTTTAGATGGTGAATAGAATAAAATAATTTTCTAGATAGAAGTGGTGAAATAAACCAGATTAAAAACTGTGTTATTGCGTGGAAAGAGTCAAGTAATTTGAAGCGCTCCCAGAATCGAGGTACTGTAGAGTCTCCTTTATCTTGCTCTACCTCACATACAAAACCAGCCGCTTAACACCAACTCCGAATCATAGCAAACCCTCGCCATATGCAACAGACATAGCCCCAAAGATAGAGATGCGCTAGCACCAATCATTGTTCTTCAAGTAATTCATACCACTCCAGAATCTCCTTGATGAGACTCCATATATACTTCTCCAGCTTGGCCGCACACTTGCTATATACCGTCAACACGTCACTATATTGCCCACAGTGTCCAAAAATCAACTTCAGATCGTTAACAAGGTCCTTCGGAGTAGCATAGAGGTCTTGCTTTAATTTATCGTCAATAGTTGATAGATCCATTGGCGAAGTAGTAACGTTGTAACAGTCATCAACTTCGTCTTGATTAACTGGATTTAAGAAAGGGGCATGCTTGTTTATGAAACTGGATCTGAGACAAGAAACGTTGAAGTTCGCTGAAATGGGGTCCATGGCGTGGTTCCCGTGCTAGTTCGTCCATGCCCAAAAGAGCTGTTTATTGATATTGATTGGAAAAAGAGAAGTTCTAGATACAAGTATGGTTTCTCCTTCGAATATAATAAGGATCAGCTTTGCATCGCACCACCGCCATTCGTATATGCTTGTGGGCTAACCTTTAGCAAAAACCTCATATGACCTCTTACTCTCAGCTTTTTCTATGAACACCAATCCTCTCTTCAACAGCTGTAGACTCAGTTGTCACTCGCTCTTGAAAATTCGGCCTGTTTGTCATATCATTTCTAAAGGCGCGTTCTTAAATTATCTGTTTTCTGTTGCATATTTCGTTCTAGATGACGAGACTCATTTTTCGATCATCGTTGAGATGCATTCTGCTACCATCTTCGCATCCGTTTTGGCTTTTGCTGCGTCGATCCTCGGCCAAGTTTTAGAGCCCAGTCCTATCTACTCTCCAATCTATTCCCTATACGAGAACCACACTATCGGGGCCGGAGTAATATACACTATTGAGTGGGATGCTAGAGAGAATGTTAGGCCTGCTACCCTCTATCTCTTGGGCGGCAATGACCCGGCCACCCTCCATGCCGTGTCCACCATTACTGGTAAGTTGAATTGATAACTTGGTACAATACTCGTAATGGCAGATTGTCGCTGAATGACTCGCGTAGAAGTCGACGTAAATGATGCCGAGTACAAATGGGTCGTTAGTTGCTCGCTCGGCGAGGAGAAGACCCACCTCCTCAAAATTACCTCGGACCTTGATGATGGCAAGACATTCGGAATCTCGCCTCCCTTTCATATCAAAGGCCCGGGTGTAAGTCATTCCAATCTGGGGCCGTATTTATGTGTCGGGAGAGGAAGTACTGACTTTGGCATATTAGTGCCACAGCGCGTATCGGTCCCAGCACCTACCCACCTAAGCTAACTAGGTATCCGTGCAAGCCCACTGGCCACCGGATATCGTAGGTCGCCGTGACTATATCATCTACATATGTCGAAACCTCTGACCCTGCTGTTGAGACCAGTCACTAAGTCATCAAGTGTTATTCTCACTCCTACTGGTGGCTACAACAGATAGACGATCTTAGCAACGGTCATCCCTACTTCTGAAGATCGCCGACAGGTGTTAATCTTGGTCTTGATCTTTCAGTCAGCATTCTGGCACTATTAAAGTTGTGTTTAAAGGCGGCTATTTTTTGGAGTGTTTTTCAGCCGAGGTTTCTACGTGTAGAATCGGCTGATTAATGGACAGGGGAAGGTAGAGCCGTGTACCTTGACGGCGATATTGTAAAGAAATAGAACCACTACATCGTCTCTATATCATGTGTGGGAAATGAGTTTAAATAAAAAGATGCAGGCAATATTGGGCGAAAGTATGGAATGGTTAGTCAGACTGCGAGGGTTTCAGAGTAACAAAGTGGTTGATAGCAAAATAATGTTGAGCAGCGGCCTGCTCGGCTTGTTGAAGTAATTAGGATTGTTCTAAGTGCAGAGTACCCCCTTGCAGCTAGAGGAGCGCACCACTACCCAAGTACATAGAGAGTCACCTGAGATAAAAGGGGAATCTCTTGTTTGCATGTGAAAGAACGCGAGAAAACTCTTCGCTGGGAAAAGGAGAGGATAGCAAGAAGGTAGGTAAAGATGAGAGGCTTAGATTAAGCAATGTTAAAAATACTTTTTATTGCATTTTACTACGTCGCCTTGTGCCTAAGTACGAGGGATCTACTTCTAAGTAGATCTCCATCGTGGAACAACACACGTTCGATACTAGTGTTCCAATGCAGATGGGTCACCACGAGTATGCATCCGCCCCTTGAATGTTAAATCAAACCGGGGCTCGCTAATCCTATAGACATCCGGGAACCAGCGGCGGAGGTCATCATCATCCCGACCTTCCATCATTTCTACCAAAGCTCTTGCAGACATCCAGCATAGAACCATACCGTGCCCCTGAAAACTAGCGGAAATCCAAAAGTTTTTCTCACCCAGCATCTCACCGACGAAAGGAAGACCATCTGGACCGTATCCCATGATGCCTGTCCACTGGTTACGGACCCGCCCCTCGGAGTGGTCGTCGCCCCAGTTATCACCGAAGTATTGAGGCAACGTGTTGTGGAGAGCCCGCATTGTGTCTTCGTCCTCAGTGCTGTCGTCCGTAGTGCCGTATTCGTTCAAGCCCTCGGACACGGCACTACTCAGACGACCACCAATAATGATGTCACCTTCGAACTTGCAGCCCTTGGGTCTTGGGATCATGTAGTCGTAACCTTTTTCGTAGAAGAAACTGTACGTGCCAGGCAGTCCAGTCTTCGGCATGTTCAAGCCAGGTTGCTGTGCCGTGACGTGACCCCGCAACGGGACGACGACGCCTTGGAACCTCTTCAACAAGTGTGCCGTATACCCGTTCGTAGCCATCACTACTCTTCTTGCGTTAATAACCCCCCTAGCTGTCTCGACCTGGTATATACCTTCTGAGGATTCCCTTACGTTAGTGACCGGTGTATTCGCTTGTAAGTTCAAACCTTTCTCAAGACAAAGCTTGAGGACTCCAATGGTGAACTTGTACGCGTTTATGCTACCCGCTTCATACGAAACACCGCCACAAACACCCTCGCCGCAATGAAACTTCTCGCGCACCTCCTCGGGGCTGTGGAAGTTGTACACGGATGCATCATCGCCGGGCATCGCACTCTGCATGGCCTTGACGGCTTTTCGGGCAGTTTGCCACTGCTTAGCATCGTATACCACATCTACAGTACTACAAGGATTGCTCTCGCAGTCAATACCGTGCTCCTTCGCGAACGCATGCATGGCGCGGATATTGGCGAGTTCGAGACGCGCGATTTTGGCAGCCATCTCGGTCCCATGCTCATGCTGATGGTGTAGGAAGCTGAGATAGGACGCGGCCTTTGTGTGCCCTCCTAGAAGACAGGTCCAGTCAGCTTTGGAGACGGCGGAGGTTACGATAGCAGAGAGTTACCGTTCCGACCGGTCGCGCCAGAGCAGGCTTGGCGCGCCTCTATCATCACAATGTCACGCGCCCCATTGTTCAAGAGATTGAACGCGACAGCGGCGCCCGTGATACCGCTCCCGATTATGACCGTATCCGCCTCGCTGGGCACTGCCTCGGTGGAGCGCAGATCAGCTATCTCGTCAACATCGAGCTGCCAGTAGCTCTGAGTGGGGTTGTCTGTTGGTAGAGACACCGGAATCGCTGCACGGTCCTCCATCTCATTGGAATCTCTTGAATGGATGCTGGCTCTGTATGTACCTGCAGGTCGTCTGGCCGATTGTACGGTGCCTAGGTGACATCCACAGTCTATAGCAATAGGCTGCTGGCTATTCTATCCTGTGCCTTGCAGCGACCCTCGTGGTACCGGCGCTACAGAAAAGACTCCCTTGCGCTACTAGTTCAACGATCATAAACTGTCTCACTCTTGACAACGTGATTGTCACTGCGGAAGCTTATCTATTTGCTACTATGATTAATGTTGCATTATTTTCCAGAAGCGGACTGGCGCCACAACGCACGAACCGTAATTTGGTCTATTCTACAACTTTCATTTCAATGTGTTTGGCCACATTGGGTTCTACAGCGTTTGCAGCGTGCTTCATGTAAGCTTGTATTGACGTAAATTATCCTACTACAACTACTCCCTTCGCTTGAGATGATTCTAGCTCTTACGCGCTGAGGTCTTTACTGTGTCGTTTTCGCTCTTTGTACATCTTCGGGCTACCTAGGAACCTCCACAGCCTGTGCGAAGCTGTACTACGCGCTGTTTGCTGTGGCACATCACGAGCGGTTAATGTATATGTTCCAAGCTATCTTAGCCTATCAATATTTGAACTTCGTATCGTGTCTCCTGCCACTACTTCAATACAGGTTCACCAAAATTATAAAATAATAACCGCTCCCATGTGAAGGGGCATGCTTGATGCAAGCATCCGGATAGATTTGAAGCAACTCTACCCACGAAATTGATTAGGTGTCAGCCAAGTCAGCAGTGTCACAGTTCACACTGCTGGTGGTTCCAGTATTGACTTATTGTTATTGCACGAAGGAGAAAAGTCTATCTATATAGCAGAGTTTGCATTGCTAGTGTATATATGTGTGGGCCGTAGGTCCGTGCTCATCTTCTAGTCTCTGGAGACTGTTCTATAGCATACCGTGACAAGCAGACATTGTCGTATCAATCTCGTAAGTGAAAGATACTCTGAGCTATAATCAACCGTGATCTGCGCAGTGCTATTTTAGACAATCTTATTCAAGTTATACAAAAAAGGAAAGTCGGCGAATTAGCGTGTGAACTCCCTAAACCTCAGTTATGCTGCCCGTGCCTAGTAGAGCTTCGTTTATATAGACCCCTGTAGGTGATATGGATTAACCTTGAGTATGATGCACTCGGTTGAATGGCAAAGAAAAGCAAACATCTTGGTGTAACACCTAACCACCTTGAAAATCCAACGTGCGGGAAAATTCCTCTATTGTGAAACCGGTTTATCGTACAAATGTGTCAATGGTAAAAGTGAGACCTTTGATCTAGTTAATCACGGGTTTTTGATCATGATAGCATAGAAATCAAACCTCTTTGTACAATCCAACAATAACATTGCTGTGCAACCATTCATTGTTTTTTAAAACCAAATTTGAAACACAAGAATACACAAAATAAGTCTAGAAGAAAGTGGTTGTTTCCTGTCCAGGCCCCCGAATTTTCGATATATATATGCCGTTCAATCTCCAAGAGATGGATACAGTTCTGTTGAAAACACAGACAATCAATCACTCAAGTCGACACACATTCTATCCCCTTCATAAATACTAGCAGAACCGAGTCTCACATTCCTTCACCTGAACTCACACATACTTACACACAAGTTCTTTCAAGATGTGCCAAGATATCCAACAAGTCACATTCTTTTGCGGCCACCAGACCAAGTTCTGGTGGGGCAAATCCCGCTTCTGCCTGTTTACTGGAGAAGGGGCAAGCCGTTTCCATACGACATACCTCTCCTTTGCAAGAAACGATGAGAACTGTCCACGTTGCCTGATCGTGGAGCGCATTAAGCAGCAAGGCAAATTGCTGAAGCGTTCTGAGTTCCGGCAGACGGTTGAGGACAAATATGGAAAGACACAGGATTCAGAAGAAGAGCAACAGGCCAGAAAGTGGGAGTCCTCGTCGCAGAAGGCCCGTTCTGAGCTCACAGCGGGGGAAATCGCTGATTTGGAACTTCAAATCAAGGAGAACATCGCATACTACCTCGACAAGAACCACTGCACACCCAATTCCAAGACCATCTTGCTACGCACTCTCACCAGATTGCCAGAGATATTCAACATCCAGGAACTAGTCCGATTTTTCGCCTCACGGTACTTCAGCGAGAACAACAAAGAGCGAAAGTTGCAGGATTGGGAGCGAAAGAAGCTTTTCAATATCGCCCACCACGCGAGATTGGATCGTACCCTCAAGGCCGGGTTGAGTCTGAAAGAGCCATTGCCCCTGCCTGCTCGCAAAGGAACAGTCGATCCCGCACCGGCAATACAACTAGTACAATAAAAGGTTGAAGAGGGTCTCGCGAAGATGACGCTCTCCCCTGAAGCCAAGGCTGTGTAGTGGTCGTAGGAGCACCATCTTTTGATTTCATTGTTTTGGACAAGCAGGAACGCATATCTGTTTAAACCCTTGTTTGTTGATCTGGGTTACTGCATATTGTATAGAGATAGAGAAATTTAAACATATCTATGAATTTGGAGGGTAACGTAAGTTTTGCTCTAAATAGTATCATATTCCTCTCTCGTAGGCCTGATAATGATTTAAACGTAATACCTACCATTAGTATACCGCCATTATAGCCGACGGCCATATTCCAAGGCCGAGGGCTCCCCTCCTTGGAAGCAAGTGAGCGGGCTCGCGCAGCGGGGGGGGGCGGCCAAAAGGGGAGGGGGGAGGGGGGGCCTGCGGGGTTATATAGACCTGATTAGATGGCTTACGTAAGTTGGCAAGTGGTACATACAATCCGGCGACTGAATGTATTGTTGGTTGCCAACCCAACGCTGGTAAGGTAACTGGCAGTAGCTGTACACTACGAAGCCATTTCTGTCACTCTGACTGGGCATGTTCTTTATCTCACTTTCTATTATGATTTAGCTTGTCGTACATTGAATATTAGATGGAATTTGTCGACCTAGTTGCCAGTCAGTTTCCAAGCCCCTCCTCTTTAGATATAGGATAATTATGTCACAGAGCACTACGGAATAACTCTCGGAGACTAGGGGTATCGGGCACGGGCCTAAGGCCCGTGCATATTGGAGTGACTCAGGTGGACTTACTCCGTACCTACCACTAAGTCCTGGCCAAGCATCCAAAAGCAGTAAATATCAATAGATTCAATGGGGAACCGCCTGATCGAAGAGAGCATAACGCAAGGGAGCAGATGTAGCAGAAAATAAACGAAGAATTTAATAAAATAACAAAGTGTTTGTGGTCTGAATGAGTGGTACGAAGCTAAATTGCCTGTATTCTTCCCCAACCGTGACCCCTTCTAATACCCCCCCTGTCACACGGACGACCCAAGGGATCGGGACTGCCTCAGGCACCCGAAACCCTTTGGGCCGAGAACTCCAATTTATGTATATAATTATATGAGCGGCAAGGCTGGCTCCCGTACCCGTTCCGCGCGTTCTTGCGATAACCTGATCACACCCGATACAGGCTATACGAAAGCGAGGAACGAAAGCGAAGCTTTTACATATAGAGACGAAGGTCGCCGCCTGGCCCAAGGAGAAGGACTAGGCCTTCATGGCCCCCTTGACGCCCTAGATGATTATTATTAATATGAACACTCTTCCAAGCCCTCGAAACCAAGCCCTTGTAACACCCCCTTTTTTATTAGATACTTAACAACAAGCCCTAGTAATAAGCTAAACCAATACTTGAGCAACCTTACTACTTCAATATATGTTGACAGCGTGTAATCTTAGCCATGCAATAAGGGTTTCCCTTCTTGTGTAATAACAATAGTCAATACTGAAGATACCAGCAGTCAGAACTGCGACAGCATAATTCGAATAATCGGAGTATTCACGCACGTTCGTTGGCAACCTAAAATCCTAGTGGCCTGTCACGAGCCGCTCGTACCTCCGCCTAGCAGATCATCGTTCGGTCCAAATTTCTGATCATACTCCCGAACCTGATTGAGGATCTTTTCCGTACGCCTAAGCTCGCGGTCGTCATGCTGCTCGCTTGTCCCTCCCTGAAGCAGACGGTCTTGGAGGGAATCGGTGCTACCCATGTGGCGACTCAGCATCTCCTTGGTGGATGAATCCACAGCTCTAAATGATTCTGTTCGTTAGACACTTCTTAGATAGATGTAAATGATATCTTACGATCCTTGCTTCTTCTCGCGGCCCCCCTGTCCGTTATAGGTTTGCCCAGTGGAACCCATAGCGACAAAAATGGAGAGATATGGCTCTCTACCATATATATTGAACTATATATAGCCAGTTCCTGTGATTTTTACACTGCCGCTGAAACCCTGTTTCTAGTTAAGGAGCACTGTCCTCGGCGATGATTTTGCCCACAAGTCAGGAAGTAACCAGGAAGCGACCGTACGCTTGTAGAGTAAGGACAGTGAGTGATACTAGGCATGATTGAGGAGGAGGAAACCCCGCAAAGGTTAAGTAACATAAGTTGCAGTATAAGTGTCAGTACAAAAGTCTGGTGAGGGGCTCGCGAATTTCAAGTTAAGTTAACTGAGGGTGAGTAAGTTTCAACATTTACTCGCCTGGCTTGAAATTCAATAAAAACTTGGAATGCAGGTTTTGAGGATCCAATTTGATGGCTCGTTCGACCTCTGGGCCATCGCGATTGGTCTTGCATTTTCCACAGGGTGTATTGTAGACGTATATGCATATATAGCCTCTATGTGCATAAGGCCTTTGGTCAATGGTAGGTAGTACAAGGACTGAGTGGTATCGTTAACATTCGCTCGCACTGGAGGAGCCTTCCCGAGTTGACGAGCATTCAAGAGATTTGTACTCTCGAGCTTTCAACCTTTCGGAGATTGCTATCCCAGCTTATCTGAAGTTAAATGAGATATGTGTTGAGCGTAACTTCGCTCCAGTCAACCTGGTCTAAACCAACTACGAACCACCTCGTGATTTTAACTGCAGCTAGCTCATGCACCAAAACGAGAGGCAATGATAAAAATATTGGGGGTGCAGATGTCCAACCAGTGACACCTCAGAGGTAGACTCGTAAGCTCGATAGAAGTACAGGTAGAAGGGTGCCGGATGGCACGTTGCCATGCAGATGAGCATCATAATGACCCCGGATTGGTTGAGAAGGGGTTTGCTCCAGTTGAATCCGACTGAACCAGCCACACACTTAGGTCTCCGACAAACCTATTTACTTAATCCTAATCATTTGGCGGGCAGTTCCGGGGGACTTGTCAATCTGCAGTGCCAGACTTTGTGAGCATATCGATCATAAATGTTGTCGGTTCTATCATCTTGTCATCCGGCTAGTTCGCATCTCATACTGTGGTTCGCGATTTATCATATTGGTCAGTCACTGAAATCCAGGCAGCTAGGTTTAATTACGGAACCCAACGCCTCTGCCGTCGTTGATAAATTTCTCCTTCGAACCTTCATACAAATACCAGTGGAATTACCAGCAGCATAGCAGAGTCCTGTATCAATATGGTCCATCATCGTAGTTATTCCGACGACAAGTCCTCCATGCTGTCCACATACAACTCAGCTGAGAAAACTCCTTTAACAGTAACCTCGTCTCGTTCGTCTCCTCCACAGTCCCGCGGCCAGAGTCCAGTCGGGCTTCCATTCCACCAGAAAACGCAATTTCCTTTCTCTAAAGAACAAAAAGACATTCTCCCATTACCAGATTCGACCAGTAGCTCGTCAAACTTTGACGGGCGCGACCAGTCAACGCCCGTCAATGCCAACTGTGCGAAAGCCTTACAGGACGACTTAGCTTGCCCAAAACGCAATGAGGCAACAGAAATAAATATTTTTGAGCAGGGCGACCGTTCGATGCCAGTGGAATCGACGGCTACCAACAGCCAGACGTTCTTATCTTTGGACACCGTCGGTGGAATGTTTGATAAACTCGATGGTCCGAGTGTTGGGGAAAGTGGACTCTTCGCATGTTCAGACGATTCTAGCGATGAAGATCTCGATCTCGATCTCGAGCAATACGCAGACCAGTTCCTCTCGGATAAATTTGGTGTTAGCCTCAGTAGGCTCAGACGTCCACATCGCATCATCTACGCTTTCCAGCAAGTCAAGAACAAGTGAGCCGGTATACTGGGGGATGAAGGACATCACTTCGTTGGCTCTCCGCATAGCAAGGATAGTCAATCCGAGCGAGTTGACGGAGGAGATACCTATCATTCTACCGGCGGTGACCACACCTACTCGATAGCTGGCAGTTCTTCCACCTTGGCTGGAATAAAAAGGCCGAGCCAGGATACCGTCGCGTCAGAGGGGTTTTCGGGCTCCAGTATCCTGGCTAAAACACGACGATACAAGAAGCGTCGTATTGAAGGGGACTTTAGTTGTCCCTTCAGAAAGCGTAATCCCCGTCGTTTCAATGTTCGCGATCACGAACAGTGTGCGAACAGGTCTTACAGAGACATTTCCGCGCTCAAGTAACCGATCCTTTTCTCCTTTTCCCTCATCTTCTCATTCCTGGCCTGTACTACAAAGATTTGGTATTGTAATGCCCCTTATATGGCTACCGAGGAAGTTACTCGCCATATTTACCTCAAGCCTACGCACCGGCAGAACACCCTTATTTGCCATACTGCAATCGTCAGACGGTTTGTACAGGAAGGAGGTTTCTGCGGCGTTCCTTACCTCCTACATTGACTTCATTTTAGTGTTGAACATTGAGCCGTTGTGACGCGATCATCTCTATTGTCCCCAACATAATTTAAGTAACAAGAAAAGCATGCAACCACTAACAGTCGTTAAAAAACATATTACCGCCTATCATTGCAAGGAGGAGGCACGTGCTTGTGGACGGTGTAATCAGGCCTATGGCACCCAGGATGCTTTGGTAGCACACCTAGGACAATGTGACCACCCGCCACTTAACCGACCTCCTATTCGGTACACCGATCCTGAAGACGGTGTCGACTATAGTACGGAGACTATTCTAGTGTCCCGAAAAATAATCGACCGGATCAATACCTGGGAAACCTTATGGAAGCTTCTTTTTCCTGCCGACACGTTTGTGCCCTGTTTAGGTCTGTTCCTTCTCATATAAGTTCACATAGAACTCTAGCCCGTCTTCTAATACATAGCTAGAATTCGAACCGGTCGTTGAGGACCATGACTTCGTTTATGTATACAGATGCTCTCAGTCGCAGATCTCACAACGCCTCGATGCACTCGACCTCGGACCTTCTGCCAAGCAAACAAAAGCCTCAATTTTCGAAGAGATAGAGAGCTTGCTTAGATGTGGAGACTCCCGCGACCAATATCTAACGCCATCGTTGAATGCATCTACTACCCAGACGCAGTCTCGATCGATAAGAAGAGACATTGCCACCGTCGATAGGGAAAGCGGCCTAGCTGTTGATCTTATAGCTTCTGCCCAAATGACCGGAGTATCTAATACAGAGGGACCGAGGCCACTTGTGAAAAGTGGTATTCAGAATTCCTCTGGTATCGGTGGATTTACACAACTCTCTTCGACAGATGTTGCTCACCAACCGTTGACTAGTTATAGTCTGCCAGTGGTTCCTAACAATCAGGACTTCGTCGACCTCTTGCCCGAACCAACTCAACTGTTCAGAGCAACGACACAGAGGACCTGGAACATCCCACATAGAGATAGCGGACTCGAAGCTCTCCAATCATCGACTCAGTCACAGCCCGAATTGTTCTGCGCAGGGACACAGTTCAGTCACAGCATGTGCTCACAAATTCCACAAGAATGTCCCTGGGTCTTAAACGACGTATATTCTTCTATCGAAAACGATCAAGCTGAGGTATGGCCTGACTTTTCTAGTTTCTATGAGTTCGAGAATATCAACGACGCAGGTTGTTGAATAAAAAGCGGCTGGTCGGCAAGGGCTTGCAGTTAAGTTTACATTCCAGGGATAAGAACAGTGACCCATTGCAGGCCGTTTACAAAAGGACGACCATATGTTTTACTGGTCGATAGTGCGTTTCCGTCATGTTACTTTGTCTTTCTTTTCCTCTGCTTTGAATGAAAGCTGTTTAGTCGAGATCATTTTTGAAGACAAATAGCAACTCAAGAAAAGCTGATAAGGATACCTAACCTTTACTGGCGCATGATGTCATGTGAGTTTCCAGAGCCTCTGGAAGTAGAGCCTATAACAAAGGAGCCAGAGCTTCTATTACCGTGCCTTTGATAATGACATGAACGTGACAGTGACCAAAAGATTAGATATATGTACCTTACATCGAGCTGCCTGCTATGACGGACTGGGAGTGGTGTTTCAACTTCTGACGATTAGAACAATTGTTTCCTGTTGAGAGGAGAGGAACCTCTCGGTTAACTTTTCATACGGGAAACTGGGCGTGCGTTTATAACAATCGACGGGGAAATACCCCTCATCTCCAATGTAGAAATGGAGCCCTTAAATATGATATAAACTCTGTGCGAGCTTCGGGTAGTAATTTAATGCGGCGGAGCGCCCACCAGGTGGGGAGCGCATCAGTTTGTCTGGTGAGCTCACATGTAGAAGAGCTTACCAAGTGCGGTATGAAGCTCACAATTGGTGAGCTTTCCAATGCAGGTGGAAGGATTACAAATAGGTGAGCTCCCGGAACAGCTTCGGGTGCTCCTGAGGAACGGCTCGGAGTTATTCCCGGAGCCCACACACCTACATGGGGTGAAAACTCTGTAGAAAATAGATTCACTCAACTCAGAAGAACACAGATCGCTTGCACTGTCCTAGGAAGCTCACTCGTGTATGCGCTGGTTCGATCCCACTCTGGTAAATCAATTGGCACGCTACTCCGTTAGACTTAACTAATTTGATAGATTTTTAAAGTATGTCAAAGAAATGGGAGTGACGCTCAAGTGAAAAGAGTCAAGAGGCTGTTAGCGTTGTTCTATCTGAAAGTGAATGGATATGAAGGGGATAAAAAGCAGTTGCACCTAGTACTAAAGTAGATCCGGGAGGCACTTGGATGCATTCCTACCGTTGATATTTTGTTGAACAACTAAGATGACCGAATGTATGTGAAATGTGTGTTTGAAAGCATGAACGCTGCTCTAAGCCGCTTGCGCAGCTTTTTGTAGCTCCAAAGCTACAGAAATCGGTCTGATAGTGCCGAGCACGGCCCGCTGCAGTCGGAAAGCTGGATAGCCACACAGGTAGTATGTAAACACCTGGTACCAATCAGCACTGTTGCAGTACCCAACCACCCTCGCTATCATTTCAGCTTATTACATACAGATTTTGAAGAGTTAGTGTGGAAGCCTCCAGGACTGTAGGTTCCAGGATCCGAAAATGTCACCCAAAAAGCCCAATACCGTAGTCATTAGCTTCAACCGGGGGTGTTGCATCCAACATGCATACTGCCGAGGCCAAAACGGAGCAGCGGACGGATAACGCTCGCTATAAAACTAACTGTTACGGTCTCATTGCCCAATCTAATACGGGTTAAAAATGCTCGCCCTATATGTCAAAACCAGGAGGCTGGGATACTTCCGATCCATACAGCAGTAAACGTATATATTAAGCTTTGCCCTCCTATACTATAGCTATACACTTAAACTTTTAAATAATTTAATAAGATTATTATGTACTACTTTTAACAGGTTATAAGCCTAGGTTGCTTATTTTAATATATTTAACTGACACAGACCTACAGGGGGCTGGCAGACCCACGTCTGCACAGACCACCTGTGTGGAGCTGTGGCCCAGTGGAGCCTGTGGATCCTTGACAGGTCCAACAGGTCTACCACCTGCCAGGCAGCTGTAGCACAGATGCTTAAGTGTAAATTGTGTGGATCCACCCACACAATTAACACTTAACTTGATCATCTTCAATATTACAGTTGCACCCCATGAGAGTCTTTCTCATTAACTTATTAAAAATTACTTTATATATATTTATTAATTAATTTTTAACGCTAACAATTATACGTATTAAATTTTTTTATATTTATTAGCTTTTTTATTAATTATAAATAGCTTTTTTTATATAAAAAAGCAAAAACTAATAGTAGTTAAAAAATTTACTAAAATAAAAAATAAACTTATAAATTATTTAATTTAAACTAAAAGCTAAGCTTATTTTTTATTAACTATTAAAATTTTTAACTTTAACTTTTTTTTTTTTTAAATATTAAAACTTAAGTTTTACTAATTATTATAAAAGCTAAAATGTTTATAAATATTTAATATTATTTTTGCAAAAAAAACAAATTTTTTTTTGCTACTATTTATTAATTTTTTAGCAGCAAAATTTTTTTTTAATTTAGTAAAAAATTATTATTTTTATTAGATTATTTTTTACTTTAAAAAATAACTAGTAATTTAAACAATAATTTAAGTTTAAATTACGTTAATAATTTATTATTAATTAATTTTTTTTTATTTTTAACATTATTAAAAGTTTTTTTTTATTTATTTATATTAAACAAATAAAACTTTTTTAGCTATAAAGTTAATATTTTTTTTTAACAATTTATTTTATATAAGTTTAATTTTGCACGATTTAACTTTATAACTAATAGTAGTTTAAAAAACTTGTTTAATTTTTTTAATATTTTAAAAAGCTTTAAACTTTTTAAAAAACTTTTAAAAGCTATAAATATAGCTTTTTAAAGCTAAAAATGTTATAAACTTTTTATTAATTTAATTAATAACATTTATTTAAATTAAAATTTAAACTTTAAATTAACTTTTTTTAAGTTTTTTAAGTTTTTTAAAAACGTAGCTTTTTTATTATTATAATTTAAAGCACTAAATATTTTTATTTTTATAAAGTTTACTAACTTTTTAAATAATAATAACGTTTAATACTATATTAAAAAAACTTAAAAAAATAAAACTTTTAAACATTTTAAATTAGTAATTAAAATAAAGTTAAAACATAAAAAAAAAGCTTATAATAAGCAGCTTTAAACAACTTTTTTTTAGTAAGCTTTAAACAACTTTTTTAACTATTTAAGCAAAAAAAAGCAAAAAAAGTTTTAAAGCTTAAAAAAATAAATAGTTAAACAAGCATAATATAGCATACGTTATAATTTATAGCAAGCTTTTAATTAATGCTTATTATTAAGTTTAAACTACTATTATTTAACTTTTAAACATATTAGCTTTAATTTAAACTAAACTATTTAATATTTATAAGCTAAAAAGTAAAGCTTAATTTGCTTAATATTATTAATAATAAAAAAATATTAGTTTAAAAACTATTAATAAAATAATATAATTTATAATAATATTTTAATAAATATAAACAAATATAACATTTTTAAATTTACTTTTTGTTTAACTTTATTTATATATTATTTGCAAATTTATTAACAAACTTAGCTTTAACTTTAACTTATTTTTTATTACTTAAAAACTTAATATTATAAAAATATTTATTTATAATAATAAGTTTTTTTTAATAATAATATAAATAGCAGTTATATTAAAAAAAGCTATAAATATTATTATTAACTTTAAACATAAACAAAAAAAGCAAGCTTTATAAACAGTTTTACTTATTATTAAAAAAAACTTTTTTGTTTTTTTAAGTTATAACTATAGCTATAACAATAAGCAAAAAATATATAACTTTTATTATAAACTATATTTAAAAGTTTGCTATAAAAAACATTTAAAGTTTAAACTTATTAAATAAAACAAAAAATAGTGCTATAAATATGCTAAATAATATAAAATTAAGTTTAAAAAATTTAAAAGTATAAAAATAATATAATTGCAAAAAAAAAAAAAAAAAACGTTATAACTTTTTTTATAGCTTTACTTTTTTAAAAAAAATTTTAACTTTTAAAGCATACTATTTTTATAGCTTATATGCTTATAAACTTTAAACTATTTTTTACTACTTTTATATTAGTAAAACTAATGTTTTTTATATTTTAAAGCTTTATTTATTTTATATTATAAATTAAACAAATATAAAGCAAAATTGTTTAAAAAAATAATATTAGTATTAAAGCAGCAAAAAAACTATTTAACAATATTTTTAAAAAAAATCGTTTTAAAAAAATTATAAATGTTTTATTTATTATAATAACTTAAAAAAAAGCTATAAACTTAGTTAACACTTTAAAAAAAGCGTTAATTATTAATAGTAAAACAAACATATTTATATTTTTAAACTAAAATAGTTTTATTAACTTTTATAATATTTTATGTTTTATAACATTAAAAATTAATAAGTTAATAATTTAAACTATTTAGCATAATAATTATATATTTATAAATATAGTTAATAATAAACAATAAACTATTATTTTAAAAAACGTTATATATTGTTTAATAATTAAAGCTAACTTAATATCGGTTTTTTATTTAATAAAACTTAATGCTAAATTTTTTTTTTAAAGCAATAAAGCTTATGTTTTAAAAAAAAACAAAATGTTTTTAAAAAAAACAAAACATAATAGCTTATATTTAGTTAATTAACTTAAATTTAATATAAAAGCTACTACTGCTGCTTTTATTGCTTACTTTTTTTTTAACTTTAAACTAGCTTTATAATATAAACAATTTAAATATATTAACAAATTTTCGATTAAAAAACTAATAAAAGCAAAACATATTAAGCTTTAAAAGTTAAACTATATATATAAATACTACGTTTAAACAAAAATAAAAAAAATATTATATTTAAAAACTTTTTAAAGCAATATTTATTTATTTAAATTATTATACATAAATATAGCAAGTTTATTAAAAAATGTTTTTAAAAAGTATAAAAAGTTTATATATTTTGTTATTATTTGTTATAACTATTTAAATATAACTTAAATACTACTGTTTAAATTTAAAAAAAAATTTATTAAAACATTTAAAGCATTTTTAAAATATTATAAACGTTTTAAATAAAAATATTATATATTTATTTTAAATAAAGCTAGTAAAAAAATTAACAAAAAACTTAAATATTTTTATTAAAGTTAAAAAATTTAAATATTGTTTATAGCTATAAAATAACACTAATAAAATAACATTTATAAAAAAACTATTAATATTTATAAAACTATAATAATATTAATAATAAGCTAAACTGCAAATAATAAAATATTATAAAAATATTAGCTTATAATTGTTTAAATAGCATATTATATTATAATTTAATAGTTTAACAATTAAATAAATATATTATTATATAAAAAATAATATAAACAAACATTTATATATAATTATATAATAGCAATAAAAACAAATAGTTAATATTTTAAAACAAACAAAAAAAAGTTAGCTTTTTAAAAAAAAACGTTATTTTATAAAATGCTTAAATATTAATATTAAAGTTTTTATAATTATATAATTTTTTTAAAAAATAAAAAAGTTATAAACGTTAATAACGTAACTTTTTTTTAAAAAACTTTTTACGTACTATTAAACTAAACATTAAAAAAAGTTAGCAATAAAAAGCAAGCTTAATAAAGCTTAAATAACAAAATTAAAAAAAATGCTTTAAACAATATTACTTTAAAAAATACTACTTTAAATTTATTTTTAAAAAAAGCAATAAAATTTTTTATTATAAACATTAATAATAACAAGCTAATTTTTTTAAAAAAAATAACGTTGTTTTTTATATATAACTTATTATATAATATATTTAATAATATAACTAGCAAAAACATTAGCTTTATAAAAAATAATAATTTATATATTTTTAACAATTTTTTTATACTATTAAACAACGCTAAATATATAAGCATTTTTAGTAAATTTTTTAATAATATTTTATTAAAGAATAGCAGCAATAAAAATAAAAACGAAAACATTTGCTTAAAAATATATGTTTTAAATTAACTAAAAAAACTAATACTAAAATTTAAACATAATAAAATTTGCTTAAATAATTATAAGTGTTAAAATAATATTGTATGTTGGTTGCAGTAGCTATATTGGCTGTATTGGCTACCCCGCACGTAAGGGTAGCCCTAGGGGGGGCAGGGCCCCCGGGAGGGTTATTCCGGCTGTTTCCGCGCTAGTTAGCCCTATAAGTACGAAGCCTTCTGCTTCGTACGAACCTAAAACCTTCCTTCTGTGTAGCATATAGTGAATAGAACTGTGTGTCTACCGCCCTTGCAGGCACGTACTACTGCCTTGGAAATATGTAGTACAACTCCGTTCAAACAATAAGCATTAATTAATTGCTTTTTATTTTATTATTGTTGTTTTAAATATAATAAAAACTATTAAAATTATTAAACTAGTTAGCTATAAAGTTATAAAACATAGTTTTTATTAAAATAAATAACGTAAAACTATAAATAATAAATATAGCTTTATAGTTAACAATTTAACTTAAAAAATAATAATTATATTATTTAACACTAAAATATTGTTTAAAAAATAAGTATATAAGCTTAAAAAAAATAAATTAAAAAAAATTGTTTGCTATAAAGCTAAATAAATAGTTAAAAAATTCGAACAATAAAGCAAAATAAACTACTATAAAACGTTTGCTTTAATAGTTAAACTTATAAGCTATAAAATTTTGTTTATAATTATTACTATTTTAAATTTTAAAGTTTATTAAATAAACGTTAAAACAATATTTTTATATAAAAAAATAATAAAAAATATATATATTAAACAGCTATTTAAATTTATTTATAACTTTATAAAAATATATAAACTTAATAAAAAATTTTATAAGCTAAAACAAACATTTAAAATATAATATAATATGCTAGCAATATTTTTAAAAAGTTTAAAATTTAATAGCTTAAACTTAAATATAAAAGTTTTTATTTAAAACAACTATTATATTACTGTTTATATTAACGATTTTTTAATTATTAAACTAAAAGTTTTAAAAATTAATAGTATTAAACAAGCTTTAAACAAAAAGTTTTAAATAAATAACTTAAGTTTTACTAAATTTTATTTAAAAATAGCTATAAAGCAAAATTAAATATATTATATTTTAAAACTATTATAACAAGCTTATTTAAAAAAAGTTTTAATAAAATTTAGTTTTTAAAATTTAAATAAGCTTAAATATAAAAAAATAAAGCTAACTTATACTTTTTTTTTTATAAATATTAAAGTATTTAAAAACAACTTTATATTTAAAACAAAAAATTAAAAATAGTATTAAAAAGCTATTAGCTTATTAATATATATAATATTAAATATTAAACTAAATATTGCTTTTGCTGTTTTAAAATATAATAAATATATAGTTAAACTAAATATTTTTTATATTATAGCAGTAAAACAAATATTTAAATATTTAATAATTATAATTAATTTAAAACTAATATATAAAAAATAAAACATTAATTTATAAAATTATATTAATTTAAACTAAAATGTTTATAAAAAAACTTGTTAATTAACTTTAAAATATGTTTTTAATTTAAAAAATAAAACAGTTAACTAAAGTTTAAAACGTTAACTAATATTATTTTTATTATTTTTTAAATTTAAACTTAAAAAATAAAAATAAGCTTTAAAAAAAGCTGTTTAAATAAAAAAACTATTATTTAAACTTAATATTAAGTTAAACAATATATTTATTATTATTTATAATAATAATTAAAAAGCTATTTTAACATTTTATAACTTATTAATATATAAAAAAAATAAATATATATTAATTTAAAATTAATAGTATTAAAAGCAAATAATTATTAAAAAAGTTAACTTTAAATACGTGTTTATTTTAAACTAAATAACAAATAGTTTTATAAAATTATTATTTAAGCTTGCTTTTAAAAAAATTTAAAAAAGTACTAAAGCTAAAATAAAAGCTTTAAAACTAAAATAAAAACTATAAAAAGCGAAAATAATTTATATATAAAACTAAAAAGCAAAATAGCTTAAAAATATTTATTATTTTTTACTGCTAATTCTTTAACTATAAATAATTTTATTAAAATATATTTTTATATTTTAAAACAATAAATATTAAAACTATTAAAAGTTAAGCTATAAAATAAATATTAAATTAGTTAAAACAATAAATAATAAAACTAAAATTGTTAAAATATAAACTATTAAATATTTAAAAACTATTTTTTATTAAAAACAACAGTAAATTTTAACGTTTAATTTAAATTAACTTTTATAAATATTTATTTATTTAAATATAATAAACTTAGCTTTTAAAAAATATTTTAGTTAATATAACATAAAGCTATTTTTAAAAATATTAAACTATTTTAAACTTAATTAACTAAAACTTGTTTAATTATATATATATTTGCGCTATATTTTTTTTGTTAAAGCTTTATAAAAACTATAGTATTTTTATTGCTATAAAAATGTTTAATATTAAAATATAACAATATAAAAAACAATAAACACGTTTTAGTTAATATTTAACTTAAAAAAGTTTATATTTATAAGTTTATTTATAGTATTTATTATAAGCTTACGTATTAAATAAAAAGTTAAAAAAAAATATAGTATACGTTTAATATAATTGTTTTAAAAAAAAATAGTTAAAATAAAAAGCACGTAATATTTTAAAACTATAACTTTTATAGCTAACTAGCAAAAAATATATAAATAAAAAAAATACTTTAAAGTTTTTAAAAGTAAGCTTATAACTATTTAATATAATATTAATTAAAAATAAAATAATTAAAAAACATATATTCGCTATTTTATAAAAAAAGTCCGTTTTTAGTATAAAATAAAAAATAAATTTTATTTAAAAAAACAAAATTTATAAATTTAAAAATATTTTTAGCTTTAGCTTTAGTTTAAAGCGTTAATTATTATAAAAAAGTTTATAAAATAGTATACTATAAAGCAGTATATTATAAAGTTAAAAAGTATATGTAGCAAAAATTAAAAAAAAAATTATAAACTATTTTTGCAACTTTATAATATATTATAGTTTATAAAATTTTAGCTGTTTAAAAATAAAGCTTTTATTTTTTATAGCGTTTTATTTTAAAAAACTTTTTAATATTATAAAACTATTTATAAACTTTATTTTATTTAAACTTAGTTAATGTTTTTAAAAACTTTATTTTATAAAATTATTTTTAAAAAAAGTTTTTTTTAAAAAGAATATTTTTAAAAATTTTATTTTGTAAAAAATTTAAAAATTTAAAAGTTAAATGTTTTTAAAAACTTTATTTAACTATATATAAATCAAAAAAAAGTGTTAAAACTAAAAAGCTAAAATATTTCCAATTTATATAACAATAAACGTATATATTAAACTTTGCTTTTTTATACTATAGTTATACACTTAAACTTCTAAATAATCTAATAGGATTACTATATACTACTTTTAACACTATAGACTACAAGGTACGCTTAACAGCACCAATAGGCCGTTATTTATTCTGCAGGCCGGGGTCCTCTTATAGGAAATTATTATTCTAAAGAATGCAAAGACCTCCCGGCTCCTTGTTTACTTGCTCCAAAGGTCACGGCGTATGCTTAGATTTCGTTAATTTTATTTTAGTTATGTAGGGGTGTTTTCTATAAGCTTCCATAACAGGGTTGAGTGTTGCTGCATTGATCACCTGTTACTGTGGTACACTATTTAAAGCAGGCTGAACACAACCGCATGGGTGATGGCGTCCTGCAGATTCATCCCCGCACGGAAGGACGGAATACATCTACCTAGGTATCTAAGCATTCGACTGGGGAAATTGTCTAGTAAGTTGTCGTAAGGCTGTTACCCTGCTAGTAATTACTCTGTTTGCCGCCAATTAAGCCTTATAGCTCTCGTTTTGATAGCTAACAACGTTTTTGAAGCCGCGTTCAACCACGGTCGAAGGAGAGCAAGTAGACATTAGCCGTCGATAACAGACCATCTGGAATTCCTTGGCGAATCTGCCATTTTCAATAGGTCAAGGTATGAGTGTATTGTAGATACAGGTTGTTGCGCGAGGATGGGGAACTATACTGGTAATCTCATGCTAACAATATATAGAATCAATTCTTTGTCCCAGAGAGTGTTGGGTCATATGGCACCGACGGTCGAGTCTCGGATCTACCGAAGTCCTTATTCCCGTACTTTAGTTCCCCAATACTGTGTGTTGCCAGGTGATGTACACTGATTCTGGTTTTTAGGTAGTTATAGAGTCGAGTCTTTCTCTCGGAAGCAAGACAGACAGCATAGTCGACGTTACAATAATGTTACGGTTTATAATTGGAACTGCCGGAATTACGATCCTGACGACCCCCGGCCTGATTACAGCGGTGTGCGGCGGGGACATCTAGACCGGGATCGAGAACCGGGTCTACAACCCATTGCCTTTGAAAATGATCCCCAGGAACAGAGCCCCCATCCCACCGCGCGCTATGTTGGCTCGCAGGAACCGAGTCTGATTTTAACCGCACTTGAAGACTTGCCCATAGGACCCTACATTAGTTTCCAGGATGTCGACACCGAAGGAAATGCAATCGGTCAAGCCGACAGAAACAACGCTGAGTGGCGACACGTGACGAGGGAGTTCGTATATCCAGCCCCAACTCGAAGTTTTACCAACTTCCAAGGATTTCGTGATAATACTAAGGAAGCTCACGATACTTCCCAAGAATCCCACGATAGCTCCCACAGCTCCAATAGCAAACGGAAAACAGTTATGCGTGGTGAGGGTAACGTGATCACAGCGCGTGATGCCAGAATAGATTATCCGCTAGTAACATACGGTAAAGCTGGCGACCGGATAGGGCAGCAAAGTTTGCCAACTGTGCCCTATGCCTCTTCTATTGGTACTGATCAGAGCAGCGTATTTGACGATGACAACAATAATGGTAGACTCAGCTACGGCGTTGGAGACACTGAACCTGACAAGGGCGATTGGGATGACTGTAACGAAGAAAATACAGATGGACTCAGCGGAAATGTTAATTTTCCTTTTCCTTTTCCGCCAAGACCCTCTCCAAGGCTCCTTTGCGAATTCATAGGATACGCCAAGTGCAAGAGAACATTTGCTCCAGAAGACTTCGACGCCTGGGTGGAGCACATAATAATCGAGCATATGAAGGGAAAACTGCCGGTAGAGCATCTCTGCTGGTTTTGTGACGACCAAGTCTTTCGGGCCGAGGATCCAAGCGACCAAGGCAAAATCAGAGAGAAATTTGAGCAAAGTCTGAGCCATATTCGCGATCATATGGTTGAAGATGGCCTTAAAGCGCACGACATACGGCCTGACTATTTAATGAACGAGCATTTACGGGAGAGTGGCTTGATCAGTGATCCCGTGTACAATCGGGTTCGCCGATTTACTGAGCTACCAAACGTCTTAAATGGTATCGTACCTTCTACCTTTATTTTCCCGAAAATACATGAACGCGACGAACCTGCGAGTATTAGCGCTATCAATTTAGAAAAAAAGAAAGAGAGACGTTCGGCATGGTGGCGACGAAAATCCGCACAAAACCAGCTTCGCTGGGAGTATCTAAACGGTGTTCACCCACCCACCATAAGGAAGCCGTCAATTTCGGCGCTAGTGGGTGGATTGCACAAGTTTTTCTGGCCGCGGATAAGAGATGATTTCCTACGAGTTAGTTGGACTTGTGTAAGTAGCCTTCTATGGTTGTTACATAATTACGTGCTAACCCCACTGACGTGGAAGAGATGCGGAGAACCTCTTTATATTGATGTTCCCCCTCAACAGAAGCAAGCTGCTTTCGCATTTGCACAAGCCGCCGGCGGAACCACCGCGTCAGTTCACATTTCTAGTAATGGTGGTAACAGTCATCCATCAAGGACATCCGGTTTGGGCTCCAATATAGGGTCGGGAATGGTAACCAATAGCTCACGTACGACCAAACCTCTCACGCCCACACATAATCCCATGCCAGCAAATCGTGTCTTTCTGCCGACCGAGCTAGCCCCAGGAACAAAGAAGTATCTGCTCCTATGTGTGAATACAGGTCCATATCAAATTCAGTTAGGGCATATTGATATGACTCACATCGTCTGGGATGTGGCGCTCTATAGCCTTATCCGAGAGATGTATCAGACTATGCGAGGACGACTAGCAAGAAACAAGTTTATTGTTCCGAAAACGATCGAATATGTCAAGGTATGATTCACTACTTCAATTCAACCTCATATGCCTTGATTCAGGTACCGAAGAGGAAAACAAATTACAAACTTACATTTACAGTTTGAACTTGTTCGCCGAAGCAATACAGGTGAATGCATTGGGAATTATGAAAAAGACTCGATTCCGGGAAAAGAAGAGATGGCCAGGAAGGAGTATACCTTAACGCCATACCCCCCACGTATCGGTAGGATACCGATACAGCCTCATGTGTTCATGCACTCGTTCCTAAACCCAGGAGACCACCTCGGTGGGCTGGCCGTTCTACAGCTTCCCAAGAAAGTTGGACGGAGGCTGAAGTGTACGGCACAACCCATAAATCCTCTCGATGTGCCCTACGGTTGGGGCGTTTACATCGTTGAAGGAGTGAATATGTTCCTGGTGTCGCTCCTCTTGGCAGGCATCCTTGCTCTTGTTACGCTGGCAGTACTACTTTGGAGTACGCTGAAGGGTGACGTTCAGGGCGGTACGGGTATAGGACAGTACGCGCTTGCTATAGTCGCATTTGTCACAGGGGCTTTTGCTTGGAAGCCATTACGGGACATGACTTAAGCTTCAAAAAGCACGTGGCGCCGGGGCACTAGGTGACTTAACAATAATAAGCGGCTGCGCGGATGTTACTAAATATGTTGCCTAAAGGTGTAAATCTAAGTCGTTACCGCGCTAAAGGACCGATAGCGTTCAGTTTCCTTAGATGTATGCTATATTATATTAAAGTCTACATGTTACATGAAAAACACATGGGGACGGACTTAGCCCTCGGTTATATATTTAAATATACTTAACCGATAACTAAGCTGTAACAGTTAAGAAACCATAGCAGAACTTATTACTCATAAATATACTTATAAATATAATAGGGTCAAGGGAAGGTAAAGCCGGGGAGACCTCTGCACCGCCACAATGAGTCAGCAGAGGCCTTCGTACCTAAGTGCTCCATATTGCTCAGCTTCACTAATTACTATCGAATCCAATTACATTGCTTTCCCTCAAGAAAAACACTGCTGATTCACGGAGTTGATTCTAGCCGTGAATCCAGAATTAAATCACGTGTAGAACAGCGCACAAGGCATCTCGACATGTATTTGGGTAGGCCATCACTCCTCTCATAGGTAATTAGAGAAGATCGACAATAGGCCCCTGTACCTACTGTTTCATTATGGTATACTTACTAGCTCTTGAGCAAGCATTTGAGGACTCTCCGTCGTAATAGAACGTTTAAGTTGACGGAGTAATAATGCCGGCCAATAACCCTATTCTTTCGCACTGCATTAACTAGTCTATCAAGGCACCATACCCGCCCTACCTGTATTATGACTTACTAAGCCTAATCGATTCACGTTTGAATAGACATCGATACTTTTTAAAGTATGTTTAATGATGAACACGTTTATTAGAGATGTGTCAGGACACCCGTCCATACTGGTATGAAACCGTAAGCTAAGTCGTTCTACATACGGAGTCATCTTTATCCCACAGTTTCGAGACAGAGCAACAGGAGATGACCGAATAAGTCCTCTTAAGCAAGTTGAATTGGCTGAGGGTTTCGAACAATGGCTATATGTCCTGCGGAAGCCACGAAAGATTGAACTTCCCCCTTTTCCCCTATCTCTGGTCCGACGAGATCGAGTGGGAACCCCAGATCGAAAGGCGTGACGGACTCGAGATACTCGATCTGCTTTTCGGTCAACTTAATCTTGAGGGACTGGATATTGTCCTCGAGATAGCTGATTTTGCGTCCTCCGATGATTGGATAGACGTATGGGTACTTGCCCAAGATATATGCTAGGGCGATGGCTGCGATCGATTCGATGCCATGTTCCTTGGCAACCTTGGCCAGGGCCGAGCTGATCTTGATTTCTTGTTCAGTTTGCTCCGTTCCGTGAAAGCTTCGGAGCGTTTCACCCGCTTTCGTTCGCTCTTCAACCTCCTTTGGAGTTTTGAACTTGCCTTGGCCTAGGACGTCCCAGGGAGCCAGAGCCATCCCAAAGTGTCGAGCCATAGGAATAATGTCGCGCTCAAAGTCTCGACGCATTACGTTCCAGCGACCTTGGTAGATGGCGAATGGAGTTTTACCGTGCGCCCTGGCGTAGGTGTTGGCGGCACTGACAATCCAGGCAGGCGTGTCGGAAATACCGAGGTACAACACTTTGCCTTGTTGGACTACAATGTGGAGGGCGTCCATGAGTTCCTCGATAGAGGTGGTCCAGTCCCACCAGTGCAGATACAGAATGTCGATGTAATCAGTCTGCAACTTGGCAAGAGAGTCTCGCAAGGACACGAATAAGTTTCTCTTGTGGTTACCACAAGCGTTCACGACTTTTCCTTTCCCGAATTCGTGCGATTTGTAGTCGGTAGTGAACTTGGTGGCCAGGACTATTTGCTCCCGATTCTTGCGGGAAGCCATCCATTCGCCTAGCCAGCGCTCAGATTCTTCATCCTGGTAGTTGTTTGCCGTGTCGATGAAGTTGCCTCCCCTTTCGAAATACCCGTCGAGTAGCTCGAAGGACTGCTTTTTATCCATACTCCCCATGACGCTGGACCAGGCACTCCCGATCGACATAGCGCCGAGTGAGAGAGGGGATACTCGTATACCAGCAGTTGGGCAAAGGACGCGGTATCGACCGAGCTCCGTCGGTGGCTCTGGGGCGGCTTGCATAATAGAAGACATGATGGCTACTGAGCTGCTTGGAAAGTTTTAAGATGACGAGGTTTGCTAATAGAGAACTGATTTGAAGGGCTGAAGAAGAGTGACACGAGAAGGAAAGGTCGAGGGTTTCAGTGAATTTATAGCCTTTTTGGTAACATGTAGCAAGTCGTTTGAGGACAGCCATAGCGATACCTACTTACCGACCGTCCGTGTCCTACCGCGGTCAGAAAGCGTAGGGCGGACACCGCTTGTGCACATGTTTGGATACGTTGCTGGCGTCATCCCATTGAATGTTAAACTGTACGCATCCATCAGCACGAAGCAACACAAACAAGAAAAGCATCCATTGCTACGGACTTTAGAGATGTTGACATGCCGTCTTAGCGACACTGGCGGACATATGGCTTTACCTCGACAGAGTGCATAGTAGATACCGGTAGTTGAGTATCTGCTAGGGTGGATGCTACTAAGAGTTCTGCTAAGAGTAGACGAGCTAATGCAGGCTGATGACAGGTGCATGCAAGCAGTCCTGCTAACAGGGGCTGGACAGGGGTGGCCTCCGGGGTTAGTACGCTAACCTCGATACTTCTGCCACTAACTCCGTCTTGGCGCTAGCAAGTCAAAAAGAAAACTCCAGTACAGCTTCAAATCGCGACATTCTAATTAATACTACGTAGATAGGCTGCACATGTCATCCATCTGCATAGCTAGCTTTGCTGCCCAGCTTGTCTTGAAACCTTGGTAACCACAGACACATCAGACTCCAATTGGCTAGCTTTTTAAGAGCATGATCCTCTCACCGGTCATGTCCCAGCCTTCAGAACCCCCCCTGAATATCCATCCGTCACCTCTCCTGTGTTTCCCCGTGGACAATTGGCAGGGCATAGGCAATGCCCATGAAAGGAGGAGAATTCAGAACCGGATCAACCAGAGAGCCCGTAGTAAGTTCGCAACCATTGATACAATGCCCGCGTCTAACCCACGCAGGATCTCGTCGCCGGAGAGAGGCTACAGTCTCCATGGATAGCCCCAGTCGTGCGAATGCCGTCCAAGCGGATTTAAGCCTGACCTCGAGGCATTCCCAGATCACCTTGGGGCGAGAAATAAACTTTGATCAGATTGTGAAGGAGATAAATACCCGGGATCCCGAATCCTGGGAAACCCACTCTCTGGTCCGCGCTTTTGAGGCCCTCATCTACAATAACTGGCTGGCACGCGCCCCAATGCCTGCATTATTACCGAGCCTAGTCAGGTTCAATCTGGCGCGTGCAATAATGGGGAATGCGAAAGTCCTTGGTCTCACGTTTGACCAGCTCGATGATGAGGCTATCTCCTATTTCAATATGGAAGGGCCATGGCCAATCAGCAAAAATTTAGAAGTTGGCACACTGCCTCCCAAATTACAACCAACCGATCTACAACGTCGTACTCTGCACCACCCCTGGCTCGACCTTCTTCCAATACCTCGCATGCGTGACAATCTGCTCCGCCGTGGCATGGAGTGCTTTGACGAGGATGATCTCTGCATGGTTATGGTAGGTCGCGGAAATATTAATGATGCTGGTTTCATTGTGTGGAGCGACCCCTGGGACTCTTATGGCTGGGAAGTGACTGAAGGATTTGCTCGATCTTCATGGGGATGGACTATTGCAGGGTGCTGGGAACTTTATCAATCGACTAACGTATGGCGGGCGAAAAGGGGTGAGCCGCCTCTCTTCTATCCTGCCGTGACATCCATGCCAGATAATCCCTGATTATCTCGCTTGTCCTGAACAATAATTCTTTTTTCATCAGCACCTGCAAGTTGCTGAGTAACATAATTCACGCCATATCAATAGGATACATACGTATTATTAACTTGGCAAAGTATTTGATCATTCATTTCAAATACTAGAGCATGGGCTGGAGGCGTTATCTAGGGAAACGGTTTAGAGGTTATGTATCATACAAGGGAAAATAGCTCCCGCCTATGTCCAGCTACGTTACAGGCATCTTACGAGCTGTGTTTTCACTATCATCTTCAACTCTACCTCATCCCTCACAGTTCGTATTAAACTCCGTATATGTAACCCACACCGGACGTGGGCCGGTTCAGTCCAGATATTCAGTTGCCGGCTGGAATACAATAGCTTCTTCCATCCCTTCTGATGATCTCGAATCAGCGCCTATATCTCCTTGACCGAACTCAAAACAGCGGATCCTTTTATATCCCGTCGACACCGGGCGCAAATAAATCTGCACGGCCGTTAGCCCTCCCGCCTGGTTGCGCAGCCAACACTTCAATTGGTATTCGAAGTCTTTTTCCCCTCGCTTTCGGATCGAGTTGTTGCTTATATCTGCGGCGATACATGCTCCTACCAAAATCAGAGCTCCCAAAACAATGATTAGGCCTTCCCATGCCCTGGTGCCCACGGGAGGAATGGGTGCAACAATGCCGCCCTGCGTGATTTCGAAAGCTTTAAGGGGCCTCTCGATGGCTGGAAGGCTCTCCGTCGTTATATGCATAGAATCTTTGAACCAGTCAGGTGATGGGGCGAGGAGGCCCCACTCATCGGCTTCCCAGACGATATCTTGGTCCGTCCCGTGCATGAACTTGCTCTCCGTGTTACGATCGGGCATCTTCCAGGCGAACAGAGACTCATCTCGGGACGTTAACAGCAGTGTTTGCTGCAGACGCATGAAACTGCGCATGCCCTCGCCGTACTGAGTCGTCATATTGGTGTTAAAAATACCCAGCATACTATATGCGATATCTTCGACACGCGTGGTTGTTCGCCCGGCCATCCAGCTCATCTTCGTAGCGATGCAAGCTGTCCCAAAGTGCTTCTCACCCGTCAGGTAACGTTTGTCAATACCAGTAATCCCCTCGAGAAGTCGTGCCAGCGTCATCTTGGTGCCAATAAAGTTCCAGTCTTTATCGTAGAACCGCATATCCTGTGGTGCGAGGAGCTCCTGGAGAGTCCATCCGCGCGAAAACCAAATGGACGGCCCGTCCCTCTCTACGCTGTCGAGGCGTTGAGGATCTGACGAATCGCTGTGAGACTCATCCTTCTGCACATCACTCAAGTACGTAATACATACTTTAGCATCGCGGTACCACTTGAACATAGAGTTGATGGACTCAGTTTGCTCAACGGCGTTTGCTCGGTTGATGCAACACGAATCAATCCATATCCATTTAATATCAAGGTTGCGGGCAGTTTCAGCGGCACCACGAATTTTATCAACCTGGGGTGTGCGAGCTGATGCCGTGCTGAAGCGAAGGCCTTTAATCTCCTCCTTCAGCTGATCAAAAGTGATTTCCTGGCCGACCCAACGATGTGATAGAACGGCGTATCCTTCCTGTCGAAATGTTGGTTGTAAGTCAGATCGTAGCTCATATGTTGTCGTGTCGAGAAGATGCATGTCGCTAAAGCAAGTAGCGAGGCCACATGTATGGAACAATGTTTAGATGCGCGAGCTAATAATCGTGATAACCATGACATAGCAAATTGTGAGTGCGAGGGTGAACTGGTTCACTTTTGAGATTCATTCCTCAGGGACACCTACTCTGAGGCTAAGCCACGTTTCACAATAATACCTACGCCATCCTTTTCAATATTCATGACCGGTAAATCAACCTCAGCCCCTTTCTCTCCGTTACTACGTACAGTACTTGCAGGAACCTTAGCACGTGCATTTGCGCTAAAAATGGCGGGCGCGCTAAGCCCTGCGACCCGAGCTTATCTAGACCACCTACTTCTGCCACCCTTTCTGGCTGGATATGCCACCTTTTCCCCACCTGTACATGTAATATATAATTAACCAGCCAGCCAAGTTCCCAAGTGCCCTGTATGGCCTTCCGCTGCCCCAAGTTATCTATGTTTTATGTTCAGCCTTTGTGTGGCTCAGTTAGGTAGTTTATATAGCTGTATAGCTGTATAGCTGTATAGCTGTATAGCTATATATATAGTTGCGTAACACTGCAATATTTACTGCACCCGTAGTAAATACTTTAGCTTATATATAATTATATATATAATTATAGCATAGTTATACGTATACTTTATACTTAAGTTAAATAAAAGTATATAGTAATTATAAACTTTTGTTGTAATTTTAATTATATATGGGGCAAGATTTATACAAGTGGAGTAGATGTGACCGTAAAGGGTTAAAGGGTGGCATGAGCAGCCAGAAAAGGTGGCAGGAGTAGGTGGTCTAAGCTTATCTACGGAATGCCAAGCCACGTGGACAACAGCGTGAATGTGATTCGCTTCAAGAAACCCCAGGCCATCGCTTGCATATATCGGTATAATCGCTAGAATATGTATGACCACAACTGAGTATAGGAGCAAAAATGCACAAAGACAGTCATCTGCAGGCCTCGCACCATATCACACAACTTTCCTGGAACTTTAGGCAACGATCGTAACATCAACCATCGCCCAATAGCATACACCACCTTCATCTTCGTTTACTGGCCCATATGGTGAATATCACCGCATTTTCGCATACGCGACCTTAATGAGAACTAGTAGCATTGGATTGATTGTCTCTGTATCCAACAAGACTACAGGCCAGAGCGAGGCGAGCAGGTTTTTATCATGAACAACATTTATCGGCAGGCAACTAGTGTTGACGTTTAGCTTAGGAACGCGAGCCAGGATGATGTGCCGAGTGTGAATGGTGTGTCACAATATTTTACAAACCAGGGTAGATGGGGGAAAAACATAAGATCATGGCTCTTCAAGATATTTCGTCGAGCAGGCCTGCACCCGTCATACCCCAGCACATCCTCCCGGAAGAGGATTGGGACATACTCAATCCATTCCTCTCTCGTTGGTAGTTCTTTCGTCTTGAACATTGCAGGAGTTCTCGCTGGCTAGAGGTACACGCATACTGTACGGGAAAGGCTTTATTGACGACGACATATTCGCTGAGGCTGTCTCATATTTGGCTGACCATTCCTTGCCGATTGAGACCCAGCACGGAGTCCAACACGAAAATAATGACATAGTGAGTGTTTCCGTGCACCAGCGATTCCTCTCTGGAGAATACCTCGTCGGCGCGAACCAAGTAGCTAAATTTCTAGCTCATTTCTTGCTGAATGAAGGTTTGCCTGATTATGAAGCCCTAATTGCCCTAAATTATTGGCATAGCGCTGCTACGATGTCTACTGATCTTCGTGATTATGTATACGGTATCATAGGTATCGCTAACAAGAACAGAGATCGTCGGCTAAAAGATGTAGTCTGCAAAACCTTGGCATGTCCAACATATCAGCTAGTCAAGGCGATTATACGCTCACTAATACAGCTGAAGTATTCATAAGGTTTATCGTTTAGCTTATGCCTGAAAGCGTCGGCATATTCAGGCAATGACGCTAATGCATAAAAGCGTCTAAAGAGACCTGTATGATAGACCCAACCATCGGGAGCAAAGACGCACCCCTGTTTTCTGGAAAGACCCAGACGGAGAGCTTCCATCTTTGATACCAGATTTAGCCAATACGCAACTCTTTCGACTATCGACTGGGGTCCGTAAGGGCATGGAGGATTTCCTTGCTTGTGCTCTATCCTCGCTTGTCTACATCCGTATGAGGGATACCGCATTCAGCTCTATAGATGAGCTACTTACGAAGGAGACCGTGTCCCAAGCCTCTCGGAATATCGCGAGGTTGAGCCCGGAATTTTCCTTTGCAGAAACCCAAGTTTGGCACGATCCTGCTAGAGTATTCGGCTGCCTAAATTTTATTACCTCTTTGACACGGGTGAACGTGATACCCGATATGGTCTATACTTCCGGTCTCGTGATAAATTACTTCCACAAGACAGTAGACCAGTCTGATTACGTGTTATCAATAAATAAAAGCATGGTAATACGCTTTGTCACTAATAGAGAGGTGAGAACCCGCTATCTCTCATATTTATAGGTGATGGTCTAGATTTAGCACAAGAAGGCGACAAGGTATAGGCCCTAACAGGCTAAGTATAGACGGGTATCCTAAGATCTCGATATCTAAGCCAAGGCAAAGGGATTATAGTAACGGAGAAACCACACCATATAAGAAAATATTCATAGTGGCGCACCTCGCCACAGCGCTCTATCGTGAATGTCTGTGAGTTGCTAGGAGAAGTATGTGTGCATGAGATACTGGACGGTAAATTATTTAAGTTAAAAGGTGCCCTTGATAACATGGCGGAGATTGTCATTCGTTAGAAGAGTCCTGGGCCATGATAATCACTTTCAACTGTAAGAGGCAGTCTTTCCAGGTACTCGGTGCTCTGGCGTTTAACTCCGCTACCAGGATCGCACGTGCGCTTTGTTTATACTGTCATTTCGAATCGGAGTGTTGGGACCCACCCACTTTTACATAGTGTGCAACACACGTTTGTTAAAACATGCTAACAAACGCGTTTTTAACTAAAAACACTACTTAAATTAACTAAGTAATCGTGCTACGCCCTACCTTTATTTAAGACTTGCTAGGGCTTACTAACTAAAGTTAGTGCTAATTACTTTAAAAACTATATTATTTTTAAAACTATGTAGCACTTACATAAATTACATAAAGCATAAGCTATTAAATTTGCTTTATATATAACTTTTAATATATGCTTTATAAGCCGCACAACTATAGTTACCTTGCTAAAAAAAGTGTTATAGGTAGCTAAGTATACATTTAACTTTAAGATTAAATTTTAAGCTTTAAAATTAATAGCGCAAGTGTTATTTAAATGGTTTTAATAAAAACAGTGGTTTTAAAAGTAATATAGTTTTAAAGGTAATTAGCACCAACTTTAGTTAGTAAGCCCTAGCAAGTCCGAAATAAAGTGGGGCGTAGCACAATTAAGTGTTATACTACTTTTTAAATGCTTGTTTTACTAACTAAATATATAAGTAATATATAAGTAGTTTAGCTTGCAATCGAGCTTTTTGCGATCTAGCCTTTCGTGATACAGCCCTTCGTAATAGAGCCCTTCGCGACCCAACTTTTCGCAACCAAGCCTTTTGCTAGCCAAACCCTCGAACGAGACCTACCCGCGAAAACCTACCTGCGAAAACCTACCTGCGAAGACCTGCCCGCGAAGACCTGCCCGCGAAGACCTACGTGTACAAACTAGCAAAAGCTCTGGCGACCTAGCCGTACAGACCTACGGACTGGCAAGGACTCTGGAGACCTGGCTATACAGACCTAGCCATACAGACCTACGCGTATAAACCCAGCCGTACAGACCTACGGACTGGCAAGGACTTTGGAGACCTAGCTATACAGACCTAGCTATACAGACCTGGCCATACAGACCTGGCTATACAGACCTAGCTATACAGACCTGGCCATACAGACCTGGCTATACAGACCTAGCTATACAGACCTAGCTATACAGACCTAGCTATACAGACCTAGCTATACAGACCTACGTATACGGACTAGCAAAAGCTTTAGAGACCTAGCTACGTAGGTAGGTCTATATAGGTAGGTTTGCGTAGCTGGGTTTTCAAACCTTTTGGTAATCTTTTCGCCAAAGCTCTAATTGGTCCGTGCGTACTGGTCCGTGCGTATTAGTCTGTATAAGTGGTCTGCGTAACTAGGTCTCCAGAGTCCTTGCTAGTCCGTAGGTCTGTACGGCTAGGTCTGTATGGCTAGGTCTGTATGGCCAGGTCTCCAGAGTCCTTGCCAGTCCGTAGGTCTGTATGGCCAGGTCTGTATGGCCAGGTCTGTATGGCTAGGTCTGTATGGCCAGGTCTCCAGAGTCCTTGCCAGTCCGTAGGTCTGTACGGCTAGGTCTGTATGGCTAGGTCTGTATGGCTAGGTCTGTATGGCTAGGTCTGTACAGGTCTATACAGGTCTGTGTAAGTCTGTCTGTATAGCTAGATTTACAGACCCTTTGCCAGTCCGTATTAGTAGGGTTGTACGGCTAGGTCCGTACAGCTAAATTTACGTATAAAACAAAAGAATATTATATATTATTCCGCGAATAGTTTTCGTACAAACATATAGCTTACTTTTTTAAACTCGCTATAAAATAAGCTATATATTAATATATTTATGTTTAATATTAACGTTATTATACGTTGTATATTCTAAAAAACGTAGTAAAAAACGGGTTTGTCGGTATGTTCTAACAAACGTGTGTTGCACACTATGTGAAAGTGGGTGGGTCCCGACACTCCGATTCGAAATGACAGTACGAACTAGCTCGACGACCACTACCCGAACCAATGCTCTACTGTCACTACAAGAACACAACTATACACATTTCATATCACACAGTTAACAGTTGATCAAATTTACGAAGTAAAATTTTCGTATTTCTTTACCCAAGACAAAACCTTTCCCCCCACAATTATTTAGACGCACATTTTTATTCCTGCGTCCGTTTCCTCCTCAACACCCAGATCATCCAGTGGTCACGACAGTCCAGGAGCTGCTAAGCCACGCGTAGCCGGTATTCACGTCATGGCATGTTCCTGGCGGCGCCGTCACATACTCGTCGTGTCCATGCTCGCACTTCTTGTGCTGATAAATGCCGACAAAGACCTTGGGACAACCGGTACTGATGTAAAAGGAGGTACTGCCCCTAGCATAGATACACCGTTCGTCGTAGCCAATAGAATCACCGGCTGTCCCTGTACAGCCGTAACCGCTGAACCCAGTATAGAGACAGGCAACGTCAGCGCCGGCCCTGCTCTCGAGGTTGGCGAGTGCTGCGCTGTTGGTAACGTTGGATATGCTGCGTGTGACTATGCTGTCGGCCGAGTCGAGAGGCGCGCCTAAGGCTGGCATCAACATCGCGGTGATTGCGAGAATTTCGTACTTCATGGTGAGAAATATGAATGGCGTTTCAAAGGTGATGAGAATAGTGTGTTTTGTGGTTTATGGAGAGATAGAGTGCTATTGTAAGGGAGATTATGCGTAGTATTTATAATTTCCTAGTTGAATCCGGTCTCTAACTCTCTAGAGTCATAACGACGCAATAGTATCAGAAAGTTTTACAGACTCTAACGCAACAGTAAGACGGTGTCTTGAATGTCAGCAGCTTGTAGCACTACGTAAAATCCAGGAGATCAAAAAAGCGAACTCGTTTAACTGACCACTAACATGATGCTTGGCACCAGAGTGTGCGCTAATAGGAAGTTCAGTAATATCCGGGGTAGGGGTGATGAGTTCAGCTTGTGGGGGCTTTAGACATTCGGTTTCCGAATGAAATACCTTGTCATCTTCCTCAGACGCTCTAAATAGATATTTTAAGCGAATATAACACAAAACCATTTTAAGGTCCTTGGAGTATACCTAGGCCAGGCCCGCGACCGTTGAGGCGGATTAACCTGGAAAGCCGGAGGTTTCTGCCTAAGGCAGCCACTTACAGATTGCCCCCAACAGGCGCCCGGCTCATCGCCTCGTACTTGTACCCCGGATGACGCACCCTGGGTGGTATTTCGCTTTCTCTGGATGTCAAGGTGTTAGCCCTATCACCCACTATACTTCTCATCAATAACATCCAAGGATTCCCTATGCAAGCTTCCATGTACAGCTCTAACGTACATAAGCGTCATGGTAATAAGGGTAGGCCGGTTGTATAAAATGAAGCTCACTGCTGACCGGTAGCTTTTAGGAATATCAAAGAACCTAAGATTAACTAAACCGCTTTAATTGTTAGTTTATACCGAGAGATTATCCAAATCTAGGCCATTTAGTGGGACTATTTTAGGGATACGAAAGTTCTCTCTAAGATTATGCTCCTAAGATATTATACACAGTGAGAGCATTGAGGCGCCGATGGCAATTTTTCAAGTTGTATCCCTATAACATGTGAGAGTAGTAATCACTGAATGTATTGGGAAATCAATTGATCCAATATAACACAAGTAGGTCAACCAAGTAAACAAGGGATAAGATCGACGATAATTGCTATGGTATTGTGTAAAAGAGTAATAGTAGCTAAGTAGGCCAAAGTGATCAAAAGTCTCCAACATTAGACCCTCTTTTGCACGCTACTTGCTATAAGTATGTACAATATATCCCCCTTATATTGGCTTGACCCTTGTCTTTACTAGTCACCCGACTTTAATATACAGTGTCTCTAATCTCTTGGTGTCAAAGTATATCAATACAAACCTTCCCCAAATATTTCCCACTCTCCAAGTACTCATACGCTTCCTTCAAGTCCTCTAGCATGAAGACCTTCCCATCAAGCATGGGCCTTAGTCGTTCAAGATTCCCCTCCACGGCCTGACACATCTCCTCCATCTGCAATCTATTCCCTACCCACACACCGCGACTAGTAAATAAATTCACCCACGAGTCTAGGATCGTCGGCACCTTCGTACTTCCCTCAAACCCAGCAATGGCGCCAACCACAGCTACAATCCCATCAAGCCTCAGACTTTTCACACTCTGCTCCAAACTAGAAGGCCCCGTAACATCAACAACAAGGTCTACGCCTACGCCCCCCGTAAGTCGTTTAGTCTCATCGCCCCAAGCGAGTGTCTCGCGATAATTCACGACGTGATCCGCGCCAAGCTTCCGAAGTATCTCCGCCTTCTCAGCCGAACTCGTCGTGGAGATAACCCGCGCCCCAACAGCCTTCGCAAACTGGACCGCGAACAGACTTACACCCCCGGTGCCTTGCGTAAGCAACCACTGTCCAGCTTTCAACGGCCTTCCCCCACCAAACAGGGCATTCCACGCCGTCAGGCCGGCACAACTCAGCGTAGCAGCTTCGATGAATGACAGACCCTGAGGCATTCTCACGAGGCTCTGTTCGTTGAACGCTCCAAGGGTGCGGAACGTGCCGTCGGTCGTTGCGCCAAGCTGTCGCGATGTGTTAGCCTCTGTCGGCGGCCCGGTCATATAATCCTGTAGCAACGTTGTTATGACGTTGTCACCCGGCGCGAACCGTGTTACGTGCTTCCCGACCGCAAGTACGGTGCCGGCCCCGTCGGAGCCCGGAATCACGTTGTCTTTGGAACCGTAGGGGTATTGGCCTTTGACGATCAATAGGTCACGAAACTGTGAATTGTTAAGCCAGTGGCAAACCTAGAGGGTGGAAATGCTTGCGTACATTCAGTGATGCGCCTTGGACTGCCGTTTTGGTTAGACTCGATGCCAGACTATGAAGCGAGAGACTTACGCTTCACTAGGACTTGGTTATCGCCCAGTTCTGGTATTGGCTGCTCGGACAGTTTGAGAGAAACCAAGCCGTCCGTGCCGGCGACGTGCCACTGCAACGTAGTCTTTGGGACTGACTTTGCCATAGTATGAATGCGTAGTTCATCTAAATACTAATCTCAGCTGTTGTTTCCATGTGAAATTCGCACGACTTAAAACTGGTCTGTGTGTTAACATTTTATACTTTGAAGATTTGCTGGGCATTAGCCCCTGATTTGTCAGATCTTAGCCCCGCGGAGCGCCGTGGGATATGTTGGATCATTGAAATCTCGCATTATGTAAGCCATTCCCACCAATAGCGGGGATGGGGTATACCATGAACTTCATGGCACACTATGCGTCTTCTCAACACGTTAACGAAAAGGAAACTGACAACCAGTAATTTTTCAAAAGATCTGTATTCGTCGGAACTTATAGAGAAAGAGGAAACCCTTGAAGCGAAGAAGACCACGGAGCCAATCCAGTTGATTACGCGGACATCAGACATCCATTTTCCTGACATAGACCTAGGTTTTATAAGCTATACAGTTTTAAAGAGTTGAATCCTAGATTTAAATCGGCCTTATTGCCCCCAACTCTTTCTTATAGCGTGGCTAAGCGTTAAAGAGATTATTAGTGTGCTTTAGCTCGTTAGCACTTTGTAGTAAGAAGAGCGCCCTTCAGAGGAAGAGGATTTAATCCGCTTTTAAAAGCACTGAACATGCGAATGATAGCTATGAATAGGTGAAATCGAACGCGTCTCCTTCAGCCGACTCTAAGTCCCGAAATGGGGGAGCGCAGTCCCTTTTTTTCATGCCACACTCACGACTAAATCATGACATGGCCCAGATTTGGTTTATAATACACGTCGTGCTATTCACACAGAACAATGTCCGATTCTCAGGATGAAAAGATGCGGTGCTCCACGGCCCCCCAGGCAGACGGGGTCCCAAATTGCTTTCGCACGAAGCTATCACCTCTGGGACGTGAACAGGAACACTTAGCACCCGATAGAGTCTCGTGCAGTAAATCGGGGCATTCGGCATAGGCTCGCGATCGATACGGACGAGAATACCTCGACATGGTTGGTTTGCCTCAGGTGTTGCTGCTCCCCAGAAGCGCCAGTCCTCGTAGTCAATGATAGCGATCTCGATGCAACCATGCAGTAGGTCTTCGGGGCGGAGCTCATCCATTTCCGGGAGTCTCTTGATTAGTATCCACCTTCCGTGCTCGTCACGTGCGTAGAAGTTGCGGCCTACGGGGGTCGAAGCCGGACCGACCATGGCGCGGAGACCGGAGCTCTTGAGGATAAGACGGCCGTGCGACTGCTTAGCCGTCTCTCTGTCATTGAATATTGACCTGTGCTCTTCGTTTTCCTCTACCACATGTGAAGAAGGCATGATCACGAGAGGGCGCTGAAGGAAGCTTAAGGGCGCCCAGTGCAGCCCTTGGACATCGTGGGTTGGTAGTCCCGAGAACGCGACCCACCACGGAACTATTGGTATCATCTTCCACAAGACTTCCATGCGACGAGAAGGTTCGGTCAAGGCGATCACCTCGGCATCTAGCCCGAGTAGAGTAGCTATGCAGATGGGTTCATCCTCAGCGACGCTTGTGACACGTGATTTGAACGCAGATGCGATGGCGCCAAGCTTGTCCTCTGTCGACGACCGATTCTTGAACCCACGCAGGTCGAAATAGATGGCGCTTAGAGATGGAACCATCGTGATTCTGCTCACTAAATCAATATTTGTAGTTAGCTGTCGGATTCCCTGGTCCAGATCGTATGCCTTATCGCTGAACTGGAAGTAGAGTGACCTGGGGAGCGCGCCTTCTTGATATGTCCAGAGTCGTGTGTTCCAGGGGCAGACAAAGATCATGACCAGGACCTCTAGATGGGGCTTGTTTTGAATAGGAGTATTAAAAAGCCATGAATCCAGCACTAGTACGACTGTGGCATTCTCATAGACGGCACGCATCTTTCCGAGCGCCGCAGCTTGTGCTCGGTCCATCTTGGCCGAGTCGGGAGGCACGCAAATTGTGTCAAGCCAAAATAGTATCAAGTTGGAGTTATCGTCAATTAGGCTCCGAGTAAGCCTACTGAGTCGGCGGAGCTGACACCATGGGATACTATTGCGTTGAACATTGCCCAACCCGTCGGACCAGACGTGGGAGATGGCTACGTAGGCCATATCAGCCTCGGCTTCAACAAGGGTAATGGTTTCGCTTTCGTCCTCATCGTCGATCGATAGTATAAGCGGAATCTGCCCACTCTCTAGGATAACAGCTAGCTGTTGTGGGTCCGCCACAACATCGTGACAACCATCACAACCATCAGCATGCTTTGTGCTATACGTGGTATCCTGAAATTTTCTAGCAGCACACCCATCGGTGGTGCAGAGGGCAGGTGGTTTCTCTCTTAATTTCGTGTTCTCGTTAGGTGTCTTCCCAGAAGAACCTTGTTTCCGAACGCGAATCATATGATGCATCTGTGTATTTCGCGGACGCGGCAGATGGTATATAAAATGTAGGCCGAAGGTATTGAAACGTTGAAATAGCCGCAACATGTCGGACGGGCACCAACCCATCTCCCTGAACTTCACCCAAAAGGCGGAATGCACCGGTACAGACGATGACGGAATGATTGTGCCGTCGACGAGGTTACCTGCCTCATCTGGAACAGTGCGTCCTAACAGGAACAGCACCTCTATTATGACATTGGTGGCGATCGAAACTTCTTGGCTTCGAGGATCGGGAACATAGACCATTCTCAAGAACTGAAATAGTGGCAATCTTGTAGGTAGCTCCCTCGCCCAATCATTGCAGTCGTCACCGGGACCAATGACCCTAGATAACCGTTTGCACATCCCCAGTGCCATCATCAGGCACGATAATAAGGGAGCCACGTCGATATTTACTAGTTTCTTCTCATCGTCGGGTCCACCCTGTTCCATGGCGTCCGAGAGAAAGCCGGCAAGGTTTGCCGTGGTGAAGCTGGCGCGAGCCGGATCGTCGCGAGAAATTATGAGGAAATCTGAGGTATCCCATGTCAGGTTCTTGCAAGCCACAGATAACGGTCCCAGCAAGAGCCACCGTTCCATGAATGCACCGAAAGCGCGAGGCGGTTTATCGAATAGAACGAGCCATTCAGTCGAAGTCCGGGCCTGCCAGCCCTGGCGGTCTGGATACGACGCGAACTCATCTCCATCATAGTCTTCTACCTCGAGGAGCGGGACTTCCATTCCCAAATGAGGAACATTTTGTGGCAGGGATAGATATTCCATGGTCAACGTACGGTATCAGTTCCTTGCTTAGTAATGCTAGTCGGACATAGACATGGGCAAATGCGACGTGATGACTGCCAAGAATGAATTCTACCTTGACTGTTGAGATATGCAGGCCCTGATGACTAAGGAGGGTATCACTGCAGATGGGCTGTCACACTTATGATTCTCCGCGCAGGGCCGCCAATCACAATCTCAACACGACAACTTCTTTTTGACGTCATTATCCCAATACTAACACCCTCTAGTTCCCCTAAAAGGCGTGAATACGATATTGTCAAACGAGCTCAGTTTTATGATGCCTTTGATACCCGAAAAACTGATACCTCTTTCAATCAAATCTGCGAAACGCTCGATTTCCACCTCCCTCCTTCAACAGCGCATCCAGGAGATTATCGTGCTAATAGAGGTAGGCGTACTAAGAGTTCTAGGACCGGAGCCAGAAGTTCGAGAAGAGGATGGATTGTGGCTCGCACGGAGCAAGAAGGTGCCAAATTCGACTGTTCATGTGGGTACACTCGTAGAACCTAAGCCGAATTCTTCTCGCAACTTAGCTGTTTTTAAAAGCCTTTTTGTTTATATCGTGCTCTGGCGCAAAGACCTACGTGTTTTTGATGTTAGGGTATCTTATTCTATATCTTGCTACTTTTTATTTTTACTCATTCTCGTAAACTATATTAAGCTTTATTATTTTGGAACAATTCTGACTTATCATTAATAACAGGTATTTGAAATACACAACAGTATCACAGTTATGAATACATGCAAAATTTTCCCGTGATAAGTCAAGATATTGTGATTAGCTTACGAGCTGTTCAACCTTTTCCCGCTATTTAGCCTTCGACTACGGGTTTAGCTTAAGGGTACGGCGTCAAAGGGGGTAGCAGAAACCGCAGCCGGTTAGGAAACGTCCAGGTGTAGTCAGGTCATTTGGGGTATAAAGGCATTAGTATTCACAGCTTATGACCTTTAGCAGGATAGAAGATTATATTGCCAAATAAAATATCATTCCAAGCCTTTGTACACGGGCCCTTGTTACGTTAGGCCCCGATCGAGGGTCACGCTAGCGAGGGAGGGCTTTGAAAAGACTCATATTCTTGTTTCACAGGACCAACATCCATCCCCAAGGCCCCTTTACTCTTTAGAGGCAGTAGTCATCATCCGTGTTGCCAACCCCTGAGCAGCCGTTGGCGCAGTACTGAAGGAATGTGATGTCACCGTTCGACCCGCAGCTAAAGCGTGAGTTGACAATATGGGCGGTGTCAGTCGGTTGGCCGTTGGCTTCGAGGACTTGGATGATATGGTCATTATAGTTGCCTAGTAGTCCAGCAGGACTGATCAGTCGCTGAATATAATATAAGGATTGGAAGTTGCCTAACCTCTGTTGAGAAGCGACTGCCCGCAGTACAAGCCACCCTTGTGGCAAGAGGCTAGGGTTCCGCCAGTAGCCGCAATGGCCGAGCCGGCCATGGCTAAAATGGCAATTGTCGCAGTAAAGCCCTTCATGATGTTGAGTTTGGAGTCTTGGTTGGCCTTGTTAATGAGTTCGAATGAGGATAAACTAGTGATAGATGTGCTTTGGGTTTGTGTCTTTCGAAAAGGCACCAGAGCCAGAGCACGGAAATCAGGCCTTTTATACCTCTCCCGATGATGTTAGTATTTCTAATCCTACAAAGAACTTTCCTAATACCCACTATCTTGCCCAAGAATCAGAGTCAAGCGTCGAGAAAGCAGCGGTGTAGTGTTCGAAGCTAGTGCTGTAGGACTGTTCTCAAAATTACAAAGGCAGTACAATAATTGTGACATTATATTACCATGCAAGCAAAAGCAGGCAATCCTCCTCCTGCCTTTTCCAGCTTACCCATACACATCCTTTGAATCCAACCTAGATATTGACCCAAACCGAGTCAAAGTAAGGTTACAACCTACAGGCCGAGAGTATCACGGCACCAAACTATATCCACCACCATACTAAACCTCTGTTGGCGCAGATAATGCTTCCCATTTGTGCAAATAGCACTCAGCATTTCTGGTATCCCTAGCAGTCAGAACTGTGACAAGGAGTATGGTATTGTGAGACTACCTAAATCCAAAGGTGGAGGAGACAAAGATAACTTGAAGGAGAGCTGAGAAGCGTTACTCATCACAACGACGCATTACAAGGGGTATGCTCGTGTAAGTCCACTCTTCAACAACCTCTGAGCAATGCTAATTTGTGGAACTATGTCACACGGACCACCCAAGGGATTGGAACTGCCTCAGGCACCCGAAACCCTTTGGGCCTAGAACTCCAATTCATGTATATAATCATATGAGCGGCAAGGCTGGCTCCCGTACCCGTTCCGCGCGTTCTCGCGATAACCTGATCGCACCCGATACAGGCTATACGAAAGCGAGGAACGAAAGCGAAGCTTTTACATATAGAGACGAAGGTCGTCGCCTGGCCCAAGGAGAAGGACTAGACCTTCATGGCCCCCTTGACGCCCTAGATGATTATTATTAATATGAACACTCTTCCAAGCCCTTGAAACCAAGCCCTTGTAACACATATGCTGTAGCTAACGCCATCCTACATGAACCTATACCAACATAAATGCCTTTATCGCTAATAAACATAAATAAACACCAATCCAGGAGATGGGCTCTGGGCCAATGATAAAGCCCTTCGAAGGGAATCTTCTCATACTTTGTGACATGGATAAAACCTGAAATTGAAAGATATATTGTAGGTAGGGTAGTACTATCGGGTGCTCGTGTACTCGTGATCAGGAAGCTATCTATGCAGGTGCTTGACCCCCCTTAGTAATTCCTTGATTCGATAGGCGTTATAAGTAACAACGTATTATATGTATATTGTTACTGTATGAAGTAGAACAACAGCTGCTGCAAACATAAGGTACTAGGTTTGAGGTTCTGGTCACTGTACATCATCTGCAGTCGCGGTTCAGATGCCAGACCGTCAGCTCCAAAACAAATAGACAGACCTGTCTACGGTCTGAAGCATAGCATCTAGGACTCAGAAGGGTAATCAATTTATTTTTGAACCTCCCCAAGATCTAGGAGTGTCTTATCATCTATATGTACACACAGAAATACTACTGTAGCTAACTACACCATAGTGTAGCTGGTAATTAGCCCCCTGACAACACAGATCGTTCGAAGTAAACTGACTAATGTCATACGCTGCCACTCTCATAATTTTGAGTACATAACAACTTAAAACTCAGCACTTCACCTATTCCGCGGCGGCCGTTTCGGCAACAAGGAGCTTATAAGCCTTATAACTGATCATGAAAGTCGGAGCGACGGGGAACGCGCCAGGGGAGCGAGGGAAGACCGAGGCATCCACCACACGTAGCCCGTCGATCCCATTGACTCTGAACTCGGAATCAACGCAGTAATCCTCGGCATCCTTGGGGCCCATACGACAGGTCGACGTGACGTGATGGCCGAATGCAAGGTCCCTGATGCCTTGCTCAACGCTAACACCGGAGCCGGGCACCGAGGGCTCGACAATCTCGAAGGGTGCGTACGGTGCCGCGACACCGTCGAAGATGCGCATCGCGTGCTCTACTCCCTCAGCCATGGCTGCTATATCCCGGTCCCCGCCTTGCTCGAAGAAGTTGAACTGGATCTCGGGCACGTCGCGCGGGTTTGCAGACCGCAGCCGCAGCGTGCCTGCTTGGTTGCGCGGCTGCATCTTGACCATGGACCAGAACCACGTTTCGGGCGGAGCTTGGTATTGACTGAATCCCGGATAATGACCGTCGAAGACAGCTCCAGGGGCCCCGAAGAAGAATAAATCCGTGTCGTTGTTTTCGCTGTGGCTCGATCGGTACAGCATTGCGATTGGGGCGCCGCCCTCGCCATAGGCACCTGTATGGAGGTCGTGCCACTCGTTGTAGCAGGGGTCGGTCTCTGGGTTGATATAGTCAAATGTGCAATTAGCGTACGGGTTACCATCGCTGAAAGTAGTCGTAGCGCGTGCGACGATCGGACCTTCGTAGTTGTCTTGCATATAGTTACCCTTTTGTTATGATGAGCATTGTAGCTAGTTCATACGGAAGAATGGCATTTTTTTACTTACCACGGCCGGCAGATCCTTTACAACAGGAATATCCAGGTTCTCCAGCTCTTCGCGTGGACCGACACCGCTGAGCTTGAGAATCTGCGGCGTGTTAAACGCACCACCTGCAACGATCACTTCACGCGTAGCGGTAACCTGCTTCAATTCGCCGGTTTGTGAAGCGTTGTACCGACGATCAGCCCCGTACAATCCCTCGCCTTCCAGATACTCGACTCCGTAAGCCTTAGGCCTGTCGCCTGTAGTCTCGAAGAGGATGCGGGTCGCGAGACTATTTGTCCTCAGAGTGAGAGGGTATCTCTTAGTTCCATTCGACGCGCGGCTGTTCAACGTGTTGATGACATAGTCACGGGCGCTACTTCTTTCTCGGAGCGCGTTGATATGGAGCGGGAAACGAAAGACCACGCCCTGCTCATATCGATGAACGTCGAGCCGACTCAAGTCGCGCTGGAGTAGCTCAGTCATCTTTTCTCGGCTTTCGACTTCGATACCCTCGGTTTCTTGGATGCTACTGCGGACCATGTCGACGAAACCGGGACGGTCAAGGACATAAGAGATGTTATTCATATTGCTCTACTCTTTAAATCAGCATCGAACAAAAATATAAGCCTGGCTGATATCTGCATACCGAGATATATCCGTTGTAACCATGACCAGGATCTTCACCATCGGTATATAGATTGCGCTCGAGTTGAATGAAGTGATCTCGCATATTCTGTGCCTTCCATGAATCGTCGCCCGTCAGCTCCGCAATATACTCCCAGTCATTGTCAGGAGGGAGGATGAAGTTCATCGAATTGGCTTGTGAGCTTCCTCCAACCGAGGCTCCGCGAGGGTAGAAGATGCCGAGCCTATTGACATCAGTAAATTTCAAACTTCGTCGAAAAAAGAAAAAAGGTGCAAGCTTACGGCTCCGCATCATCAGGAGGTTCGAGACCATAATAGAGTGAACCATTGTTGAGGCGATAAGTAAACTTCCAGTCACGTCGCGCTTGCGTCTCGTTCTGGTAGTGGCCGACGTAGAATGCCCATGACTGATCAGGGTGCTCCGAATTGGCATTAGCGCTATTCACAATGTGAGTTTTCGGCTGAAGGAAGACTGAACGAAGGTTCTTACTAAGCGGGTGCGCGCTGGAGCAAACTGTCGCCTTTATCCCCCCCTGCCTCAATCAAGAAGACTGAGTGGCCATCGCGGGCCAAGTTTGCCCTTCATAAGTTAGCGATATCTCCGATGTAAGGCTCACAGTTGACATACGCCAGTGTTCCTCCCCCAGGACCCGATCCAATGATAACATATTCGTACTCTTCAGTGCCTCCTGCTGGGGGCAGACAAGTAACAACTCCGGCCAAAAGCGCAAGTGATAATACTGACTTCATTGTAACTAGGAATAATCGTATAAATATGTGTTTTGTAATAGTTTAAGCGACCGTGAAGCCTAACTTTAAGACTTGTGGTGCAAAGAGTTTATATTCATTTCCATACTATGTCCAGCATAGATTCATGGTCTTTCTCTAGGCCCGCGCGACACCTGTATCGGACTTACTTACATGTTTACAACCCCATATTCCGTCTATTCAACGGATCTACAACTAGGTCGTCACGTAAACCCGACTTGGTTCTTAACCCAGATCCCGAAGTCCGAAGCCAAGAAGTACCTCCCAGGGTGGTCATGCTTCGCTAGCAGGGTACTGTTCTCGTACTTCATCTAACAAAATGCTAGAGGGAGGCCTCTATGAAAATACGCGGTGTGCAGTTATTCAACCCTTGTTGTAAGGGGTATCATGGGCTAAACTTCTACAACGGACTTTGTGTTGATCATTGAGAGCCGCCAAGAGCGAAAGGATGTCAATTCTCCATCTCAATATGCTTGGCAAACCCACACTTCTCACTTAATATACAACCTTTTCGTTTTTGGATACGCGGCGCCTGCTTGGCCTAATTCGGCCCTCGCGGAGTTAATCTTTCGCGTCTAACTGTCTCCGTCCCACACTACTTCGAAAGCTGAGACTACTCTTGTACTGTAATAAGACTCAATTGCGACAAGTGATACTACTATGATATAATTATCGGAAGACGAAATTTGTAACTGCTTTTCGACATTCTCAGAGGTAGTTCCGCTCTTTGATTGTACGAAGTCCACCCTTCTCTATATTGATGGTAGTTGACCCATGTTGGTCGTCTCAGCCTATTCTAATAATGGCCAACAAAAGATTTCCACGCTGTTATGCCATATGGTTCATTCTTATCGGTCGGCGATTCGACTCTTCAATGGCGTTATATAGTTATATAAACGTCGAGTTCAATGGTCCGAGTCGGAAGTTGCTAAAAACCACACGATCATATGCCTGGCCGTTTCTGACTTCTTCTGGGTTCCCCGAATCTGAACTGCAAGACCCTCGTGACACGCCAGGTTGCGAAGGGCTTAAATCAGGAGGAAATGTTCCGTCAAGCTCAAGCATGTTTGCGTAATCCTACTCAGTCACACATCAGTCAGTAGAGTTTCCCTATTTACCAGCTAGTTTTAAGCTGCATTACTCACATCGTGCCAGATCGACATGCTCAATACCATTCCCTTCGACAGAGCCTCGCCCATCTTCCCCATACCGCCTTGGAGGTTGAAATAGTCAGGGTCCTTGAAGACTTTCTTCTGAGAAGCACAGAACGCGCTGTCTATAGCGTTACCCTCAACACCAGGGATAGAGGAGTGTGCATTGGCAATCGTCTGACCACCTTGTTGATACAGTCGCCGGATCGACTCCAGTTTCCCATCATCTCCTTTCACGAATTGTGTGATGACAGTGAACTTCTTATTTGTGTCAATCACCTTCCCAGGGCCATAGAAATCTGTGTTCCCTTGTCGGTACGGGTTGAAGTCACACCCGTCGGCATCGCACTCCCCTTCGTAGCGGTCACGGGCGACCGGGTATTTTCCACTGCAGTCCGAACCCGTACACTCCTCTTGCGCTATTCTTTGACAAGGATGGGCGGCCATCGACGTCGACATACTATTGGCGGCTAAAGCATGTGTTAATATCCAGACACATAAATGAGACGGTAATTAATAACAATGACAGTAGCGAAAGAGAAGAAGAGGGGCTATAGGTTCAACGGGGAAGGCTCTTCTAAATGTCCTTACACCATATACCCATCTGCGGGCAGCAAGAGCCTAAGGAACCGTATCCTTTATCACGGTCGGTATTAGACGGAATCCAGCCTTCTGAGTTACCATTGCCGTTGATGAACCTAAGGTCGCGGGGACAATTCGCATCACAATATCCGGTGCCATAATAGGCACCCGCTTTGTTTCCAGCGTATCGAGAGACTCCTCCGTCTTCATCCATTGACTATGGGTCAACAGATCTCATTAGCAACAAGTTATGATTATGAAGAGAAGGAGGGTTTGCCCAAATATGCAGTTCAGCGCAGGACCGTAGATTAAACATCTCAGTATTTACCACAAAGTTAAGAGCCGCGTTCAACCCGCACCCAACTTGGGACACGTCAACGTCAAAAGAGAACTCATTCCCAAGGAGAGTAAACATTTGGTACTTTTCTGGTCCCTCCATCAGGTATAGACGAGACCCAGTGTTGGAAGCTGGTAGACACACGTTACCCAAATGTCCCAGTAATACACTTCATGGGGACAACTTACAAAATTCAAAATACGTCACGTACTTCATTGTCAGCACGTCGCTTCTCGTTGCCACTCCGTACGCTTCCTTATACTGACCACCGTCTATGGCGCAATTTTCCGCACACGTCCGTCCATCGGGGCACAGGGTTTGGTTCCACTCAGCGTACGAAATGCAATTATATCAACTACTCTCTGTCTTATCGTGGGCCCATCGCCAATTCGCGTCGAGGGTGAGCTCTCCTTGCACTGTCTCGCAAGCGCTGGCGCCCGAGCTAGAACATTGCTTCCAACTCAATTTCGGATGTGTCTCTGGTTGCCATGTACCTATGCTCTGAGCTTTTGCCCACGTGGTAGCCAACAGAGCGGCGGAGTAGACCGCCAGTTGTTTGCCAAGCATGTTAAAATGACACAGATGTTCAATCATATTTCCGGTGGAAACTTGGCCCGAGCATCCCAAATCTTCTCTGATCGAGCATAGGACTGTTAGACGTCTTTTATAAATCGGAATTCGGGTATGTAGCATGTTTCTGGGTCCGAGTTCTCTTGGGAAGCGTTTACCTGGAAAGGAAACTCGGACGAAGAAATCCTGTTCTAAAATGGATTGTGCGGGCACCTTCTTGGCGACAACGCGCTCTCTCGTGTGAAGACTTTGCCCACCTACATATGCCGCCCTTTGCTTAAGGGGCTTTACCATATGTTTACCTTAGTTTTTTACGTCTGAGCTTTTGTTAGGCAGTATTTCAGCAATTATTTCCTTGATAAAGCAGCTTAAAGGGCTCCGCCATAATATTTAAGCCAAGCATTCATATTGGCGTTTTCCCCTAATGGCAACTCTCACCTAACTAGTGCTGCTTATGGAACCTTTTCCCAAGCGGTAGAAGTCATCGCACATCCATCGCTTGACCTTTTGTATATGAGTCGACATCCAGTGCCGTGATAGTTCCTCTTCAAGCCTATACCCTTCCGAAGCGTGCTCAAGGCACAGGGTGCAGAAGAAGACGGTGTGCCGTTGTATGTAATGAGCCTCGAGACACCGATTGTTAGCGAATATCATTTGACATCTGTGATCTGCGCAGCGGGAAATACTATTGGCATGATGCTAGGCCCAGTAATGTAGCAATGCCGTCGGCTGCGTTCTCTCCGATTGCTTCTTTGGACCCCTGGTTGTCCATATATTGATGCTGGCTAGAGTCGTCTTCCTTCGAATCTCTCAGGAATAGCAACTTCCAGCCTAGCCAACTTCGTTTTTAGAATCTTTTCAGAGGCTAGTATTAGGGATCATAATTGCCTACTGCTACGACGGACAAATTGGTAGGCGTTCTTATGGAACAGCACGATATCCGAGTAAAATACCGCGAGTGTTTGCTAGAAGTCCATGTCTTTAGAAAAGGCTTTGCTGAGGGTACTGAATCATCCCAATGACTCAAAAATCCTAGAGTACCCCTTGGTTACTTGATTAAACGCTTCCACGTACTCAGACGCAATTCGGAGTATCAACGAGATTGGTGCCCAGATCCAAGATAAGTAAGGTGTACCATTGCAGAGTATCTCGACGATATGCGAATAATGTTCCATGCCTTGGAATAGCGGTATTAACCACCTCATATTGCATACAAATGTTGGAGAGTTGGTATGAAAGCCTCCAGAACTGGAAGTTCTGGCATCCGGAATCGAAGCCTTTGATACTATATTTTCCCCACAGGACAAAAACAACATCACACATGTCAGCTAGATAAGATCACCAAGAAAGGTCGTAATTCACATCTACAACATGATTAAACTATAAGAAAGCAGCACAGATTTATCGATGGTTATATGATCTTATTGACACTAGTATTTTTCGAGAGCATTCTTGTTCAATGAAGTAATGAGCAGGGACCAGCTATTACTATTAATAGAGAGAAGGTGGCTTATGGTGCGTAGTCTACGAAACGGAGCTAAGAGTAGATTCCGACTCGAAACGTGCATATACCTACCTAATCAGTATTATACGGATAAATGCCGCCCACCCCGAGGGGTAGGTATGTCTAAGAGCATCAAAAGAGTAGACAACAAAATATTCTCCACTTCTTTAATTGGCTTAAAATTGAGAGGGTATGTCTGCCCCTCTTGAAACTTTAAGTGACGAAGTCGCTTTGCGACTCACGGACCTGCGCATTCAAAAATCGTCAAGAAAACTCCCCGCCGCCCAACATTTCGCTTGCTCTCTTCCACAATACCGCCAACGACAACGATATTGATCAATCATGTCTGCCGACAAACGAGTCTGCCTGTAAGACGATTCAAGAATTGAGACCAGACTGAGCTAACAAACAACCTTTGCACAGCGCCTACTCTGGTGGTACGCTCTCCCTCTGATGACCAGCCAACAAACACCTCCGGCTCCCCCCCCCCCCATGGCAACCCTCGATGCTTACGTCGCGCAGGTCTTGACACTTCGACAATCCTTAAATGGCTTCTTCTCGAGGTAGGAAGCTATTCAAGACCTTACGTGGCGTCAGTTGACATGCTAATGTAATCTTTTCTACAGGGCTATACCGTCGTCGTGAGTCTCTTCGCGTCTAGCTCGAATTTAGGTCCAACGCTGACCCACATCGCTTCCAGGCTTTTCTTGCCGATGTCGGTCAAAACGAGGACTTCGCTGAGGTGGAGAAGAAGGCTCTAGCGCTCGGTGCCGAGCGCATGATCATCGAAAACCTACAGCAGGAGTTCGTCGATGAGCTCATCTTTCCGGCCATCCAATGTACGTCTCGGTTCCGCTTGTATCAACACATACTTGTTGCATGGGCGGTATAGGGGGAAACACTGACACAAATGAACAACAGGCAATGCGATTTACGAGGACCGGTGAGTCCGATCACACTCACTTGACAGGCTCCTGACCTCGTTGATTTCGAGTAATCAAGAAACTTCGTGGCGTTTGCGATCGCCTTTCTCTAGCTTCCCAGCTGATGGCCCTGTCAGATACCTCCTTGGAACAAGTCTGGCTCGTCCCGTTATTGCTCGCGCTCAGGTCCAGACTGCCCACAAATACAACTGCAAGCTTCTCAGCCACGGCTGCACTGGCAAGGGCGTACGTAAATCTTGCCTCTTTCCTTTGTTGTCAGTCCTTGCTAACAACAGGTAGAATGAGTACGTCTTCTCGGCCTGCTGTCAGGCGACTGCCACAGAAACTGACAAATCACAGCCAAGTGAGGTTCGAACTTGCCTGGAAGGCATGCGACCCTGTATGTACCTGTTGCTCCCTCAAGCTTCCGCAGCAAGAAATCTAACGAAGACGAAGAGCCTCTCCGTTATCGCCCCGTGGAGGATGCCCGCATTCTTCAACCGTTTCCAGTAAGCTTCGGTCGCGACTACCAAAATGAGGAGCTCTAACGTGATGCTAGGGGCCGACAAGATCTCCTGAAGTTTGCTGCGGAGAATGGCATCCCTGTCTCATCCACTCCCAAGGCACCGTGGTCTCAGGACGGTGTGTATAGAGATATGTACCCATACTAAGGCAACTTCCTAATTTTCCATCAGATAACCTGGCTCATTGCAGCTATGAAAGTGGTATCCTTGAGAAGCCGGATGTGCCTGCACCCAAGACTGTCTGGACTCGAACTGTTGGTGCGTTCCTTTAGAGCTATCCTTCAATACCTGCCTTTTTATTGTAGTATCAGCTAATCATCATGAATTCCAGATCCACTCGACGCCCCCGATACCCCCACCAAATTCTCTGTCACCTTCCGAGCTGGAATACCTGTCAAACTCCAGGTTGACGGTGGTGAGACAGTGACCGGCTCTCTTGAGCTCTTCAAAGCCCTGAACGACATCGCTGGCCGTAACGGCGTTGGAAGGATAGACATTGTTGAATCGCGCTTTATTGGCCTCAAGAGTCGTGGAGCGTACGACTCTCCTGCATTTACTGTGCTAAGGCTTGCACATATCGATATTGAAGGGATGACGGTCGACTCCAAGGTCAAGCAAATAATGTCCTGGATTGGGAACGAGTGGTCACAGTGCCTCTACAATGGTATTCTTTCCCTTATTCTGCTCTGTGAAAGCATTGGAACTAACATGGCCAGGCATGTACTTCTCCCCTGAACGTGAACTGCTCGGTGAGTTTGTACTCTAGCTAAAACATGAGCAAGGCTTTCGCTAATCACGACTACCAGAAAACTCCATCCAGTTCAGCCAGAAGCACGTTCACGGTACAGTGGACATGATGGTCTACAAGGGAGCAGCTCACGTCCTTTCCAGGTCCGCACCTGAGAGCAACTTGTATAGCGAGGAACAGGCCAGCATGGACACCCTTCAAGGCTTTAGCCCGGAGGATACCAGTGGATTTATTGCCATTCAGGCTATTCGATTGGAGAAGTACGGTGCTGCCAAGATCAAGCACGGCGAACCCTTGACTCGAGGCTCATAGAGAGATCTAGTTCAGACGACAAGGGGAGGCCCAAACGCAGGTCTGCCATCTCATCTCATCTAGCTCGTCAGAGGTCCAAATTCATCGGTAATTATACGTATAATGAAATAAAAATTACAGCTCTAGCGCCTCTTGACACCAAAGCAGTATTTCAGCACAACGCGTAGAAGAGGAACTCCAATTCACTATCTCTCTGACATAGTCGTGATGAACTAGAAACTCTCAGCCAAGTCTTACGTTCATACAGTCTCCGCCTGTATTCATCGCATCCTCACAGGCAGCGTCGCCAGCCCCATCGCTCCCAGCCTCAGGTTCGCTAGCTCTGCCCTGTCTCACGCTCTCTTCCTTTTCAAGCTCGAAAACCCTGAAAACAACACTGCGCGTAGACCGCTGCGTGCCAAATTTCGCGTTCAGTGCAGCGGTGGCGTCAGGTCGAGAGCACGACCAATTTCTGAGAAAGTCGTCTTCAGCCTCTGACCAGTGCTTTTTGAGTCGTAGTAGCTCCTGTCTCTGCTTCTTGATCTTCATCGTGATTGATGTTTGGCTGCGGGATTGTCCGAATTTCGCCCAAAACGAACGGCAGATCTCGTCAATGTCGAAGCGATGGAATATATCGAGTTGAGAAGATATCGAGGAACGAAGGAAGGTTTCCTCGGTTGGCGTCCATTCGAGTTCAATTTGAGACCGTGGACTTAATCTTAGTTGAAGAAATCGGTCCTTGAGTGATTGCGTTTTCCGATTGAGACCAAACATCTCCTGAAAGAGCGTGGTTCGGGCTACCCAGCTGACCCTTTGAGCCGCGAGCTGAGCGAGATACGCATCTTGATCTGATGTCCAAAAATTTACGGCATTTGGCGGAAGAGGTTTAGTATTTGGTGTAAACCGAGAATGGACATCCAATAGCGACGGTTTCCGGCTGTTTCGACAAAAACGCTATAGTCTCTATAAGGCTAATGTATCAAATAGTGAATATCGTCTATACGTACAAAGTAATTGGGAGACATCGTAGCTTATATCTTCCGCGGACCACTCACGATCTTAGTATCCCCCGGACTGCATTGGGAACAGTGGGAAAGGAAGCCAGGCTACCTTCAACTCATAGATAGCTGAGAACTTGACTCTTGATACCATAAATTTATGTCGCACTCAGTATTAACACCAGAATTTATGATCATAAAAATGAGAAGGATTAATGAACCTAGAAAGTAAGGCGCCAAATGTCAGCCGGAGTGAAGATATATCCAAGTAGGCAGATAGATAGATGTATTCAGGATGATTAAAAGAAGTAAGGAACAGCCCAAGGGCTACAGGCAGGTCGGATTTGCGGAGTAGCCCCACACACCCATGATGCCTGCCTCAGCCCTAACCAAATTTGTATAAGGCTTGCAGCAGGAGCTATGAGTGTATGGAGAGGTCAAAAACAACAGTCTGGCTCTCGGTCGGTCGCAAGTGAAGGTAATCTGTAGGTACATCAAATTAGCAGTGGTTGCTACCAAAATAGAGGTATCAATAGATTTAAATGAACAGATATAGCTACAAGCAGTTAGTTCGATCGGATCTAGCCGGTTCAATCAAATACAGCCAGTTCAATCAAATACAACCAATTCAATCAAAAGCAGTTAATTCGATCAAATGTTAAAGATAGAGATGCAAAAGAGTACCAGATGGTGTTTATGTGTGGAGTGTACCAGCCCCCCTTATTTCACGACCAAAATTATCAGCAGCTAGTAGCTCTAGTCTGACAAATACTATTTCACAAATGGGACATTCTATCTACGGTAGCAAAGGTTGGAAAATTGTAATACATAGTCCGGCCATGACCCTTAAAACAACGGTGCCGGGTGGCCAGATCTCTAATCTCGCGAATTGTAAAGCGACGAACGTAGTCTAATCCCAAGTTCACCGAGTCATCCCAAAGGACTCTACGCTTCCCTTCGCAACTGCACGCCAAACGCGGGGAGACTCAAGTTATCTGCCTCGCCATTACTAGCGGCGAAGAGGAACTCATCGATAGACTTGAACCCGTACACGAGCCTATCCATAGAAGCCCAGGTATGACACGTGCCCTTCGGCCAGAACCGTCCCTCGTCTCCCTCGGCGAGCTGCTCGGGCGTCCCGAGGTCGAAGTACGTGCGCCACGCCGTCTCGGACCCGGATGACAGATTGGTCGGGTACAGGCGCACGCGCACGGGGAGATCTGTCGGACTGCTCGACAGCGCGCCAAAGGAGCCGTAGTTCGCGACGATGTCAACCCCGCGGACGGTCCAGTTCGATACAGCGAAGCCTGGACCATCGTCGAGAGAAAGCGTGAGGCTCGAGTTGGTGGTAGCGTCGGAGTATTTCCCGCCAAAATTCGAGCCTGCCTGTGTCTTGCTTGCGTCTTCGATGGCGGGGAGTAGTGTCGTAACGATGTCTGTGAGAGTGAAGTCGACCATGTCGGCTGAGGACTCGCCGCCGCCGGATAGGATAGTGATCACCAGATCATAATCTGGGATTAGGCAGATAAGGTTGTTGTACGAGCCTAGGTTTCCGGACTTTGTGTAGTACTCGATGAGTCGCCCGTCTTTCGTCACCGTGTCGGAGCGCAGAATCTCCCACGGTCCGCCTAGCATTAGGCCTGGTGACGAGGTGGATGTCACGGGCTTCATCCACTTGCGTGTCGCGAGGGGGTCGATGATGCGATTTTGGAGGATGCCGGTTCCAAAGGATAGCATGTCTTTTGTATTAGAGTAGAGGCCGCCGGCACTGGCATTGTCAGCTTCAGTCATGGGAGAGATCGATCAAAAGCAGTGACTTACATATCCTCGTACCCGAGACTGCTTCCGAACCAAATGTCGCCCTTTGGAATGAAACCCCACGATCTGTCTTTAGGACCGGTAAATATTGTGGTATTCGTCATATCCAGTGGCCCGAAGATGGTCTTCTGAACATACGCGTCGTAGCTCATCTTAGTCACGGACTCCAAAGCGAAGGCTAAGATCGCACTAGCGACGTTAGAGTATACGGGGTTCGTCCATGGGGCGTAGACGGGATGACGTTTTCCGAAATCTCGGAAGAATTCTGTGCGTGTGCAAGGCGGAAGACCGAACAAGCCAGCGCATCCGGTCTTGGAGGAGTTGGTCAACTCTGGGAGTCCGAGTTGCGTGAAATCTGCTGGGAAACTGCCTAGATCATTGACAACTATCTATTGTTAGCTTTGCATTTCGAAGTAAAAGAACACTTGACATACGATCTGCCCCGATGCCGCTCATGTGAGATGCGAGAGAGCCGACTGTGACTTGGTCCCAATTCACGGCTGTGATGTCATTGGCAACAGGCACCGCTTCGCGCCTCAACTGGAGCAGTTCCGGGACATATTTCGTGATTGGGTCGTCTAACTTCATCGTTCCCTGCGTAAGTACAGAAAGCACCGCAAAGATTTTTGAGATGCTTCCGATCCGGTAGATGGTCTCGGAGCCTACGTTGGCGGTGCTGGTGTTATCGAGGACTGGGGGCGTGTAGTGGAGTTCTAGCATTGGGCTCATCTCATGTATCGATTTTACTGCGACCGATACGCCCGTTGTGTTGAATGCCGCCGTAGCATTTTGGAATCGGTCCGTGGCTATCTTGATCGCAGCTTGCACAGAATCGTGACCCGATGGGTTTACGGGGGCAGGCAGGACTGGTCCAAGAGGGGGGCAGAGCCCATCGCGAGCTGCAAAGACAACGTTGCTGGATAGAAGGAAAGCCCCCAAGGGAACTACGTGAAGTTTAGGTTGAAAGATCATGGTGTTTATGACGGGTAAGAACTGTGTTGATGAATGAGTTGGGAGTCTGCCATCCCTAGATTGTCTATAGAGCAATATATAGCTGCTTCTGCCATCTACCCCTTCTCCTTTATCGTTGAGCTTGCATGAGATCAGGGCATATCCACCATCATTTGAGACTGCGGTTTGAATATTACGACAGCCTCGGACTTTAACCCGCCTTGATACGTTCTGGTATAGTCAATCAAAAAAGTGCCATAATTATGTCCTAAACCATCTTAGAGCTGATCCTGTTATAACGGCTTGAAGGCTAGAAGGATCAGCACTGCCCGATTCGGTTGCCAAGCTGACTGTTCATTGGCCAGCTCGGACTTCTGCCTATCCATACAGCCCTCGGACTTGCTGCTGCGGATAGTTATTAATAACAGTGTGGAGTGATATAGGAGGATTAGATGAGCTTGAACTTGAGACTAGGTAAGAAGAACTGTGATTTATCTACCTACGTAAGATGCCTGTGTGCGGATGTGGATTGCTGGGGGCTTAACAACTATGTATATCCTCAGTGGGCCAGTATGATCCTAGGCAGACTCGTCTCGTCAGGTCCTATTACAATAGACTTTTTGCATCACTTACAAGTGCTGTTATACCAAGATGCAAGAGGTGCTGAGAACTCAACGCTATCTTACTGTGACTCCCTAATAATTAGTTATCTTAGTGGATCACGGTTATTGGTGGATTTCTTTACATTTTTTACGTCAATAGTCCCACTTCATAAGAAGAAGTCAGTCTGGGAATTGCTCACATCCATCCGAGATGGTGAGTGGATACTTGAACGCTTGGTAGTCTAGTCCGGAATAATTCTGTCAATGTGAAACTTGCAACTAACTGCGATTTACTGTAATTAACTAGTAGCACTAGGATCAAACGATTAATGTGTTTTGCACGATAATCTTTCAACTCATTTGTCTGTTCGTTCCGGATGAGAGCGCTTTCGTATCAAGCGGCGGGCTTCATGTTTGTTTCCGCTTAGGACAAAATGAAAACTACTGTATACAGAGATCTATTGAAGGGATTTACGTGAAAAAGTGGCTTAACCCTACTCACCTTCGTCACCTATTCGCAACACACAAGAACGTGCTATAATACTTCCTTCGTTTATTTTCTTCATTAGTAGTTGACACCCGGTAAATGATGACTCCGCTTGGTGGAAAGTATGTCGTCTCGCGGTACTCCGTACTTACACTAAAAACTTCAGTCCAAGAGCTAACTTCTGGCTCGTGCTTTATTTTGCCCCAAAGCCTTGCCTAGCGCGTATACTTGCCGAGTCTTGTAATACAGGGGGGTAATAGAGTAGGTATTTGGGAAGGATAAGCAAGTTGAATTTGGCGAAATGCTGCAAGATAAATACAGTGCATGTTGCTGCGAGTAGTATGGTCGTGCACTGTACAAGTGGTAAAAACATGACGTAGCGGATCTGGGGTAGTCGCATGCGGGAAGAGGACCCTGAAAGCGCCCTGAAAGAGCTAACTTAGAAGTCAACAGCTAAGGGGCTTATCCGATTGGGGAATGGCTACCTACCCACAGCGTCTACCACCACAGCCTACAGGCACTTCCCGTTTTACCCACGTGTCCACCATTTCTTATCACCCACACCCATCCTTATCGACAACTTGTCCAACCACTTGGCCGATACAGACACTACGTTCTTCCAGCCGCAAACGCATAGAAACAGTCGCTCTGTTTGCCGGTGTCTCGAACTGGATACGAGTTAAGGATGTGCTCCCTCCAGTCCATGTCGCCGTATCGATAGTGAGGGACTGAACAATGCCCGGCAGGTTGTCCGGGGATATAGAAAGAGACGGAGGGATGGAGATGGAGGTGGAGATGGATGACGATTACAGGGGAATTGCGGTAAAGAAAAAGAGGCAGAGCGACACAGAGAATTTGGTCGAAGTGGGACGGCTGGCGACACAATGTCCGACACCTCCGTCCGATCCATTCCCCGACTTCGACAGCACCCCGACGGCTCCCACTACCTCGACTGCCTCCACCGCCCGACCGGCCGTTGGACTCGAGACCGACATGGATGAAGATGGAATCGGCCACAGACCGCTTCTTGCCGAAGCTCCAAACCACAACGGCGGCCCCGCTTTGTCACAGACAGATAATTCCGTGAAGTCACCGCAGCTCGAACAACACACCGCCGTCACGTCCAAGCCACGCGCACAGTCAGGCACCAAGCCTCCCAGCCTCGAGAAGACTAGGAAACTCTCGGCTTCCCAGATGCAGGCCCTGACCTCAGCACCGGACTCACTACCTGTGGCCGTTGTCGCCCCGCAACAGCGTAAACCCAACGGAGCCGAGTACCCGCTGTCTGCCAGCGCAGTCGAGGACATGTCGCACTTTTCCATGAACAGCCAGCTCCAAGACGGTATCGAGATGGCCATGCGTGTGAGGAATGGCTCTGTACGGTCTAATGGCTCGGTTGATGTGAGGAAAAATGCTCGACAAACCGCTGCCGACTTTCAGCGTCCACCTCCGTCAGCCCGCACGCTTTCCAGTCCTCCCATTAGCCGAAGACCGCCTCCAGGTGTCCCCATGACAGCACCGCTTCACAACCGACGGAACTCGTTCAATCCTCTCCCCAGGCCAGCACCACTCAATCTGAACGCGCCGCCCAAACCCTCCCAACCCGCCATGAAATCAACCCCAGTTCAACACCCAGAGCGTCCGGAGCCCTCTCCGTCACCTATGTTCCCTACGATACCCTTACCACCCATGTCACTCCCCACGCATTTGCAACTTGAACTTGCTGGCCAGCGGCCCAGTCCATTATACATACACCATTCTCAGCCGGCAGATACCCCGTATGAATCCAGTGCCGTCAAGTTTGAGCGACTGCTCAATGCTCTGCTTCTTCCGCCTTACCTCGAGCAGGTTATGCATTTTGGAACGCTAGCTTGTTTTGACGCTTGGCTGTATACGTTTACGATACTGCCCATGAGGTTCATCGCTGCTGTGGGCGTGCTTGTGAGGTGGTGGCTATATCTTATCTGGAAAGAGGTACGATGGGTTGTTGGTTTTGTTTGGTTTGGCATGGGTCGTCTTTGGCGTAGAGGTCGGAGGGGCAGAACACCATCTCGCGATACCAGTGATAACACCCAGGCCCCAAGTGAAAGAGAACGAAGTCAGAGTCGGGCAAGGGGGAGTAGCTCGGACCATCGACAGAATGGATCTACAAGACAGCGCAATACATCTGATGTGCTTGAATCTTCCCTTGGAGAACAGTCGCGACCAATCGGGGTATTCCACCCTCCCAAACACGCGATGCCCAGAACGGGGCATTTCCGACATCGTAGGACGAAGTCGATGCCTTCGAATCTCACATCGTACCACAAAGCCGATCTTCTACAAGGTGCTGTCCTCATTTGTAGTTCCATCGCTCTGTCAAACCTTGATGCGAGCCGAATGTACCACTTCATTCGTGCACAGTCATCCATGAAACTCTACGTTATATATAACATCCTTGAGGTAAGCTATGCACTTATTTCACCCTTACGCCCTCCTAATTGGTATGTAGGTTGCCGACCGACTACTTTCAGCGATTGGGCAGGACATCCTGGAGTGCCTCTTTAGCTCGGAGACTCTCTCGAGGAACAGCTCTGGTAGGTCTAAAGTATTGCTGCCTTTTGGCATGTTTATACTCTCGTTGATCTACAATGTCATCCACACCTGGTGTTTGTTCTATCAGGTTATCACGCTGAACGTAGCGGTAAATTCGTATTCCAACTCACTCTTAACCCTCCTCATATCGAATCAGTTTGTCGAAATCAAAGGCAGCGTCTTCAAGAAGATTGAGAAGGAGAACTTGTTCCAACTCACGTGTTCGGACGTGGTGGAGCGATTCCAAACATGGATTATCCTATTAATCATTGGCATGCGTAATGTGGTGGAAGTTGGTGGTCTTTCGGTACCAGGAGCCGGCGGCGATTCCGACGGGGGCGGTTTGAAGACAGGGCCAGTGCATACGACTTCAATTCTACCCGCTAGCTTCACTTTAATACCCACATGGCTTCAGTCTGGCGAAGTACTTTCCCCGTTCGTTGTGGTCATCGGTATTGAGATGCTCGTCGACTGGATCAAGCATGCGTATATCAACAAGTTCAACAACGTCAAGCCGACAATCTATAAGAGGATGCTAGACATCCTATGTAAAGATTACTATACCAATGTAAGCTGCCCCTGGCGTTTTACACTAGGATTGATCCTACAAATCACGCACTGACTGACACATTTTCTAGGCTTTCTCTGCCCCATCCTTGACGCGTCGGCTAGGTCTACCACTCTTGCCGTTATCATGCCTCTTCATCCGCGCGTCTTTCCAAGTATACCACATGTTCCTCGCCACACACATCCCTTCTCCTATGCCCACTTCGACCACGGAGTTATCAGTCGAATCTTCCTCGCCATCCTCAGCGGCCATGGTCGCGGCTTTCGAGCAGCTCGACACCCTAATTCGCCACGCTCTCGGTCGTGCCGTATACCCTCATGAGTCATCCCAGGACAAGCCCTGGTGGTCGTTCTCATCGGACGATGTGATCGCACTTCTCACTATGCTAGTATTCTTCTTTTTGGCCTGGATTGTGCTGCTTATCGTCAAGCTGCTCCTCGGCATGCTTCTCCTCCGATACTCCCACAAAAGATATGTCATTATGAAAATGAGAGAACACGCCATTGCGACCGGCAAAGCAGAGCACGAAAATTTCTCCCAGCCCGGAACGCGCGTCGGCGCTTTCAGCGCTATAGAGATCGGCGAGGAAAGAAGAAAGCGGATCTACGAAGACGATCCCGAGGGCCTTAAGAGGATGCGCGATCGTGAACGAAAAACGCAGGAGAAGTTCAGGGAGAAAAGCGATGACGGACTCGCGAAGGTTGTCCGCTATGAGATGGTTGCGAAGCGGATCTGGTGAGCACTTGGGCTGTAGGGTTTACGCCTACTTCGTCCTTATTTCACTCATCTATTATTCGATTGATACATATTTCCGTGGCGTTGAGAGTCGATTGTTAGTCCTGCATGGCACGGCGTTCTTGAACAAAGAATATTCTAGCATTGTTACAACGTTTGTGATAGCTATTACTTCGGGCGGATGAGGAGGGGATCACGACTTCGGGAGTCGTCAGTTTCAACAATGTGACACTTACGGGCTTAATTCATAGAGGAATGATCAATTGACATGCGGTGGCTGTTCATAGAGTGTAGAGTGGCATTGCCCTTTTTTCATTTTCTACGTGACATTTCTGGTAGGATGCCCTCACGGAAAGTTTAAGGATTGATCTCGTAGGTGGAAGATACCCTGCTCTACTGCTTGCACTATCTACTTATGTAACCGTTGTTCAGATGATGGATCTAAGCGCAGTCCAGCCAAAGGGGAGTAAGCAAAATTACTTATATAGTGTTGAGTGTTGGGGATCCGGAACCAGGTCAATCCGCTCTCATCACTATGAGTGAGCTCCGTATGAGTCCCCAGGCCTCTCCTATACTGAGCGCCGTGACAGATGTCCGAAACTTGATTTTGATGTGCGAAATTCCAGCTCGTATATCAGTTGACATCCTGCACTTCTGTGTTTTTGCGGTGTCTAAGAAACAAGGAGTTTGACGGGTATGTAATGTAATGCACCAGAAAATAAATAATGAGCGTCACAGAACCGCACAAGGCGGCCCCCAAGGATTAAGAGTCATATGGCCTATGGAAGCCTTCATGTACTACCCCGTCCTTGTGTTATATACGCCAAGTGTTAATAGAGCTACAACCGTCTGCTATATTATACTGTTCTCGTCTTGCGCTTTGCTCGCCTATCTCGGTGTTTACAACAGTAACCAAACGGCGGCTCAGAAAAATGGACACATGGGGCTGAACAGGTAAAAAGAAGTAGCTCATATCCTACCCATTTGGCATTCTGTTGCTCAGTCACGATCGTATACTAGAAAGTGGCCCAAGGCTTGATGCACTTGTCTTAATAGAACACGTTTGCATCTTATACCAAGAAACGGGTGGAGAGTGGTAGCATCGAATGCGACAATAGCCGTGACCTTGTGGCAGGGCTTTGTGTTTACAACTCTTATGTCTATAGACAGGCGTGCATTCCTAAAACTTACAGTCGTCGGCTCTTCCTAGCTGGTCTAGCTTTTGTTGACGGTATAATGCGAGCGGACTCGAAAAAGGAAACATCGTCTACTTCTATGTAGTAAGTACTAATTAAGCTAGCTTTATATATTGAAGTAGACGCATCAAGAGCTTGTTGGCGGTCAAGACTACTGCGGTCGTTTGGATTGGCGACACGTGTTTCGATTGACTCGTTTGCTCAATCCACGTTAATACGCCCTCCCGTGTAGACAGGCGCCGTGCATGATGTAGGCGGTAATGAAGCTATTCAGGGATGTTGTTTCTTAGTAAATTTGCATTGGCGTTTGAATTAGTCGTTCCTATTTGGTGAAAAAGATACTCAAGTATGAAGCGGCTATCTACCGGGGTGGACGGGGCAATAGCAGAATTCAGGTGACCTATCGGTTATCTTTTGCATCTACGCACTCTAGATCCCTTTGACTTCTCAATCCACCCGCAACCCGACGAGACCTCAAGGCGGCAGTAACATCTATTCGCCGGCGAGAATTGATATAGGTTTGCTGTGCGCGACTGACTCGGGGACGTCGGGATTCAAGGCGAGTATTGCTGCGTACTTGACCCGAACATTGTAATCATTCAGGACCTAGTGTACCGCGCAAGGAACTTGGACGACGCGGGCATTTTGGTCGCAACAGACGGCCTAGCCGCCGGGGTATGGATAAGCGGCCCGAACGTCGAGAGGGGCAGGGATCTAGGTGTGGTAGGTAGTCGGCGTCGTGAATCCAAGTATACGCTCAGGCGAGGTGGTGGTGACAGACAATTGGCCCGTCTGGGTCTCCAGGCTTAGAACATGTGCCACATAGAAACCGAGGGCTCGGCCATCGCCCCGAAAACACCAGTCTAGGATATGGGGTCTTATGCTCTCCTAATATATACGTTTAAAGAATTCTACCGTTGACCTATTGAGTGAATAAATTAGTAATTATTGAACGGAATAAGGTGAGCTATCTATGAATCTGATCCGTGCGGCATCATTAATGAGCAACGTAACTTTGCTAGGTAGCTAAGCTCGCCGACATCAACATACGTGAGCGTTGGGGGGTATTATTGGCCGTCATTACCACTTTCTCTAACGAGGTCCTAGAGAATTTGATTGGTTACCGACTGACCGGTATCCAATGAAACTGTGCTATGGTGAGCAAATTCGGAAATCCCCGCAAAATACTTAGTTAGTGGATCTATCCGCATATTACTCTGATTTTACACACGGCCATGACTCTTGAATAAGTGTGGTATCCTTGGTTTAGTAAAGGTAGAACTGGGTTAATTTTGCAAACAGGAACTGCAGCCGCTAAGCCAACCAAAACAGTACCACAGAGAAACGGAGGCATGTTAACGAATAGTTAGTATTATGTTTTACGGTCAGACAATCAAAAACGCCAGGCGTTTCATTCTATCCCTTTGAATAACGTTTCTGCTCCATGACCTCAAGTGGGGCTCTCACGTGATCAATGAAAGCTATTTGATTGGGTGGACTTTTCCGCCAAGAACGATCTGTCCAATTGAGCTCTGCGCGTCTCCCAGGTTGTCGCCCCACTCGATGTCACGGAGCCGAAACGCCATTCAAAGTGATACAAAGTTCAAAGTCCTAGAAAGTAGAATAACCTCTAACTAATCAAGAACTTGCCTCAAGCGCCCAATCTACTGTATTTATCAAAGGAGCCTGGTTGGCGTGAACTCTACGATGGTCGCGAGCGATGTATTACTTATGGATAGTGAGTAAGGAAACAGTACTGACAGGCCCAAGCGATCTGACACACATCATTTCGCGTTGTCATCTATATGATGCATGATTTAAGCACCCGAGGGATTGAGTTGCATCCCTTTTCCTGAATTCGGAGAGAGTACGCCACTTAACGAGAATAGTCATTCAGACGATGGATCACTCCATCCTACCTGGCCCAATCTGGTTCCCGTGTGGGGGCAACATCCAATATCATCGATTCAATTCGCGCAGCCGTACCACCGGTCACCAACAATTCTGCATATGTGTGCGATTCTTCTTTAAGGGAGAAGGATGCTTCGATTACTGGTTGTAGTACAGTACTGTAGCATTTGAGGGGCCTGGGAAAAGGAATAAACCAGCTACAAGGCTTTCCCTTTTCATCTCCATCTCACTTTTGATGCCTTCAATAAGGAAGAAAGAAGCGCCGCCTCGAGCAAGCCGGCAGGAAGAAAAATACCACGAAAGCTCTGTGCAGGTGATGAAAACTTTTCAAGTCAATTACGAAGCTCATAACGCTTACTCAAATTTAGATTTCAACAGCAGCTCCTAAACTGACAGCCCGTCGGAGCGAGAGAATACGTGACCAAGAGCTTGTCAAGGCTCAGGAATCATCAATTAGCGAACCCATTGCCAGCAAAAATCTGAGCAGAGCGACTCGGAAGACCAGAGCACAGCGCGGAAAGCCGCGCAAGCCAGACTCGGGCCAAAGGGCAGATCGTTCACCAACTCGCGAGATCGGTGCGCCTCGTGGCCGCGAACCTGTCACAGCTCCGAATTTACCAAAGCAGAATCGGACCATGATAGGACCTCCGCACGAGACAACACGGCAGAAGGTCGAAGAGGCTAGCGCACCGCGCTTCTCGCAGAGGATTCCAGACATCGACCCTCAGAGGTTGCAGTTATATTCGGTTCGTCTTACTCATACTGCTTAGGGTGGACCCTTCCGTTACCAATTTGAAACTCACCTCTATGTATCTAGCGTCTCGAGTCGTGGTTGGAAGAAGTGCGCGCTTCCCCAGTAGCTGACGTTAACCCCTCCTCCCCGGATTGGAGAAGACTCAGCGGCAGTGACATAGCACGTTCTACTTCATATTCAACAGAATCTCTAGCTCCATCAGAGCGGCAATCCACCATGATACCGGATAAGAAGGAGATCAAAAGAGTCTCCTTGAAGGAAGGCTTGCGGACCCGCCTGGTAGAGTTTGAGGAGCCCGTCAAAGATCCAAAGACCGGTGAACTCAAGTTTGTTATAATCTCGGACGCCGTGGACATTCGCTTGGAACAGACGGAGTCGTTGCGCCACAACATCGAGTTGTTCCTCAGCAAAGCCGACGGGTTCCAAGGAGGCGCTAGTATCTATGACATAGTTCAAGAATTGTTTGATGCCATAAACGAGTGGAAATCGACAGTCCACATGGCAACTACAACTAACCGAGATTTCAACAAAGACCTCGAACATTGCAAGTATCCCGCCAACGAGGCCGTATTTCAGCGAACCGTTATGATGTCCATCCTCAACCGCCACCAGATCAGTGACCAATTCGACTTCAACTGCGAAGGCCAGTGGTCGCTACGAAGCAATTATTACGCCCTTCCATCGACAGAAGAAAACAGCATCTCGGCCCCCAAGCCAGATCTCGCCATCTTCTTCCGCTTCAACTCGCTTGTCGGACAGGGACCCTACTGGAAATCGGCGCCCATCCGAGATGACCTCAGGCCGTGCATGAGCCCCGACGGGTACATCCAGCGCTGCTTCCCGTTCATCTTTATCGAGGCGAAAAAGGGGTTCCGCGACCTGACGCCGGCGCTCATGGCCAACATGCACAGCGCTAGCCAGGCGCTGTTCAACATATACGTGTGGATGAGCGAGGCTGGGCACCAGGATAAGTTCTTCTCTGACGTCCGCGTATTCTCGATTGCCATCAACCCCAAGGAGTTTGCGCTCCGGGTCCACCGGGCGCAGGCCGTCGAGGAGGGCGAGGGCGAGGGGTTGGAGTTCTACTACGATGATATTGGTGGCGGGCACGGGTACAAGAGGGACGACATCTGCAACCTAATACGGAACATACTGGTCGGATACGCGGAGAAGACGCTGCTAGATGTACTGAAGCAGAGCGTGCTGACAGTCTTGCGGAATCAGAGGCAGATGCAGGCATTGAAACGGAAGAGCGAAGTGGCTGGTCTTGCTGCTGGTGATCCGCTCTCCAAGAAGGTGACCGTGGCGACCTCAAATCAGGTTGCGGAGTCGTCGGGCTCGTTTGGGATGAGCTATGGGATGGGCCAGGTGGCCATTTGACGTGACACTGATCGGGCACCCTTCGTTGAATGTCAGTAGCAGTCTATCTGATGTGGTCAATCAACAAGAGAGATTTTCACGCTCACTAATTTCTTGCTGCTAGAACAGTACGACGAGACAGACTAGCCGTTAGATCTAGATAAGGCCGGAAGCTGAGCGGATGAGGCGGCTTATGAAATGGACTAGGGGGAAACCGCCAACTAATCTCGGGTGGAACAAGAGACATGTTGTCTACTGCACAGTGAAAAAGGAGCCGCATAATCCGAGGGCAACGGTGTTCTCAGAGCCGGTACAGAACAGTATTTTCTCGTCACGAGCGTTCCGGATTCTAAGTATCGATGTTTTAGATTTCAAGGTATTTGTGTTGTCGGCGATTACTCTCCGAGCATAGAGATCATGAATCATCTGAGGTGGTAAAATTTGTCTTCGTGATGTTGAGATACTTCAGGATGTAGTTTGTAGTCACAACTCAGGAGTGAATTAATGTAATCCTAATTTCGAATGCTTGACCTGGGATACCCTCCTGGCATCTCACGAGCTAAAGGAGCTAAAAGTCGATAACGCTTAATTACTTCCTGCTACACATCTCCATCGACAACGCTGACAATGGTCACGCGGCCATGGCCATGCAGATCGTGATTGATTATCTACATCATGTCCAGACCACCGAGGGTGAGGCAGCGGCGCGGCAAGCCTAGCGACGGGTTCAAGTCGGCTACTTCCTCTCGGAGATGTTCGCGGCGGACCCATGCCAGGCTGAGGATGATGCACCTCTCAACATCTGCAACAAATTTGCCCCTGGTCTGATCATAGTGTTTGTGAACAAAGGCGAGGTCTCGGCCAAGTTGCATTGCACCTCCCGCGTATGGATTGGTGGTATGCGCCTTTCAGATTGGCTTCATGTATTTGGTTGTTCCTCATTGGCGCCTCAATGGTGGAATTGACGGCATGGGGTATGTTTGCCTCGCGAGTATACAATGGCCGAAATCTCGACTGACCAGCAATGGATTAAAGTTCCCGTACTGTTATGGTGTCTTCCGTGAATACTTCTTCACACATGAACTATTCAAAGGCCAGGCCATTGTTTCCACTGGTGGTGTCTTGGCAAACATAACAATTTACCACCCCTTTCTAACACTCCGAACTTAATTATCGTTGACAAGACTGACGCTCGATCCAGGGGGTTCTTCAAATCACTGTGCTCATCGTGATATACACGTGTAATATCTTCTCTTACCAGAGGAAGAAAGCTATGTGGCTTGGGTGCCTCTTATATACCATCAGTCCCATATCTGCTGCATTTACGACCTCAATTAGTACATATAGCCCCCCATTCAGAGTTCCTTACTCCTAAAGCCTGCCACTGACCTCTAAGCTAGGCCTCGGCACTCGTCGTTCTCCTTGGTCCTTTGTTGTCAGGGAACTAGTTGCCAACTACCCTATGGGGTAGAACTAGTGAATATTGTATATATAAGTGACTGAACCCCCTTGATTTAGGAGGCTCAGTAATCAATTGACTACCCTATTGAGCCCTAACTACTACCCCCTGGCTACAGACAGGTCTATCTATTCACTCCGGGACAATTCCTTCTGACATTTGTACGGAATAGGGCCGGATTACTATTTGCCCCCTCAATGCACTTCTTGGACGATTGGTTTGAGGGTCGGAAAAGCTTTGCATTTGGTATCATGTGAGGAATAGACTAAACAGTAACCCATTTCTACGAAGACTGACATCGGGAGTAGCTGTGGAGTGGGCGCAGCTGGAGGTGCTGGGTTTCCCCCGGCTTACACCGTCAGTTTGAACAAATACGGCTACAAGACCACACTTATCGGATTTGGCCTTATCACCCTTGTCGTGACCGTCGCCGGAATTCTTCTAGTAGGTCTGCGCACACCGCCGGAGAAGGCGGTCAAACCGACGTGGCAGGACGTTGACTTTGTTCGGAAGCCCTTGTTTTTACTCTTCTTGGCGTCAACTCTCGTACAGGGCACATCCCACTACGGCTCGAGCGCCTGCCTACCTGCCTTCCATCGGTGTCAACTTCGGTTGTCAGGCACACAGGGGGCGTTACTTGTCAGTCTGCTTAATCCAGCCCGAGCAATAGGACAGCCTCTCCAAGGCGCGATTGCGTGAGTACTATTTCTAGTACGCGAGTATTGGATGGGACAACTGTGCTGATAACGCGTAATACTAGTGACACGAATGCATCGTTCTACGTGCCCTTAATAATCAGCACGATCGGAGGCGGTGGCTCATACCTCCTCATCTAGGCCTTCGCACGCAAGCTATGGTCCTTGGTAATTTTCTCCCTGGCGTTCGGCGCAACCGCTGGCGGCTTTGCCGCGCTCCGGCCTCGGTTTGCCCGCGCTGTCCTGGGAACTGACAGGAAACCTCATTCGGTTTCGGACGGCTCGGAAGAAGAGGAACATATTATTATCGCTCGTGATCAAAACAAGTCGATATTGATATTCGGCGTCTTTACGGCCGCGCGTGGGGCTGCTATCATTGCGTCGGGCTTTGTTGCTGTAACTCTTGTTCACGCCGAGGACGCCTCTCTGGCTAGATACGGACTTGGATCACGATGGCGAGATCTCATCAATTTTACGGGGGTGGTCATGGCTTCGGCATCATTTGGTGCCCTAGGAGGGTTTATTTTTCATACTCTCCGATTTTAGGACAGCATGAGATATGGGTCCGCTTTTGATCGAATGCTGGAGTTGATAATAATCTGGTTGGCATTAGCTCGCCGACGTGATATGAGAGCATTAGCAGAAAAGGTATGTATCTGAAGGTAGATATTTTGATAGATGGAACGAGGAAGGGGGACTGAAGGATCGCTCTTACACGAGTTTACTAGTATTTTTAAGGAACCACTATCGTAGCTTGCATCTACATTCGCAGGCGAGATCGTAAGAGCTGGCGAAGTATCCGAGTATTACCAGAATTTGAAGCGCTATTATTAGCTGTTTAAACGCTGGGGACCTAGAGTTAGCCAGTAAGACTTTGAGTATTAACCAATTGCCATCCTTTAATACAGTTTCTTTTAGTATGCAGTATACACTTGATCGTTAGCATCGGAGCGAAAGTGCTCCTGGAAACGGAAATTCACACTTTCGTAGTCAATAGAACTTCGTACGAATTGCATAATCGTACACAAGCACCTCTAGGCTAATGAAATCATTTTTATTACCTAGTTTAAGCTAATAGTCATCACCATTCGTTAAGTGTGTACTCTTCGTGCTTTGTTACTGTTTATCTCATCTCGCATTCTCCTCCAAGCAGCTCGAAGGCGACCTTGACATCTCCGAGTTGCCGAATATGATAGTCACTAGTCGGATGATGACTGACGATGATGCTAATATTGGCAAATTTGTTATGTAAATCGGGCTGAGGAATCACAGGCTCCCGATTCGAGAGCCAAGTTAACTCTAAAGCAACAAAACATACTTCTCCGCGGAATCTGCACCCAACGGCTTCTGCTGCGGGATTACTCAGCACTTGTAGATCATCTAGTCTAGTTACTTAATTAGGCAAGGTCCAGACATATAGCTAGTACCTGATTGGGTGGCTCCACTAACTAACTAGTTCCCTTCACTTGATTCGGGATCTGTTTAACCATAATTACATGGTAAGATATAACTTAATGAGGCAATAAGTCACCTACAGGGCGCGCTGTAATCTAAGCAGGATACTTCAATCTTCATAAAAGGTCATTATACGCACCTCATGAGTTACAGTCAATATGATATAGATTTCTATTTGTTACGAGATATCCAGAAAAGAGGCACTTTCCCGCATCGTACCGAAAGCACCACGACATCATCGCTGAAATGGATTCACTCACTGTCAACAACGTGACGGTCGATGGAATCAACATCTTCTATAGGGAAGCCGGGGCCCACGATGCACCCGTTATTCTGCTTCTTCATGGATTTCCATCTTCTTCATTTATGTTTCGCCATCTGATTCCTCTCCTCGCCATTTCGTACAGGGTCATCGCACCAGACCTACCAGGGTTCGGCTTCACCGAGGTTCCCACTGGACTAGATTATCAATACACTTTCGGGAACCTAGCCGACACCATCGGTTCGTTCCTTGATATTCTTGTGATCAAGCGCTTCGCCGTGTATATCTTCGACTATGGTGCGCCAACTGGTCTTCGTCTTGCTCTAAACAGACCGGAATCCGTATCAGCTATTATCTCGCAGAATGGGAACGCATACGTCGAAGGGTTTGGACAAGGATTCTGGGCTCCACTCATGAAATACTGGGCGAGCGGCAGCGCGGCCGACAGAGAGGCCCTGCTATCCGCTTTGACCTTCAACTCGACAAAGTCGCAGTATGTTGATGGATCACCGCACCCAAACAAGATCGAGCCCGAGACTTATCACCTTGATCAAGCGCTTTTGGAGAGGCCCGGCAACAAAGATATTCAACTAGATCTATTCTACGATTATCGTACGAACGTGGACTTATATCCCAAGTTTCAGGAGTATTTCCGCGTCTCGGCTGTACCAGTATTAGCCATCTGGGGAAAGAATGACGTGATCTTCATTCCTCCCGGTGCTGAAGCATTTAAACGCGATGTTAAGCATCTTGACCTACATTTCTTAGACTCGGGTCATTTTGCGCTGGAGACCAACGAGGTCGAGGTAGCAGAGAGGATTGATCATTTCCTGAAGAAATGTGAAGCCGCATGAGCCGATTGCCTTTCCCGCCGTGGGTTTCACGGAATACAACGTCCAACACCCGGTACGAGGGCCTCTGTGAGTATTTAAGGCAGTACTGCGGTTAGGTGGTTCATGGGGTCGACTTTGTCCAACCACCCTTGAGTTGTGGGGTGCTAGATAATGGTTTGTTTTATCAGTGCTTCAATTCTATCACAATATAATAACAGTGGTGGACGCTATAGAAAAGGAATTGTCCAGTTGCACACTTTTCCTCATCCATATAAAGATACAAATCAAGAGTAGAGTCATGTTTCACTTCTTCAAAGAAGGCTTGGAATCGTTTGAAGTTTTGGGACCCCATGTTAGAGTTAAGATGATCTAGGATATGCCGCAAAGGAAAACATCGCAAATCATTAATGAGTTCGTTAGGTGTTGGTTCGGACACGTTTAGTGAGAACATTTAGCATGGGACCTTTCTCGGTAAGTAGCGTATTCAAATCGGATGCAGTCTGTGATCATTAGAATGCCAAAGTCGCCTCGCCACATTGCCCAACCAAGCTTGGCAGTCATTCGTGGCCGTAGGATAGGAAAATGCTACATATCTTACAGTGGAAGAAGTATAAGATCCAAGATACCAGGCTTGCTCTAAAACCTCACAGATAAATGACATAGCTTACTCACATAGCTTACTCGCATCTCCGACTGCTTCCGTTTTAGCGAAAAGGTGCATAGCTTTACTACATTATCAGCGTACCTACCGTTTGCACCCGGCACCCCAACCAAGGGGGAATTCTGGCAATACGCATCCAAGATTGGCAGCAGTCACTAAATGTATTGGGGAATCAAATGATCAAATAGATCACAAGTAGAGACTGAGGTGGCCAAATATCTCCGAAATCAGACCCCCCCTTTGCACACTACTTGCTATAGGTACGTACAATATATCCCCCTATTATTGGCTAGACCCCTGCCTTCCCTAGTCATCCGGCTTCAATATCAAATCAAAAGAAATATGAGAATGAATCTAGAATTGTATCTTATGAATAGCCACTACTACTACCAGCTAACTACCAGCTACAGTCGCCGTTCCGTCAGTCGTAGTCTTGTTCTATAACCATTTGAACCAGCAACTTGGACCGTCTGAAGATTATCTAGCAGCTGCTGGAGCGTCTGGCTTTCAACAAGAGCCCTTACTTCCCTCTCTTTCTTTGATGACCATAATTAGATCTTTGACATCCTGCTTGAAGTGTTCGGTCTCATCGTACTGGGATATCTCGAGGATGATATCTATCAATTCCCGTTGTGTGCGACAGTACAAGTATAATCCTGCTGTCGGGCTCTGGACGCGTTTCCCGAGGGATATGGGCCTAGGTTTCTTCCTTTGCATCCGCCTCAATATCGCAACAACATCTTTGTGGGTATCAAGGCTCCTGAGGCAGAGGTTCATAATAATTTCCCGGAGATCCGAACTGTGCAGTCCCGAAAGGGATTGCTTAATGGTAGACTTCCCGTGCCGTGCTAATGCCTGGAACCTCACTTGTTTCATTGGGATGGCCGCATGTGATGGATCTGGGCTTCCACATTCTGAGATTGGAACCCCGTTGATGCGCCAGGTTGGTTCAAGATAGTAAGACCTAGTTTCACCCGAAATTAGCGTCCTCTGGGTCCTGTTCTGGTTCGATTGAGGCTGGTGAAATCTTACCCGCGAAGATCGGTGCGTTCCACCATATCACGAAGATTCTTCAGAATACCTTCGTCGGAGTCTTCGTTGTCGTTTTTAACATTCATTGTGAATGTCCTTTAATTAAGCTGTATGGTAAATTTTGGTAATTCTTTTATGAGGGACTTTAGGTAGTGTTGAATGGGCTCAATGATGTGGAGGGGGGGCCATAGGATGATTATAGAAACAATATTGCGGTCATTGCCTCAAGCTAGCCTACTTTACGTGAACATTGATCAGTGCTCAGTAGGAGCAACTTGAGCTAACAGCGTTTAGACGAGTCGTCGAGTAGCAGTTGCTTCCCATCACAACAACTGAAGAAATCATGACCAGATGACAAAAAACCTTATTGTAGTCAAACTAATGCCAAAAGCATGTTCACTTTCTGGAAAGAACTGTTATGCTTTGCATCTTTCAATCCCGCCGGTGCGCAGTTACGTGTTAAGCTCCGGGCCCATATCCTATTTGCTGATGATCCACGTAAGAAAGGGCTAGGTAACAGCGATTGGGAACGTGCGCCATCGTACAATCGCTCATCCAACACATACAAATCTGACAGAAACGCTACTATGGTAAAAGAAATTTTCAAGGTCGAGAAAATGTCAATATATTAGTCCTCTCCGAAGAATCTAGTCGCTGAGTCTATGCAAGTATCAATAGCATAACGGAGGCCTCGGTATTTTTCATAGTATCTGCGGGCAAGCACCACTTAGAGAAATAAGCTTAGAGCGTGCGTCTACATCAACACTAGTATTCTGTTGCAATCCGTTCCTCCATTTCATAAACACCGTTGCATTATAAACTCCAAAGGTTCCATTTCTCGGACAGCAAGCGAGTCCGATAATTTAGCTAGCGTATGTTGTGGTCAATGGGCAATTAATTAACTTCACCGAGTTCCGATGCTTAGCTCCGGGTAAGTAACAAATGATGGTGATGGAAGTTCTTGTGATATAAGCGGAAGAAGTCATAGAGCTTGATGTGTTCTCCGGCGAACTGGGGATAAATCGGGCATGAGGACCGGGTGTACGTCCAATCCACCTCCACGGAGAACCTGATTTAGTAATAGCCATGCGTGTGGGTCAACCCCATTGGCCACGGTTCTTTAACAGGCAGGGTTCAATTTTGGCTGTATTTCTATCATGTGTTCCCCGACACCCTCAAGCACAAGTGTGCTTTGCAACTAGTGTCCCGCAGAGCTCCGAGGTTGCCTATTTAGAGCTGAACAGCACGTTTCGTTACAGGAAGTTAGAAATACAAACATGGTTATTGGCGCTATACAAGGATTGAAACATCGTCGGTGTCCGACAACACCGAGACCAAACTCTTCCTCCTGTCCGGCGTGCGCTCTAGATCGCATAGTGTATGCGACTTCGATGACATAGTCAATAATACCATGCGATAATTCGGGTCGGCTGTGAAGTCATGTTCGACTATAAGACTCTCAGAGTTGACTACATTCTTGCCTTTGATGCCATATTAAAACATATTAGCTGTTCATCACACCTCTACAGGCGTTTATTCGTTCAACACAATGGTTGCCTTCAAATTCTTCACCTCTACGCTCCTTGCTACTGTTGTAGTCGGGCAGAATGTCACTCTCCGTTATATGCCCTTCGGTGACTCTATTACTGAGATCATCTGCTGGCGGGCCATGCTATGGGAGAAGTTGCAGAGCACCGAATTTGCTTCTGTGAATTGGGTCGGATCCGGAAAGACCGAGAATAACTGCGGAGATTCAAAATACGATCGCGATAATGAAGGCCACTCGGGATTCCTTGCTATCAACATCGCCAATAGCAAGCAGCTTGTTGGCTGGCTTCAGACCAATCCCGCAGATGTCATCACGATGCATCTGGGCACGAATGATATAGTTCAGCAGAATAAGCCGGTTGATCAAATCATCGCCGCTTTCACGACACTAGTCGGCGTAATGAGAACCAGTAACCCAAATATGAAGATCATTGTGAGTACCTACGTTGAATGACCCCGTCTTATCAAGTAAGTTCCGGAAGATAGCGTGGCTGACACATCCTTTCAGGTTGCCCAGATTATTCCTATGGGTCTTGGCAGCTACAACACCGCGATTCAGAATCTTAACAAAGCGATCCCAACTTGGGCTCAAGGACTCAACAAAACTGAGTCACCAATCTGGGTGGTGGATCAATATACCGGATTCAATGGCGGTAGTGACTTACGCGATGGTGTGCACCCCAACCAGTCTGGGGACACCAAGATGGCCAATGTCTGGTTCCCAGCGCTTACTCATGCACTCGAGGTTGCGAAGGCCGACAAGTTAGCTGCTGCTGCCAACAAGGTGGAAATGCCTTTCACAGGATAAAAAGCTAACAGGAGCTACGGTCGTTGTTTGTACTACCCTATCTCAGGCCTATACAATGTTGTACGCCTCCGGGTCAGAGATTGTATAACCCAGCTACGCATTATATGCGGAATTGTAGTTTGGAAAATGGAATGGAGCAATATGAAATACTTTTATTTGATGACTCGTAAGGGAACATAACTATATATAAAATGCTTTGAACAACCGAAAGGCTCTTTTTGGTTTAATGGAGTAAAGAAATTAGTCTTAGCAACGCAACATGTTACAAAATCCATGGTCCGCAAAACCCATGGCCCGTAGCGCTAAGCCAACAGACAAAAATAAAACACAAGATGAAGGTCATCAATATAAGAGAACAGAATCAACGGGGTAAGTGATTATTCCTTACTCTTCACCATATCAGACGTAGCATCGCATTTGATATCCTGCTATACATGGTTAGGTGACTAACGTCGCAGCCCCAACCTCACACTTGCTGCGCTGGATTACTCGAAATTTACAAGTTTGACGGCATCATCAATACTATAGGGCCTTATAATAATCCATGTTAAAGATGATAGGAGAAATCATAGGCATTAAGGCATACTTATAATGGTAATCCCAATACTCGAAGGAACTGTATCGCTCAATCCACCCGTAAGATTCCAAAAATCACCGCGCTTTGCTCCTTGGCATTAAAAGAAAAGAAACTTCGACTTCTTTAACCTCTAAAACTCATAGAGACATGTTTTACTACACCCCTATTTGCCTTGGGTTCTGTCCTTTTTCTCATTGATTGGTTCAAAATACCAAGAACGGTATGTAGTAAAGGTGTAGGTTGAATTCCATCTCACATATAAATATAGTAATCAGAACTTGTTGCGATAAACAATGGGACATGTAGAAGAATGAGTCGGGCTGGAGCGAGCTGCTTTGATAATTAAATCTTAAGACAAACTGAACATCAAGCATTAAAAGCTCTTCCCCACAGAGCGAAAGGATGAAGTCCGAATGCTTGTAATTGCATCAGGCGGGTTGGATCAATTTACGGTATACTGCCCATGTATTTTACGTATGGTAATATTCCTCATCATAAATTTTAGAAAGGTTAGATACTGTGTTACCCAATGTACCACGCAAGGTTGCCTCGCACAATGGAAGTGACTCCTATTTCTCTAGATACATGAGATTCAGCCACCACCAGCCTCATTACATGATCGTCAGCCACAATTGCTTTAGGAAGTTTCCTGGACTGGCGATCACGACCCAACCAAGGCTCGGGGCTTCCAACACCGAGCCGCATAAACTCCGTAATTCTCATTAATCTCAATCAATCCAGCACCTTCGCGCTATCAACCTAGCAAGGGTCACAATTTCGTGTATATTGCCCAGCACAAGTTGGGCAGATCGCAGCATTCAGCTCAACTGTTCCTATGCTACTAGGTAGCAATGCTAGTTGACGCCTGTGCGCACAGTCATACAGACCAGGCGCGCAGCACGATTTCCTTTCACAAGGTGAAGGAAATTTTGAAAGCTGCGCATTGCGGGAGCTTACAAGCTTATCCTGCATATCCCCTGGATGTTCTGCATTTGACAGAAAGCCAAAATCGCTCATGTCCACACAGTTTCGTGCATAAAGTTGTCGATCCGGGAGGGCCGTCCCGCCGACACTTCATAGTCTGGTCGATCATGACCATGGAGCCTACGACCAAACAATATGATGAACTCGACGTAGCTCAATCAGGCATTCAAAAGAGCGCATCACCTCTACATACTCCTCATTAATAGATAGGGCCGTCTTCTTGTGGGTCAAGATAGGTTCACAAGGATAGGTAAGATCTATATACTACCCGTAATTCCGTGTGTTGCCATAAGCAGGCAGGTCTTCCTAAAATACCAGTTCTCTTACTTGAGCATATAAGGCCTTTGAGTGTACTATAATCTCGCCCATTTATTGTAACTCCCATATCCGCCCTGCATTGCTTTACCCGGTCAGCACCGCGAGTCCAATGACCGAATGTTCACTTCGAAACCTGGTGACTGGATCTCTTATATATTGGTGTAGCACCTCGATTGACAAGCCAGTATTCAGCACACGTTGATCTCGCTAATCTTCGATACTTGGCTCTGTGGCTGCGAGTTCCGATACCACGCAAGGCAACATGCAAACAAGCTTTCTTACAGGTTTGCTCCTGTTGGCCTACAGCGTCCCTCAGGGTGCGGCACATAGCTTCGTCTCCAACATCAATGTCGATAGGTTAATGTACGATGGCTTCCGTCCGACTGCGCCAGACTCCGACCCTTTGGCAATTGGTTGGTCTACTACAGCCTTTGACCAGGGCTATGTGAATCAAACAGGGTTCACAACTGAGGAAATCATATGCCATCGGGGTTCTCGCAACGCCAACGCACATGCTCTCGTGTTAGCCGGTGATCGGATCCATGTGCAATGGAATGGATGGCCAATGTCTCATAAAGGGCCAGTCATGGACTACCTTGCATCATGTGGCGAGAACCAACCCTGTGAGAAGGTTGATAAAGACGATTTACGCTTCTTCAAAATCAGCGAGCTTGGTTTGATTGATGGAGCCAACACCACAGCGGGACCAGGTGGGCTCTGGGCCACGGATCTCCTTATCGCGAACAACAATTCATGGATAGTCGAGATCCCTCCACAGATCAAACCGGGGTTCTATGTGCTACGCACCGAGATTATAGCTTTGCATAATGCGTCCAACGCAATTGGTTCCCAGAACTACCCCCAGTGTCTCAATATTCGCATCGAAGGCAATGGTACTTCTCTACCAAGCGGAACACCTGGGAAGAAACTTTACGACCCTGAGGAACCAAGTGTACACCTGGATATCTACAACGGCCTATCCACTTACAGAATCCCGGGTCCAACTGTTATAAGCGGCGTGAAACCTGGGACGATTCCACCATTGAGTCACCCAGTGCCGACAGGCCCCGGTGCGATTTTTACTGGTACCAATACAGTTCCTGTGAATACCCAAGCTATCAGGACAACATCAGGCGCCGCCTTCCCTACGGTCACCGCTAAACCTAGATCCAAACCCTTTAGTGGGTGATGGACTCATGGTTTCAGCTCTTCTAAATTCGGCGGTCCCTTGTCTTGCATGATCGGCTAGAGAATATTTGAAAGCATATTCTGATCGTATTACACATCCATGCTTTCCATATTCCTGATGTACCTATGAGCAACCTGAAAGAGGAACACCTCGACCTATCCCTACGTGCGGATGCCAAACGCACTGTAAATCAAGAGAACCGTAATGTTTTAACAAATAAATCTTCAGGGGGTGTACCTACAAGTCCAAGGGAACTCTATGGTGTACCCATGAGTACGTACCTAAAGATCATGATCTGTTAAGATTCTAGGCAGACTAAGATAAATAGAAAGCATTATACCCTTGAGAGTGAAGTTCAGTTCCAAGCTCTCGATATGAATGACAGCTATTTGCTAAGACAATAATCACCTGAAGATTGAGCAAAAATCTGATATGTGCTCATAGTAATAATGATGATCACCGCCAGTTAGCAAAAAGCCTCGTTAGTTCAAGCCTAGTAAGTAGACCATTAGAAGACCAAGTTAAGGAGTGTGACTATACAAGTCCCGTACAGCTGTACGCTCGTGCAAGTTTATAGTTTTAGCGTTCCGAAACTTTCGAAATTCATGTAGGGGTCCCGAGCACTAGGACTAAAGTATCAAAACCAGGAGGGTGGGATACTTGCGATCCACACGAAGTGAAATGTATATATTAGGTTTTTGCCCCGCTATACTAGCTATTATAACCTTATACTTCTAAATAATCTGACGGGTTTACCATGTGCTACCTTTGACATAAGGTACTACCAAATTTAAGCCACAATCCAAGTACATGTACTCTCTTGTTCATTATCATGGAACTAGAACTGCGGCAGTAGGCCACGACGTCACCAAAAGAAAAACGTAGTCAAGTCAGGCGCTTGACCTGTTTGCAGCTATTATATATGTACTGTGATATCGATTAGGGTCATGTATCTAGGTTTGGAGACGAAGTGTAAACCGAGATCTGAGAAATGAGGGTTGAAGTACCGATGTAGTCCGCCTGGGGCGGATCTAAGTCATCCCAAGCCCTCTGGCTCAGGACACTGTATAAGCCACTCACTGCTGGAAGCGAATACTATTCTAAGTAGTTGTCTAGTTAATCCACATACTCTAGACGCATGGGGGTGTAGCGATGCTGCAGATGTAGTGGACTTGAAACCTTCTTTGCAGTATGGTTTTGCACGCTACTCCGTTAAACCTTCCTACGATGAGAAACTATCTATCTTCATCTAACCTTATGACATTTGCGAGGACGAATACCGCTCATGGTGCAGATGTTACGTAGCCAGATAGAGTATGAAGGTTTAAAAGACAATGCGGAAGGTTACCCGGACGAAGCGAATGGTGCAACCGAATGCGACTTCTGAATATATAAAAGAGTCAAGTCCTCCCCGATTGGTCAGGAAGGACTCATGAATCAAATCACATCATTTGCGTTACATCATCCACTTTGTAACACTTATTTCACAACACTTATATCACAACAATCATTGTACAACATTCACTGTACAACATTTACTTTACAACATTTGTTTCACAACATTCACTTTACAACATCGTTTAATAACGTTAATACGACCTAAACTTGATATTGGGCAAAGGTGCCTAAAACAGCTTCGCGACAGGCCAATCTAGGATATATATTGAGATATCTTTGTTGTTCAGTTTCAACTCTGTTGACAGTATGGAGAGCCGAAACGGTAACATCCACCCAGACCCCAATCTCAGCGTCTACCAAGCATTGCTTGAGCACCAAGGACGTATGAACTCCGGGCGAAATGGCTCCAGTCAACCCTCTAGCTCAACTCAGGGAGGCACTGGGCCCGTACCACAGCCCCATACTCACCTCGCGGCCGGGATTCATTCCACAAGGCCAAGTGGGCAGATAGTCAGTAATGCAAATCGCACGACTAATCAAGGCATGGCTTTACGCCAACTACAGCCATTGGGCCTTCCGGCCAGACCGGAAGGAACTGTATATCTGCAAGACCAGATACAACCACGGGTATCAGCAGCAGACAAGGCACTGCAAGTACTTCTTGAAAAGAGGCTAGCTGCTCATAACAAGGAGAAGGAAGCTGGTATTAACAAAAAAAACGAAGCTGGGCAAAGCGAGCAGAACGGATCAAAGAATGCGAAAATATTGGTGGCGGCAGATGGCATAAGGAGATCCCTTGAGCTACATCAAAGTCTCAATCGTGAAGGACTGACATTGCCGCTCACCTCCGAGTACCTTCAGGCGAAAGGGACCAAGATGGCAATCATCGAGATAGACCACCCTAGTGGTAATGGGAGCAAGATGGCTATCCCATTCTTCCCACTCCTTCTGAGGCAGACACCATGCACGCCTTGCTGCGTGTGTTTGACGGACGTGGAGTTCAATCCCAGATTGGCAAGTTGGAAACTGGCAACTCGGGGATTTGGGGCCCAATGGGTCTTGGGCCTTCTGACGTTCGTACAAGCTTGGGAACTACCCGAATGCCAACATCGCATGGACGTCTGCCGCGATTGCATGGCGAACTACATCAAGGCCCAGGTGAACGGTTTCGGCGTCGGGGCCGTCGACAATATCAAATGCCCATCTCTCAACTGCCGGCATAAGCTCACCCTCGAGGAGATAGGCCACTTCGCCCCCGCCGACACCTACCGCACCTACGACGAGCTCGTCATGCTGCGCTCGCTCCCTGAAGCTTCCGACTTCCGCTGGTGTCTGCGCGTTGGCTGCGGAAAAGGTGGTTTCTACACCAACGGAAACCTGCCACTCCGCGCTGCCACGATACTGCCTCACATTCCCTGTGTGGAGGGTTGTATCACGTGTCCTGACTGCGAATTGGCGATGTGCTACTATTGCCAAGTGCCCTGGCACGCGGGGCTAACATGTGCGCAACACCGGGAGAAGATTGCCGTAGAATCTGAGGCCACGGAGGCATGGCTCAATAAAAACACGAAACGGTGTCCAGGAAAGGGGTGCGGAGTTCTGATAGAGGTCGACGGTCGCCGCCTTCAGGGGACTTGCGGAAGATGCAAGATGGATTTCTGCTGGGGGTGCAATGAAACGGCATCTCGGTATCAACCTAGATGCCATTGTGTTGCCAAGAGAAGAAGAAAAAGGAATTTAGGGGGGTTTGAAGAGTAGGCAAAAGATAGGGGGTAAAGAATAGTCACAAATGATGGTTCGTCTTGAATCGTCGTGCGGACATTGAGGATTCTGGGAATGGAACGATGTACGAAGTATTAAAGAGGTAATCTCCAAACACCGGATAACTCCGAAGTGGGATGGATCCTCCCGATAGTGGAAATGTAGGGGTGCGGAGACAGGATACAAATGGGGCATTGGAAAGTAGATTGAAGCTTTACTCTGCTCATCTCATAAACAAATAGCGGAGAATTATTGTATCACCAACTAGTTAGCACACACAGAGACCTAATATATCAAAATGGATGAGCCATATATGATGTGGGTGGCTGGCAAAGATCTACCAGGAAGGGGTGAGCTGTAAGACTTTCGCGAAGTAACATAATTCCATGATGTCCCATAGAATAACTATTAATCATCTACCTCCAGCATACCAGTTGAAGATCCTGCTACAGGAGAGATCTTCGCGCAGTAAGAATCATCTTCCATCGTCGGCCTGCACGGGGGTAAGGTAAGCCTAGTTGAGGGGCGTCGCTGATCTACCGTTAGCTGCCATGCTGCCTCGGAAGAAGACGTTCAGGACACCGTCGCGCTCGCCCAGGCGGCATTCAAATCGGGCGTCTGGTCGCGCGAGTCGCGCCATCGTCGCGCAGACGTGCTAGACAAGTCCGCGACGCTGCTAGAGGCCGAGCTCCCCCAACTGATCGCGCTCGAAGTGCGACAGACGGGACGCGCAGTCCGCGAAAGTATGTCATGACCTGAACCCCACCCCCCGCACCATGCCATTTATTATAAAAAGTATAAATGCGCTCAACTTACTTCCCTGGTTACCGGAATGTAGTGAAAGCGCAAGTCCCCTCGCTCGTGCGCTGGCTCAAGTACTACGCGTCGCTTCTGCGCGTCGAGGAGCGGCCCGTTCTCCCGACGACGGGGAAGCTGCACAACTTCGTCGACCGGGTTCCCCTCGGCGTCGTCGCGCAGATCACGCCCTTCAACCACCCCTTGCTGATCGCCGTCAAGAAGCTCGCGCCCGCCCTCGCGGCGGGGAACTCGGTCGTCGTCAAGCCGAGCGAGCTGACGCCCCTCACCACGCTGCGGCTCGGCGCCATCTTGCGGGCCGCGGGGCTGCCCGACGGCGTCTTCAGCGTGCTGCCGGGCTACGGCGCGCGCACGGGGAAGGCCCTCGTGCAGAACCCGCTGGTGCGCAAGGTCGACGTCACGGGCGGGACCGAGGCGGGACGCGTCATCGGGGCCATCGCGGGCGGGAACCTCGCGCGGTACACGGCTGAGTTGGGTGGCAAGGCGCCTCTCGTCGTGTTCGCGGGCGCCGATCTCCGGCTTGCGGTCAATGGGATTGCGTTCGGGAGTTTCATAGCCAGTGGCCAGACGTGCATTGCTAGTACACGTATCATCGTCGAGAACAAAATTTTCGACGCGTTGTTAGAGCATTTGAAAGCGAAAACAGAGTTCATTGCTAGCCGCATGGGTGCACCGACGAACCCAGACTGCATGATGGGGCCTCTGATTTCCGCTACGCAGTTAGAGAAAGTGGAGGCGCTGGTGGACGAGGCCGTGAGCACGGGAATGGCGGACGTGGTGACTGGGGGTAAGAGAATGACGGGCACGAGTGCGCTTGATGGAACCGACTTCTCGAAGGGATACTTCTACGAACCTACTATTCTGGTAGAAAGCAACCGGCCTAGCGGGAACATGCAGAAGACTCTACTCTGGCGAAAAGAAGCCTTCGGACCCGTCATTGTCGTCGTCGGGTTCGACACCGAGGACGAGGCGATCGATCTAGCGAACGACAGCGAGTTCGGACTCGGGGCGGGAATTTGGACCCAAGATCTGTCGCAGGCATTCCGCGTGTCGGAACGGATTGTCGCGGGCATTACTTGGGTAAACACGCATCATCGCAACGATCCCAGTAGTCCTTGGGGCGGGAGCAAGTCGTCGAGTGGGCTCGGTGTTGAGAATGGCGTTGAGGCTTATCATGCGTACACGACAGCCAAAAGTACAATCATTAACTATGCCTCAACGGAAGAAGCTCTGGCTACAGACGATTGGTTCAGAGATCTACCCGGGGCGGTGAGGTATGGTTAGAGGTTTCTCACAGTAATTTGATCGTTGATACGAAAGGGCATGGCAATATTATTCAATTAACATAATGTGATCCATATACATAAGCATATTGGGACTCGCAGCTCGCCGCTCACTTTCGGTCCTCGAGATCGGTGCCATCGCTGAAGTCGGACGCTTCTGGTGAAACTTAGCCAATACACTGGACATCCAAAGATCGGGGGTCTGATTCCCTAGTTAGGTACTTGGGTATTTTATACCCCGCCATGAGGTTCCCGCCCTTAGCAGCAGCTGCTGGCGTGACAAGTAGAAAGAAACTGGAATCCTTAACGGGACTCACTCACAATCTTTCCATTATAAGCAAACTCCTCTGATCATTGAGCTAGTCCGGCGCAAGCTTGTGAGGCTTGAGTATGTTGATCTTGCTGTGGTGCATATTTCCCCGTCCAAGGCGGAGAAGATGTATGTGCTTTCTATCACCTATCCGACTGTCTTTCCATATTCCGTAAAGCCCATCCGCACCTCGCAAGCCAGAAAGTGACCATGGGCGGCGTAAACAGCAGTCCAAGCACCGCCCCCTGGACAAGCTTGAAGATCTCTGGCGCCCACTTTGCCGAGAAATACCAATCCCAGTCCCGATCGTGTCTCGTGCCGACCAGGGTGAGCAAGCCGACGGACGCGCCGAATATGAAGGGGAAGAACACAACAGCCAATATGAGGGATCTGATAATTTGCGAAAAGAGGAACCGCAGCCAGTGCTTGATGCTCCTAACCTCGTCTGTCTGCTCCCGCCGGTCCAGGAACGTGAACCACCGAAGATACCTCCATTGCGGCTCTGGGATAAAACCGATCGGTTGTACTCCCCCCTTCCTCAGATCGAAATTAACAAGAACAGCCTCGATGACCCAGGTAGTGAGGAACTGAATGAAGATGGTGACAGCTGTGTCTCCAGCAAGGGTGTTGGGGAACTGGAACAGCCGGATGGGACTTTTATCTGTGCCTTGGTTGTGGTATAGTGCTATGATCGAGTGAGCTGGGAATTCAATAATGGAAAGAGGATGGATTAGAAGGCAACGGCGTACCGTAAGCTATCGCGAAGTTGATACCGCCGCCGACGATGCCCGAGCCTATCCCGTCTAGAACGAAAATGTAAAATATCTGGTGGGGCGTGAAATGGTCGCTCGGCGGCCGGAATTTCAACGCATGGCTGGCTTTGGGCTCGGGACTCGGGCTCCCGCTTGCTTCGCCGCCATCCCCGTCGACTCCGGCGGCCTCAACGTCGGTAATAGCCTGTTCGGTGGGACCCCTCGATTCGAAAGCAGGATTTGTCGCCCAGGGCATGATAAGAATATTATCGAGTTACGATGTAGAGGCGGAACCGGGACAAGGGCACCTAAGATTCCATTGCGCTTCTGGGTTCGAGATAAGGAAGTCTATCGGATGAGCCGGACGAGGCAAATTGGTCACATGAATGATCAAGAACAACCACGTCAGAAGAACTTCGCTCTACACCGGATGTTACCTTCCCGCGATGATATAAGTATGTACTTGGCCCTTTCGCGTCTACGTAAGTATGCTGTGTGGTGTGTGTACTGCTTGCCGTGTGTATGATGCGGAAGGAAAGGCTTGTGAGATAACTACTGGCTGAGAGCATCAAACAGACAGAAAGTTCTTTAACGACGGTTACGCCGCATCAGATCCGAAGTAACCTTCTCAAGATGCAATTTGAATTATTGCTATCGTATTCGTACCCTGCATTGTACCCTGCACTGTGCCAATGCAAATGCCGGTTCGCCATGTGTAGCACAGAAAGTATAATTGATGCTAACTAAGTTGGTCCAAGGGCAGTTTGCGACAGGGTCTGCCGTTATACTTAAATTTGTCAGGGTCCTGCGCCGTCAGGGAAGACGAGACATGGGATGCGTTCGTCCTGCATTGAACAACTCAACGAGAGTTAAACTTTGGAAGCGGGAGAAAGCAAAGGACTTTCTTTTTTAGACTTCACTTGATCAATTGCAAATTGCCGCCCTATTGTACAGCATTCTTGTCGAGAGCGTAGGCTCTCAAACATACTGCGCGGTTCCAGTTGGAAAATCAAAGATATGCAGGGTCCTGGGGCTATTAGTGGATACTTTGATGAGCTCAGAGATTACCGATGAATTTTAATAGAAAAGGAGGTCGGATTGTTGTGCCACTGTTTGACTTGCCAGTATGCACTATTCCCTCTTAACTATATACCGGAAGTATGCTCCTATAAAATGTATCCGTGTCTGCGCATCCATGCATCAACCGGGACACTTTCAGGCGTGCAGGAGGACATCCGACTAAGTACCGTTAGGTACCTAGGTATATGTACGTAGTATCTAGGTACCTTATATGTAGGTACGCAATGAAACCCTTTCAATAACCTTACTTGCTCTTGGCGACTTCTTCAAAAATCCTGCGGTGAGCACCCAAATGACACCTGTCGAGCCTGTCTAGTGAAAATTGCCTCTACAGGATTGACCCTTGTTTATGCGAGGTTCCCATATCTTCGTTTCACAAAGAACGAATCTTCCGAATCATGGCTTTCCATATAACCGTAAAGCAAAATGCAATACCCTAGCCATACGGGTATCTAGGTATCTTGGTATGACATTGTTGTATAACGTATCGAGGGACAACTACAATTATGTAGCGAACGGTACGTCATTTCCTAGTGAAACACCTTAATGTGGTATCGCAGCCACAGTACTGCCGGATACTTTCGAGTGTTTGTTTCGGCTCAGCTGCTGCTTGAGTCCTCCTGCGCCTCGTCCGATAATAGAGGCTCGGACTCTGTGTGGTCTGCAACGATCTCGCTCCCGGGCGGTGGAAAGCTTGAAAACAAGAGGATGAAGACGCCGACAATAGCAACGGCCTAGACGGAACACTTAGTAAAAGGCAAAGGGTGCGAAGGGATAGAGACCGTACAGCATTGCAATAGAAAGTCAGATAGGACTTTCCAATGTCAGCGAACGACGAGAAGATGAAGCCAAATAATCCCATCGTGCTCAAAGTTGCCGAGTACTCTACAAGGGTCATTGCTTGTAGCGCATCGGCCTTGCGGTTGCCTGGTACCATCTCCGTGAGCACACCTTTCGCCGCAGGCGCTGAACCCGATGCAAGCGGTAGTAAAGAACCAACTAACATTATGTTAGTCACGGTAGTCCACTCATTTGAGTTGGCTTCAACCGGCTGAGGAAATGCATACCAAGATATATATGCCACCCCTGTGTGGCAAAAGCCGAAGACACCGTGATTATGCCATCCACCAAAAGACTCCATCTCAGAAAAAAAAGGTCGAACCCCGCACCCTGAGTCACTGTAACAGGTTTTGGCAGTTTTGGAGGCTCCTCTTGGTCGCCTATCGCCGCTGGCAAAGGGTCAATATCAAGTGGTTCTGTGGGCAAAGGTGAGTCGGGTGGTGTTTCGGACTCAGGCACATCTTCTGTTTTGAATGCGAGCCGCCCGTACGAGATTATGCGCGGAAACACGAACATGAGGAACAAGCCTCGCACCAAGCAATTCACGGACATGAGTAAGCTGTTGTTTGTCGAAGTGAATCCAAACGCTGTCATGGAATACATCTGAATCAAGGTCGGAGCGAAACCTGTTGCAAGAACTCCGGCAAAGATCCCCAGTGCCAGGAAGCAAATCCCATAGTGCTTTATAATCCGCCTGCTTGCCAATCTCATCTTTTGGGATCCTAGAACTTTCAATGGTCCTAAGAAGCCCAAGAAACCCTTCGGCTTGGCATTCTTATCGCCTGAGGAGAGAGCCTTTGGATCAATATAGGGCACGAGTGACAACACGTACGCAGTGGATATCAGGAAGGAAACTCCGGCAAGCTCAAAAGGCTTTTCAATGCCGAATTCTTCAGCCACGACCCCACCCACGATAAGTCCCAAGGCAGTGCCCAACATGAGAATTCCCTGAAGTCGCCCAAACATAGCGGTTCGACCTGACGGTTCGGTGATCTCCGCAACAATCGTGTTCAAGATGAGGACTGCAACACTCGAAGTCAGTTGTAGCCATTTGGAGCGTGAACTTGGAGGGTTTCAGAAGCTTCTAGACACTCTCTCATCTTAAAAAGGAAATCCGTGCTCTGAAATTCGCCAAACCAAGAAGAAAATCGGTCCGAGATTTACTCACTGTAGCCGGCAGGGCCTCCCCAAACTCCCGTCAGTTGACTTAGCTGCATTACGATGATCCCCGCACGAGCCCCGATAAAGAGCGATGTGGCCTGGATAGCAACCCGGATAGCGGGAAAGAAGGTTTGTATTGCCAGTGCCTTTTTCGGGCCGTACTTCCTCATCTCCCAACCGGCAACGAAAAGATTCGTGATTCCACAGAGGATTGTGGCAGCTCCCATAATGGAAAATTGAGTAGCAGCGCCGGCATCGACCTCATTTCGAGCGCAACGATCACCGTCTCCTTCATACGGCGGAGCATGCTTGTAGAACTCCTCGCAGACCATGACGTGGAAGGTATACAATATGCTGTGATGGGGTTAAAACGGAGGACGACCAGTAAAGCAATATGGGACATGTTTAAAACTTACGGTGTTTGCGTATAGCTGAACGAGATGGAAATTATAAACCCGCCAAACAGAATTAGGGTTGCGGGCGAGAAAAACGAGGACTTCGATTTCAACTTCGTCTTCGTTGCTTCACATTCCCTCTCCCCGAGGAGGGGCGCCGTCTCATCGTCAGCAGCCATTGAGACTATACTTCGGGCTAACAAATTGAAAGGAGGACCGGTCACTTCTAAGAATCTGGCGGCCTGAGAAGTGCAATTCAGTCTTTCACGCTATGCCGTTCCCCCAAAAAATGTCAGGAATATAATTAGGGAGTCTGAACAACCTTCCTCACCGTTACAGATTTCAAGCTATCAGCTATCTACAGGGTCGGCTGGCTGCAGCAATGCGCACCGCGGGGATCCATACAGTTCGAGTCACCTTACCCGCCATGCCTATTGCAGTAGGTGACGACCCCACAATCCAACTGATTCGACTCATCGCTTATCAATGTCAACTGGGGTCGCTCGCTGCCACCCGAAATTGCCGTGTAGTTGGAGGGGCGACCTTCACTTCATGTAGTGACCAAAATCCTTCCCCTATACTGTACTCTCGACGTTCTATTATACCACGCAATATCAGGCTATCACTACCTATTTGGTCATAAGTTACGTGATACTTAGCGGGAAAGCTGCACGCTGCGAGGACGAGAACAGAGCGCTTATACTCCGTACTGTGCAGTGTGAACAGCTTTTTATCGACTATGGCAGCAAGTCGTGTGTGCACTGTTTTCGGGCATATTTCTTTAATGAAAGAAGCTGAATTCGGTATCATCACTCAAAGCCTCAATAGTATATGTGCGCTATATGCCTCCGAGGCGTTTTCTACTTGCCTCGAACCACTCGTGCTGGAGCACTTCATCTATGCCGATGCGCTCATCCGGATCGTTCCTCAGCATGTTGCGCAACAAACTGGTCAGAAGCTCGACCTCCTCAGGTTGGAGACGATATGAGAACTTGGTCATACCATCATATTGCTCGACACATTCGACTTGATCGCGAAGATTATGCTCAGCGAGGAATCTTTTTACCTTCTTTAGTTTTGGCTGGCCTTCTTGATCCTCTTGTGTGAATGACCTCTTCCCGTTACTGTTCGTAGACTCAATCGTGCCCTTATCCACCACATCTGCGTCGGTCTCATGGCCGAGGGGCGGCTCTTCTACAGTTAGTGCCGTGGCCGACTCAGGAACCCAGGTGCCGTTTAGTTGTTGGAGCGTAGCGTCGTCGATACCACTGGGCAGGATTTCTGGCGTATCTTCAGCTTCGCTGTCAAGAGCGTCTGTATCCCTGTACCACTGGCGTTCTTTGCTTAAATCCTCGTAGAGGAGCGAGGGAAACCCGGTAAGCCGCTTTCGCCGTTCCTGGAATTTCGTCCACACATCGGAGTTCTTTGGTAGCTTGATACGCAGATACTTGCTGCGATCCTTCTCATCCTGCAGCATCTCTCTGTCCCGGATCGATCGTGGCGTCTCCTCCTCTCCCAGACACAAAGCCACAACTCCCCCGCGATGCTGTCCCCATTCTCTGGGATAACCATTAGAATCAATATCGATCCGTCTCCTTGATTGTTTATTAGATGAACCTCGGGACTGTCGAGGTATTGTGTTGACAGAGAAGACAGGGATAGCAGAATCATCCGAGAGGTAATCCCCGACAGCTTGCCAGTAGTCTTTCGGGAAAGGGCCGTACGCCCAAGCTAGCCACGATACGATGCTTGATTTTGAATCCAGCCCGGCCAAGAGCAACTTTGTTGTTCTTACAAGATGGATTGTCCCTGCTAGAGACCAGATGTCGCTACTGAAGCCAGAAGATTTGTTCAAGAAGCGAATCTCCGGAGGAGTGTAGTGGGAATCAAATAGTTGCGGCTCAATTGCGTCGCCCTCGCGATACGAAGCGGCGAAGGAGTCAATGGCTATTTCCCCCGTGCGATAATTCTCCTCCAAGCCGGTAATATTAGCTGGCTCTACGAGATAGTGCGGCCGCCCACCATTCTCCCCTTCAACATCGTTCAAATGCCAGACTTTAGGCTCACCGAAAAGGTCATATATCTTAACGTCGCTCATTGCGTCGAGATCTAATTGCAGTCTTATATGATCAGGGCGGAAATCTAGGGCCCTGGTCAGTCTTTAATCGTAAGCTGTGTTTCGGACCTGCGCAAGGAATCTCTCACCTCCGTGGCATATCTTCTTATCGTGTAAGTACTTCAGACTTTGCGCTGCTTGGAGGCAAAGATCAGTAAGCAGTTCTGGAGCATTTAGGTCCACGCCCTTCAACATATAGCTTATAGCTGGTCCGAGGACCTGCACAACGAAGCAGAGATGACGACCATTTGGCCCGTCGATCCAAAAATTCTCATCGATTGTGAATATGCGGTTCGTTTGAAGCTCCTGATGGTCGACTCCTTCGAACAGGCGCAATGCCATTATCTCAGGATGTGACTCTGTCGATTTCTCCGCTTGAAACACCTTGACGCCCACCCGACGCCCGCTCTTGCGATCGAGACATAGCCACACCGTACACGCGTCGCTATAGCCGAGCTTATGATGGATTTCGAACCGTTCGTCTGGACCTATCCGGTCGCCGAGGTGTATTGGGTGAAAGCCGCCTGCAACATATCTTCCGATATCCTCGACTTGAGCATAATAAAGCAGTTCCTCCAGTGTCGAGTTTCGGTTTTCGGCTTCGGGAGAATTCATTGCTTGAACTTTCTCTGTCTCTCTCGACTTCTTGGCTTCAAATCAGTGTTGAATGAACCCAAGTGAGGGACACAAGTTTGAACTACCCGGCACAAGCTTCGCAGCCAGTCACTCTCTTTGTTCTCCTGAGATTATTACGACTGCAGCTAGACCCCGAGAGAACAAAGAACACTATTTATTTGGTACAAAGGTTTTGCATATCGATGATATGTGCCACTTTGGGTCTTTTTCGCTACCAGGGTTGTAGGACAGTCAATACATCACAAGTGTGCCAAGATATTATGGTAGATTCATCGTTGAGTTGAAAGAGTCAGCCATCAAGGCCATCAAATAACAACCCATTATCTTCACACAATGAGATGTCCAGCAAAGAGGAACAGAAAATGCTAAAAATAAAACGCCCTTTGAAATCACCCATAGCACGATAAATTACGCAACAAGTCCAATATAAATCCCGTACTATGCTCTCCAGCAAATGGATCAGACTGCTCCAAATCATTTCCGCGATTAATGTTAAACAGAAAGAGCAACATGAAAGATAACAAGAACACATGGCGGCACTGGGACTCGATACCCCCAGCCTACGAGCCGTGCAAGAACGACCGAGAAGAGCGAGAAGTCGACCTCGCATTAAGCAACCCGAACCGGTGTTTCGGCCAGGGCACGGTAGACGACCCGCTCGTAGTCTGGATCGACCGCCCGGCGTACCGGAACAGGGGCCTAGTCTGGGCACACAACAACTTCGCCAAGTCGATCGCGAAAGTGTTGGGTTTCACACACACCTGGATCATCAAGGGCGCGCACGACCTACAATACGCGCGCGACGAGGAAGGCAGGAAGATCCCGACCGAGCCGGGCTCGTATCTCCTGCGGGACGCAGACATGCACATCACTCTGCGCTTAGGCACGGGTCTGTACTCGTGTAGACTGTCCGCCCACGCCTACGTGGTGCTGGACGGGGACGGGAACCCGACGCGCTACATCACGGAGCTGGCGCGGCGCTTCAAGCAGGGGGGCGCGGCGCCGCTGCCGCAGCTCGAGTTCTGGCGCTGGGAGAACTACCACCGACGATTCCTGCCGCGCAGACCCGTGTCCCTGGGGCCAAATTGGGAAATCCATGCTAACGTTGGTCCGTACTTAGATACCTACCGCCCCGACAACCGACGGACGCGAGACACGTATACCCCGCGAAGCGACGATACCCCGCCGAGAGAGAGTAGTAGTATAGGCGACGACGACGATGACGACGACGATATCATCGAGGGCGCTATGACGAGCGAGCTGTCATCGTTGGTGAGACGGTGGCATTCTGCTTCTGAGGACTATAAGGAGTACCATGAGGAGCTGGTTGCGATGGGCGATGGGTCGCCCGAGAGGCTGGTGGAGTTGCACGCTATGAGGGAACATATCGTGACGATGCAACGCGAGATATATCGAGAGGCTAAGGGGTTCCTTATGTAAGTCATGGTAAATTAGGGATGTCAATATGGTAGGATTGGTGGAACTAAATACGGTAACTCAGGTCGGATTGGGTAGGTAAGTGTTGGATTTAGTAACACGGAATTGAGAGTTGGTTTCTGGCGTCGCCGGTGCTTCACAAAATCACAATATGCTCGTTTTTACAAACACTGAATTCATCGTTTAAGTCGTATTTGTAGTCATCGTGAAAAAGGCAAGACAGATACAATTTTGCTTCCGAGTAACGTTAGTTCTAGGATGATCAGTGCCACTATTGCTCGGACGAACTGAGTATTCTTCCCGAAACATTAGATATGTGCATTGAGCATGTGTCTTGCTCTACGAGCCCCATTTCTTGCCGAGTGCGTCGAAGAGAGTCTGATTAATGGGCAAGATACTACCATGGCGCAGGTTTGACGGGAATCCCGTGCGACTGCTCGCGGTCCATTTGTTATTCTTCGAGTCAGTACTCTCGTAGGGTCTGTAACCATCGCTTCCGTAGAAGTCAAGCAGTACGTGGACTTTTGAGTCTTCCATATTGTCACGGTATGCCGCAGGTCCCTCGACCCCAGACGTGATGGTGCCCGAACTCCCACCTGCCCTAGTCCAGGGTCCGAATAAGCCGTTCGACGAATATTCCATAAACACGGTCTTTATGGACTCGTCTTTCATAAATCTGAGATAGCTTTTGCCTTCGCTGTCTAGAGGCAGGATGTCTAAATCGATGATATTGGTGGGCGAGTAGTCGATATATGTTTGGGGAGCCGTGAATGTCTTGAAGTCGGTCGTATAGGCATACCGAATCCGAATTGTTGAAGGATTGCCGGTGTGGTTGGGGTCGGAGGTCGAGTACTATGGCCGGTCAGTAAGGGGACATGTGTTAATGCACAGATAGAATTGACACTTACAAACTTTGAAGCCCAGTGCACGAGATATTGGTCTGGCTTTGTCAGTATGCCGTACCAAGAAATGGTCTAGAGACTCACTCTTCGAAGCGTCCCAAATGGCCTCGGGCGCCCAAACCATGCCTGCTGTCGCATCCTCTACTATGACCAAGCGCTCATTATTGAAATTGACGAGATCAGTGCTCTCCCAGACGAATATGCCTCTACTGCCTTTCCGTTGGGCAGCATCCCAATTCGTCTGTTATCCTATTAGTCACTTACACGCCCTCTTAGAGCACAGCATCACTTACTTTGCCAATGTTGAGATCCGTCCCCACAATGTACCATTTCGTGCCGGCCTCGGCGCCGCCACCTTGGACTATGGCTGGGTCTCGGACGCCGCCAGTGCCCTTCGTAGGCTTCAACACCGGTTGCCCCTTATTCAAGGCCTTGAAGGACGTCGGGCTGTTCCCATTGCTCTGGTAGAGGTATACATACGGATCGGCCCCGAGGAAAAAGGCACCCAGGTAGCCCACTAGACTTGAATCTGCACGCGGCTCGGCTCGAAGCCCGAAGTCCTGTAGATCGATCGGGTTGGCGACTGCGGAGATCGACCACGCGCTGATCAAAACGACGGCGCGAGTAAGATGTTGGTGACGCATCATCAAGGTGGTCTAATTCTATGCTTCAAAGGAGTTCCAGAAACCAGGATTCGCGTGACGATTCGCCAGGCGCTTGGAACACATAGCCCATTTGTATCCCGCGTGAAGTAATGCGGCTCGAAAAGGTCCGATGATCCCGTTTTGCCTATTGAACAGGGGGCCATCACGTTCCATCGGCAGCAATTTGAGGCTAAAAGGTAGCTGTTATGCGGAAGCATTGGAGAAGTAGATTATTCATCCAGTTAAGATTCACGATGTTGCATTATTTCAAGGCTGAAGCTTGGGATGTACTGTCAGATACGAAACGTATGGCGGCGGCTTCACTTTGCTCGAGGCAGGCTGAAACATGCTCAACATAGATCTTATACCACGAAGTCGGAGAAGGCATTATGGCACGCCTCTGGATTCGATATACTGCTATAGCACCAAACCCCTGTACAACTGCGCTAAGAAACTATTTTGGAAACTAAGATCCGAAAGGCATTAATGGGAGAATAGGGAATGTGCCCTTCACGATGATGGAATAGAATGACGTCAGACCGACCTACATCCACAAGCTGCTCCGAAGCCAGGGCAATTGGATGCGTTTCCGGCTTAATCATAGCCATCGTGCTGAATTGATGCCTGAGAAACGTACGATCTGCTGAGAAATAGATCAAGTTTGATGAGACTCGATGATGCACTACTAGAAGATGAAAGAGTTGAGAAGGTACGGCTGCAGGTGTGAGTTAACTATAGGCATGTAGTCAGAGAGAAATGGTGCCTTAGGTGTCGCAATTTGACACTGTTAACCACTGTTGGTAGTTGCTAGTTTCAGCGCCTATGTAGCGCTAACACTGGTCTGTGAGCTACTAATGAATCGACCTACCTAATGACTGCCTGCATATGCTAGCGAGGCAGGTGCTACGTATAGATAGCGGGTTAGCTGGTAGTCACCAATTCGCACCTCTTTGTATCTTTGCGTCGTTACCCCATTAGAGCCAAGGGATTGAAATATGAACATCAATTACCACTACATATTTGTAGACAATCCTTCTGTCCGGCTTCCAAATAGGACTGCGCAGAAGATATCTCAGACACGATACTCATCACCTAGGCTCTACGTTCATGCAGCCATGTATGCATGTCCATGGGTCTATAGACTACCCCGATATAGGTTCAAGGTAGCATAGCATCATAGGTAACTGCGCGGACATGCTTGCACTATGTCGACATTCAGGGGTGTCATATCTGAGTTTCCGGGAATAAGAGGCAAGTAGCAACTGGAATAATGAGATGTTCGTCTAACACGGCGTCGACATAGTTGATTTCTTTCGTCTCCCGCCTGATTTTCCGCCACCTTCGGCTTGCTTTCTCAGCCATGTCCATAGCGACCATCTCGCTGGCCTGGAAACTTTCAATGGGACTTTGTAAGCGTTGCTGGTGTTCCATCGTGGCTAAACTAATCGAGCAAAGTATATACTGTTCGGCGGCAACAAAAGAAATAGTACTCCGCCTCGAGAAGTCCTCTGTCCGCCTGAACTATGCGCGGGGAATATTGGAAGACCCACGGTTGCAGACTTACAAGCATCTCGAGAAAATACTGAAACCCATCCCCCTAGATACGCCGACTACCATAGAACTTCGACCTGGTAACACCATACAGGTCACACTCCTAGACGCTAACCATTGCGTGGGAGCCGTCATGTTCTGTGAGTATTAACAACCAACCAAGAGTGCCGCCTCATCTAACTTTGGAGCGCAGTGTTTGAAGGTTCTGGTAAGAGTGTGCTATATACAGGGGATATCAGGTGCGAGCCGCGCTTCGTCACCGCCATTACGCAAAACCCGAATATGATCGAATACTCGTCAGGCTTGAAGATTCTTGACCGGATTTACCTGGACACTTCGATCGTGAACAACTACCCGCTACAGACCAAGGCAGATGGGCTACGAGAGCTGCTGGGAAAACTGCAGAAGTATCCAAAAGATACCATCTTCCACTTCCAGGCGTGGACATACGGGTAAGAATGCTGAGGGGATTCATGCAAACGATCTAACTTCTATATAGCTACGAAGAAGTCTGGATCACATTGTCTAAAGCACTGCATTCGAAGGTAAAGTGTCGTATCCCTTTTCAGCCGGTAGAATACATCTCACTTTTCACAAGATCCACGTCGACAAGTACAAAATGCGAGTCTTCGAATCACTAGTCACTAAACCGAAGGACAACCGATGGGCAGCCCAAACGCACCTGGCTAAAGAAGCGCCGGCCCTTGTCGGATTCACTTGCGGAAATAGCCGGCGAGACGGCTGCTTGACCCGTGATGAGAATGTAAGAATTCATAGCTGCGAAAAAGGAATGGGTTGCAGCGTGATGGAGAGTAAACCAGTCGTCTGGATCCGCCCGATCGTTACGCACCTTAAGGATGGACGAGACGTGATGGAGGTCGGCATTGGTGGAGGAGAGGTGGACCTGGCGCAAGCTAAGATCCTAACACCTGAAGATATTTTTGATATCCTTGAACTGTGAGTCCGAAACCAAAAATCTTACAGGTCTGGTTCTCAACTATGTTAGGCTGTCTGTGAGCGATACGCTCCCGGCGGAGCTACACCAATATATGCATATTCTCAAGAAAGCTCTGGAGACTGGCCGAGACATAAGTTTCATTGACGATACTGAGGGCCCGGTGGAAGAGGCGATTCCTAGACTCATAAAGTCGTTATTCCGCAAGCTTAAAGCAATGCGCAATCCGATTCAGCAGAAAGACGAAACAACTACCACTACGCCGCTCCCTAATGTCATCCAGTTCCCCTACGCGCGTCATTCCTCCCTACCTGAGCTTCGAGATTTCGTTTGTACTTTCAAGGTGAAAGATATCACACCGTGTACTTTCGATGCCGACTTGTGGTTGCAGAAGGGGTGGTCGATTGGTGGGCTATTTGGCGACTGCTGTTCTGGTGATGAGTTCGAGTATGACGCAATTCTGGAAGACAGAGCTAAAGAGTTAGCTGTATGGCAAGAATACGAAGAAAACCAGGACCTCGATACTCAGCAGGCTAACGAATATTCTCCACGTCAATCAAGCCCCATAACGCCCTCTGCTGAGACCGAGACCGCTCATGTATCCGATCAGATAACTCCCACGCCCAACACCATCACGCAGGGTCGGGAAGAAGCACAGCATAGACTCGAACTATGTTCGCCCGACTTAGGGGTAGCAGAACGACACAAGCGAAACTATGAGTCGTTCCAGAAGAGTTTTGAGTTGGACGATGGACCAAATCTACAAGGGGATTCACAGACTTCCACTATCTCCGACCGATCTTATGCAATTAGGCGAGAAGCATTTGACATAGTAACCGCTAATATCGATGGCGAGTCGTGGGAGACAATGGGGTTGATATCTACGACAAGTAATCATACGTATCTGGACAACGAATTAGGAGGGTATTGAGCTCATTGCTGGATCTAGTGCCAAGAAAGAAATATCGCTGATTGATGTTGCATAGCTTCAATGTAAAATATGCAGCAGAAGTAGTGACGTCGGAGTAGGGGTTATAGGTTTTATTTTATTTGGTATCTATCTAGATTGGCCGTTTCGCGCCAACGACGGGGTGGTATACAAAGCTCATAATTCAATGCTAAATGCGAAATCCAAATGAGTAGAAAGTTCTATCATAAGAACATACAGATAAATAGAAAATAGACCAAACGACCCTTCACTGCTGCCCGACTCCCTCGGAAGACGGCTTGAAAAAGGCAGTCATGCGCTGCGCGCCATCAGCTTTATACATCATGTTGCTCATCTCAATACCTTCGATGACATGTTCCACAGCGTTCTTGCGCATTTCAGTCTCGTAGGCAACGATGGCGCGCTCAATAGCTGCGGCGTCAGCCTGTGCATCAAAAGTCCCCCCCTGCTTCGCCAGTTCAGCGGACAAGCACTGGGACAATCTCAGCGAGTCAAACATGGCCAGATTCACCCCCTCGCCGTTCGGGAGCGCGACGTGCGCGGCGTCGCCGAGCAGAGTGACGCCCGGCGCATGCACCCACGTCTTCCCATAGGCCTCCGGGGAGAAGATCTCGGCGTCGAGGTAATGCAGCGCCCAGACGCGCCAGGGGCCCTCGGCGTCCTCGACGAAGGCGCGCAGCTGGGGGGCGAATTCCGCGAAGCGCTCGAGGAGCGCGGCGCGCGACTTCTCGATGTTGTCGTCGGCTGCGAAGTCGAGGATGCCGCCGGGTCGCACGAGACCCTCTTCCTCTTCGATGCCCGCGTACATGCGATACGTCCGGTCGGACAGCTGCTGGATGACCAGCACCCGGCCGGCGCCGCACGAGGCCGAAAGCCCTGGGCCGGCCAGCTCCTGCGCCGCGGCGTATTGAGGGTTGGCCTGTGTGATCCGGCCCTCGATGTACGACTTGCCTGAGTATATCGGCTTCGCAGATGTAATCTAGATAGGGGGGACGAAGTCAGTAAATAATGGGGTGAAGCAGCAGCAGCACATGCGACTAGACTAAAAAAACAAAAAGAGAGATGGGGTAGATAGACGGAACGGAAGAAAACATGAAACAAGGAGAGAAAGGGGAAAAGGAGTTGGTGTTCGTATACATACCACTGGCCGCACTTTACTCCAGGCACCATCGGCACCAACAACAAGGCGGAAACCACTCTCCGAAGACCCGTCCGCAAAACGGAGTATCCAACCAGCAGTCTCACCCTCCTCCTCCTTACGCTCAACAGTCTTGAGGACCTTTCCCCAACGAATGCGATGCCCGGGGATCGAATCGAGCAACAGCTTCCTCAGCTGAGGGCGGTCGATCTCCGGACGCGTCCCCTGACTCGGGCCCCCCTCCTGCCTATAGCGATGGTCTCCGCGGAAGTCCTGGACCGTGTAGACCTCGGCCTCGTAGCGGGCCAGCGTCTCAAACTCGCCCTTCAGCCCCGCGGCCTCGAGCGCGGCCTGCCCCGTGCCGGGATGGATGTCCAGCGACCCGCCCTGCTGGTCGCTCTTGGGCTCCGCGGAGACGTCGCGCTCGAACACGACGTAGTCCATCCCCGCGAGCTCGAGCAGGCGCGCGAACGTCAGACCGCAGGGCCCGCCGCCGACGATGGCTATGGGCGCGGGTTTGGACTGAGACATGGTGGGGTGGGATGTGGGATGTGGGATGAAATGAAGGAAGAAACTTAAAATTCGTTGATGAGAGTTGGGATTGAATTAATGTTTTGATGTCAGTGTCTTAAATGCTTTGTCAAATATGCTTAGTTTTTGATCTCGAATAATTAGTGCTGGGCGAGTCAGGACATTCTACTTTATATGTCTAGGTTGACGATCTAAAAGGCAGAACCAAATCCCCGGAATACACAAGTTTTCCGAACCCCGGGCAATCTACGTGACGTTTCGGACAATTGTGTGGTTCTAATCTCGTGGAGTTTCGGACAGACATTCGATAACTGGTTCGAAAAGTGGCTGCCTGCGAAAAGTGCGAAACAATCTAAGGCAAGGCTTCAATGATGGATGGATACCCACGAAGCCTCTGTCTCCCGGCAGTTTACATCGGTGGGGGAGCCGGGACCGAACCTTGGCAACCGGGACCGAAATCAGCGTATTGTGGGTTTTGCCGTTTGCCGCTTACCGTTTACCATTTGCCTGCCTAGATTGACTAGTCTAGTTAGACTACTGGTACTATGCTCATCACTCATGTAGGGGACGGAAAGCTGAAGCTTCCCGATGGTACGATAACCTTGGAAGGCTTTCCACCTTCATCGAATTGGTTGGTTCTTGATTAATTGAATGAGTCATGCGCAATCTCTCTCGGGCTATCTGGACCACCCAGCCTAGCGATTAGCGGTGATTCGTTATAATCCGCTCTCTTATTCAATTGCCTGCGAAAAGTCTATGCTCGTGTTGCAGATTCTACATAGTAACGAAATGGCCGTCCATGCTGCTAACTTCAATACGCTATGCAATTTCTCATCTCTCATCTCTCATCCCTCATCCCTCTTCTATTCACACTTCTCATTTCTCCCCCATCGCGATGCACTCGCATGCCGTGGTTCAGCCCCAATTCCAAACGCTAACCACCGCCCGCATCACTCAAGCGCCATCTCCACTTTCACAAGCAAAACACCAGGACTCACCCTCCCCTTAGCAGTCAGCAACTTCACAAAACGATAGCCCGAGCGCAGCCGATCAAGGCGGATGCAAGCCCAAGCAGCGAGGTCGTCGTGGCCGATCTCGTCGTCCTTGACCAGGAAGCGCACGAAGGTGAGTTCGGGCACGACGCCCCCGACGCGCTCGAACGCGAGCACCTCGGCCTTGAAATCCGGGTGCACGCCCTTCTGCGTGTGCGTGTGCGCCTTGTACTCGCCCTCTTTCGCGCGCGAATCCTCGTGCTTCGCCGACGACGATAACGTCGTGTACGTGTACGGCGGCCCCGTGTGCAGCTCGACCTTGACGTAGGGTCGGAAGCCGCTGACTTTGTCGTCCTTGTGCGGGAGCGGGAGGTCCTGCGCCGCGAAGACGGTGACCTTCAGGTCGAGGGTATAGTTCAGGATCACGGGCGCGGCGGCGACATCATTATCAGGTACCGTGGCGATGGGGCGTGCTTCTGTCGTGTCGCTGAGGATGATCTTCTTCCCTCGGTACCCGTTGGGCTTGAGCACGTAACCACCAGTGCCGGTGAACATGCCCTCATTTAACATCATCCCCTCATCCCATTTCTGCCAGTTCAGCGCTACGATCTGGATGCCTTTGCGCCACTGTAGTTTGATTGGTTAAGTTAGCGTGTAACTTCCCGCCTCCTCATTTAGGCTTCTGGGAGGAAGTGATCCATGGGGTAAAGTAGAACAGATAAGACAAAATAACTGTAGAAGCGAATGTTACTTACGAATACGGGGGGATCTAAATTGGTAGACTGAATACGCATCCCCGAAGGGTAGGTTCTCATCATGTAGTTCTTGTTGTGCTCGAACAGTAGGTGTGCATTTTTATCGTGCACCTCCTCTACCCCGCCCTCGGACAGTGAAAATACGTGTGTCGGCATCGACGCTTCTGGTTGCGTCAGCGACTTAAAAGACACGCCCCGCATGTATATACCGAGCGTAGACAACGCCTGTATGATTTTCGACGGCTTTTTAGTTTTCGCCTGAGCTTCAGGCGGTAGGCTGTCCCTGGCCTCGTCATCATCGACGACTGGCGGAGAGATACCAGGCGGCGCGTATTTGACCTTGACCAGAATCCTGCGGCGCAGGTCGCCGGGCGACGGGAGATATTGGGCATCCCCGCTCGGCTTGGGGAGTAGAAATTGGGTCCATGTCTCGTTCATGATCTGAACCATCATCTCTTGTTGCTGGGTGCTGCAGTGCACTTCCAGACTAACAATCACCGGCAAGTCGGAGACCACGAAAGCGTAGTCGCGGATCGCCTCACAGACGTCTCGGAAAGAGACCTCCTTGGTAAGGGTGTACCCGTGCAGGACCCTCGGCTCGATTGCCACCGCCTTTGGACTGGGTGTTTTCTCCAGAGATGTCGTTCCATCAGGCGCATTTCCTCGGGTTTCTTGGGGAGCGCCCTCCGTGACTTTCCCGTCTTTTTCAGAGGCCAATTTGCTACCCAGTGAAGTTTTCTCCAAGCGATTGGTAAGTGAGTGAGGGAGCTTAGATGCGATTCGCTGTCTTCGGCTGAGTTCCTTGGCGCCCTTCTTCTCCTTAGAACTATCGCTATCGCTGTCGGAGGAGTCCGACTCGGAATCCGAGTCGTCGCCGTCCCAGACATCGATCTCGACGCAGCGACAACCCCGTAGCAGCACGTTCTTATAAGCATCGGCGTCCGAGTCGCTGTTCAACTGGTTCCCCGTCAGATACGTATTATGACTGGAACAAATATAGTAGCTCGACAGCGGCCAAGAGAGGTCACTTTCCGAGGGCGGTGCCTGAGCATCCGCTGTCGAGGACGTCATATATTGCAGAAAGCCGCTGAAGTCAAGTCCGTCCTTGGCGGCGATGTCGCCGGAGGTCTCCGTGACCTTGTCAGCTTGGCGGTGGTGGAGGAAGCTGATGATCTGGTCGCGCTGCCATGTCTTTTCAGGGCTTGCATGACTATTGAAAATCCTCTCGAGATAGGGCATCACCGAGGGGTTGACATTCGCTATGACGCGATCTTGAAAACCGGGCTGACCATCGCTAGGCGGTCTGATGGAGTCCGCGGTGGGAAGGGGGGAGGTCTCCGCCATGTTGAATACAACGGCTTAATGATGTTTTTGATGGTTGTAAGTAGACGAGGAAGAGAGCCACCACCCCACGACTTCAAGCATCGATAAAGGACCACAAATAATAAAGACAATCTACCGATTAGGCGTTTGTGCAAAACAAACAGACTTGGGAGGAGTGGTAAGTCGCACAAGCAGCTGAAGAATGTACTGAACCTGGTGCAGTAATTAGTGTGACGTCTGTAAGGGACGATGCCAAGTCTTACTGTCAATACCTCAGGTACCTAGGTAACTAGATCCATACATCCTCAGGGACTTGTGCACACGTGAAGGCGGTATTCTACTTGCCCAATTAAATGAATTGGATGGGGAAACAACGCATGGTGCCCGCTACCTACCTGTTCTATCCTACGTAATCATCTATCGAGGCGCTGTCGGGCATTTAGTTAGTTTCAAGTAGGAAAATAGCCAAGCTCAAGACTGAGCTATAGCCCAATCACGGTCGGAATTCGCAGCAGGCCAAGCAGCAGCTAGAGATTACCTACTGGATTTCGCTGGTCAGGAGCGTACCAAGTGGCTCGATTAGAAGTCTGACAAGAGGGGAACAAATGGAGAGGTACAGGGCAATAGCGAGAAATATATGCAATAAAGAAGTATATTTAAGTTGAGCAAGATATGTAGTTTAACCCTGTCGAACTCCACCGTCCAAATGCATATGACTGCCTGCAGGGCAATATCTACTCAGGTCTATTAGATACTGGGGACTTAATTACTACGTACCTAAGTAAGGTGCAAGTGAAAGTATCTAGTAAATTGCGAAGCAACTACTACGGTGGTTTCAGTGTTTACTGTAAAAAATTGTGTAATTAGGCTTTTGTCTATTATTTAGTGGCCTATCAAGTATCCAAAACGGTATGAATGTTTGGAACGTACGAATAGTTCATATGACAGGGGTAGGCTGCTGTGTGGCAGATACCGTGTGTGAGTTATCCCGTCGTGAACCCTTAATTAGTATGTGTATTGTAAGTATTCGCTCCCGATTAGCGATGCCTCAACCCTTGTCATTCCTAGTAATTGTCGAAGACTGAGTGCATACCCCCGTAACATGACGGAGAGGAATTCAGATAGCGAGTTCTGTCCAATGGTTTCCATGTGGAGATATCATCAATCTCACCTGAAACGAGGTGACAGCATCGAGAGGGTTGCTGGAATATTCGACCTTTCACACATTTGATGTTCAGAAATACCCACGCCTTAGCCCGTAGCTGCTGTTGAAGAAAAAAATGAATTGGGTTCTGATCATAGCGCTGATGGGATGGTACGTGGCCGGATATGCAATGGCCATGGGATCGGTCAAGTGGCGCAAATGGTCGTCTTTCACGAGAGAATTCGAGTGACAATAGACAAGGCTGCGGCATAAACTCAAGTCTTTCTTTTATCACTGAAACACTCAGAGTCAGTTATTGCCAGTTCGAGCGTATTATGACGGGGTTTCATGAGCGTAGAAAGTGTTGTGACCCAAAAGGATAGCTTGTGCTCTGGAAATTGCCAAAGCAGAAAGTAAGGGGTTATGGGAGCTACTCACTGGACATGCGTATTCCTGGTGGTGCACACAGCACCCTTCGCAACATCACAAGCCCAGAAGAACATAAGAAACAAAGAAAAGCGGGCCTGGGCCAAGATGGGAGGTATTTCCAAAACTCAGACTCGTCCATTATCATCGCCCAAAGTGTCGACACATACCACAAGACAGAGCGGAACATGTCGAGTTCTAAGGGGTTCAGAATCGTACAGAAATCATGCAGTAAGGTATCTTGATAGAGTTTGTGGCGAGGAGTCTGTGTGCATAAAAACATGTTAGTGGAAATCTCTAAGTCCCGCACCATAGAAATTGCTGGATCATACGAAACAAGAAGACTAAAAGATCAGGTGCGGGGGGTTTTTTTATACACACCCTATGTTTAAAGGTTTCAATATTCCATCCCTCGAGAGATTTGTGCATATAACAGTAAACCTGATACGTAGCGAATGCCTGTCGCATCATCTCTGACTCGAAAAGTGCCTGTGGAGGCTCCGCGATACGGGCTAGTGATGGATGAGCCCAGCACGGCGCCTTCTCGTACATTGCGAGCCGTGTTGTATCAGATCGATTAGCCGCCTTGAAGATATAATCTTGAATAAACGGGAACACATTGGCATGTAGGCACCCAACGCCTATCTCCTGCGTAAGATGGTCGGTTACTTCCTGCATCCCTGTCACTCCCATGTACCAAAGCTCATGAATTTTGAGCGCGAGATCCTCATGATTCTCATCTTCCCGGCTCTCACTGCTAAGCGCTATGAATCGAAGCATAGCTGCGTAATGGTGTCCCTGGTCTGTTGGAATAAATAGAAGACGCCTCACTGATAATGGTCCCGGGGTTATCTGCATGCGCTCGTTTTTATGCATGATAACACGACCTCTGAACTGCTCACATGTTGTCATTAATGAGGTCACGTCAAAGGGATCATCGAGGTCCCGTATCATGCGATACAGGGGACCTTGGGGTATGTCCCAGAGTAAGGGCATGTTCGTTAGAGCGGAGTGGGCAGCTGTGGGAGTTACACTATGTTAATGGTGTATAGTTGATTGGGATTAATGACGGGTTTGCAGGCACTTTCCCCCGGTTATACGGAACGAAATTATGATCATGAATATACGTATCAGTAGTTGGGTCAAGATATTGGTACGGGAGTTGGGTGGTGCTCAACAAATCAGTTCGATGAGGTTACCATGATAGAATCAGTCGCCAGGGCAAGTCTGCTCATCAACAAGCCAGCAGAGGAAGTCGTTGTCCAAAGCAAGTAGTTAGCACTCAAGGTGATATCTACGCGTAGGCAATAACGCTTTGTTCGCGAGCATAACTAGGAACCACCAAACAAGTATCCGGCGACACCTGCCATCTCGCGCTCCTTGCTCGGTTTCTTTTTTAGGTTTATTTTACATGCATTCCATCTATTGCTTCCCCTGAACTTACTAATCATGGGATTGAAGTCATAGAAACTTGTATCTATTTCGTGAGTTCGTGATTAATTGATTTGCATTTCAAATGCACGTAGAGTTAGGAGTTAACCTCGCTAAGATGGACGCCAAGATGCGGTAAAACGAAGTTTATCATACATACGTTTAGAATTTCCACCGCAATATTGATCACATGAACGAAGTATGTGTGTTTGACCCAACCCACAGTCTTCTGTACCAAGCCCCGAAAGTAATGTCCCTTAGTCCACTCAGGTCTATGATCAATCCTTATCTCCCTTGTATTTGTGTAAATCTACCATCAAAGACAACCTGATCAGCTACGATTTTGTAGGTCAACGGATTCCCCGTTTGGAAGCCTTGATCGTTCTCTCCACATCTCTCTACCCTCCCCTCTCTGTACAGGCATGCCTGTTTACTTCAGTTTAGTAGTCCCTCCATGTTTACCTACCTTTCGCCCCAGCCTCGCTTACTGTGCTTCCTACTATCGTCTTTTCAGCATTCACGGGGGTAAAGAGAACGAGGAGTTGAGCAAAGGCTCTATGCGCAGAATTGATCCGACACGCATCTCCATAGTGGCTACGAAATTTCCCCAGCTCAGTAAATTTTTGACAAATGTATGCTAGAACCCCAGCCTACGCTACTCGAGATCCGCTCTGGCGGCCTTGAGCCTTCTTCAAGTCCGAGCAAAACATATTCCGTGCCAGAAGACCACAAGCCCAGAAAGCACCGTGGAAGTGCTCTGTGTTAAAGAGGAGGCGGGAGCGCTCAGTATGAGGCTACATAATATCGCTGGGGTAGTTGGGGTTCCTCTTGTCGCAGAATAAGTCCTGCCAAAAGACGACTCCGTCATAGGTCATTGATTTCGTGCTCTGTGGATGTATCAGTGTGCATCTATTAGGATATGATGACACGTGTGAAACAATATGCGAATATGCCTACGAAGGTATTAGGTGTCAAATGCACTAAAACTACGCAACAAGACGTGTTTTGTAAATAGCTAAATTAGCCCCGAAGGCGATCATAAAGACGTATGCGCAATAACAATCGTCTACAATCTCCCCCAGGAGCGGAGATTCTGACAAATAGGGCTCTCTATTAAATTTCTACTCGCTAAAGAACATCATCTACTCAATACCCTGAAGTTTAATCTATGCTGAGAACCGCCGACGGCAGGTACGTATATGAGACCAGTAATCATTGAACTATTCAGTACTATCTCACTATCAACACCCAGCTTTCGACATGGATCCCCTTCCGCCCCAGCCAAAGCCCGATGCTGTGGCGAACGAGAGGAGCAATTGTATTTTTGTCGCGAACAGGTTCCGAACCTACGCTCGTTCGAGAAAAGCCGATAAATCTTGAAAGAGGCTAACGATCCTCAGCAGGTCATCTTGGGCCTTAAGCAAGAGATCAGCAACCTGAAGCAGCAAGTAGTTATTATCCAACAAGAGCTCGGAAACATGACGACTCGCTTTACAGCTCGGTAAGTAAGTTGCCTTTCGAACTTTCTATCACTAACAAGCTGTATAGCGATTAAAATACCATTGCGCGCATACACAACTATACATGTCACTGGCGCAACACTGAAATATTTCCCCTCTACGCGATATCAACAAACACTAAGATTGAAGACTTCCTCAAATGATGGGTGATCTCAGCAATAAGCTTGATGATGGTGAGAATAGACAAGATAGCTTCGAGCAGTGACATGCTAATATCATCCCTAGAGAAAGCAATAGACCATATTTCCAGCCTGCTGGGTCATACTCTCCAGGGCGATATATGCGAGAAACGAAAAGAGCCGAAGACGCTTATGGGAGTCGTGTTTCGAAACTTGCTTGATATTAATGCCGAGGAGGCAGCAGAGGCGGAGGCGGCCGGCCCAGAGGCCGGAAAACCAACTGCTGATTGTACATTAGTCAGGGCAATAGGGTCTGCTATCTTGGCATTTTTTGCTCCTTGATAGTTGCTGAAGGCTTCTTAGATTGGGTTGAAAGGTTGTGTCTATTGTTCCCTACGTTGAGTGTAGGCTCGTCAGATCTAGTCAGGTTTCTCTTCGTCTACGTTGCCATAGATTTGTGTATTCTAAATTTCAGCCCACGATTGGGATTAGTTGAATGCCAATATACGAGCTCGTATCATATCATGAACTCGGGACGGTCTTATAATCAGGCCTCACGCCCAAATATTCAAACGATCCTCGTAGTCTAGTTGATGACATCTTGCTAGGGGAGCTCGAGTCCGAAAGCCGACACATGAAAGCAACCTATAAAACCGAAAGAACCGGTTATATTCAGTTTACACTATGCGATTCGATTCGATTTATTTCATGGTTGTACGAAATGGGGTGTCCAATTGCTATCCAGATATTCCAGTTTCACTCTGTACTCCTATAAACTTCCAAATACACTTCGAACACACTCATAAATAGCCGACCAAGCCTCATCCTTCAAGAGGCGAAAGCCAAAGCGATATTATGGCAAAATCTGTTGTGTGAAGTCGTTCTCGTTCTAGGCAATAACCTCGAAGTCAACATATTTCGCCTTGACCTCACTCTTCCATTCTTCCATCGTGATCACTCGATCCCCAACATGTACGGTCTCGTCTTCGACCTTGTCCAGGTCTTCCTTGTTTCTTTTGCCGATGTGGTAGAAAGTGTGATCCTTGTGGCAGATCTTCCCCTGCAAGGTACCCCCTTTTAGCTTGCGGTAACAATTTTCATCGAGCTGGAGTCGGCCTAGATCATCAGCACAAATCCACATTTCGCTCGGGTAAGTCCATTCATGGCCGCAGGCCCCATCACAAACAGCAATCTGCATAATGGGTATCTCGGGTTCCGACAGGCCATCTGGTTCTTCAAGATTCTTTGCTTCCGTTAGCGCTGTATTTGTATCCTGCGTTGCTTCCTGTTGTTTTTTGTCGCCCTTGGCAGTCCGCTCCTCCCAGGCTTTTCTCTTGACCTCATACATATCCATTTCTACCTTACGGGCCCTCGTCATAAGATCCCAGGTGGTGAACACGTTGACCTCATCCCCCAGCGTTGAGAAAATCTGGCCAAGATCCCAGAATGAGAAATAGTCGTTCGCCAGGTCGTCGTCGGAGAGCAACTCAAGCGCCTGCATGACCATATCCCTGGTCAGCTTCCTCGCTCTGGCGTCATCACCGTGGAGGTGGAAGTAGCGTGCAAAATGTAAAACAGAATTGGTGTCTCTTTGCTTGACGGTCTGGAACTCCTTGTACATGGCTTTAACCTTGGTATATATGGCCTCATCTGTCTCTTCCTTTTTGTCATTGCGGAAGGCCAACCTTGTATATATCGGTACGAGATCAGCCGGGAGGCGATCGATCACAAACAGCCTGCCTTCTTCATCTTCAAGTTTAGTTCCGTCCTTAAAGAGGGCTTCCAGTACCGCACAGCCTGCCTCTTCATCTCCTTTAACCTCAGCAAGAGACAACCCATACTGTCGTCTGAAAATGACTGAGCTCCATTCCCGAGCTTTGCTAGTTGTAATTTCGGTATAGTATTTGTCGAGGACATCCCAGCGATTCGTGGTCTGGGCTGCACAAGCAAATATAGAGCGGAACGGCTCTATTTCATCTCTAACTCCCTGCGTAATAAAATCAATTACGTAGCTTGCGCCCTCATTCGGCCCATTTAGCAATTTGTCGAGAAATGAGATAACACAGTCATGCTGGCTTCGGTCTGTGAATGCTCTTAGTATACGTATATACTGTTTGGAGAGGGAACGACTCTCGTCAAGACTTCTAAAGTACGCCTTAATTGCGAGTGCGGTGTTATCTCCGAGTTCCCAGTACTTATCCCCCAAGTCGATAAGCATTTCTGCCAGGATAATCTTGCTGGTCTCCTTGTCGCGCCATTCAGTGTCGCACGTTCGTTCTTCGATGACACCACTTATAATAGTCGTAGCCTCATCTTGGGATTGAATGACTCTTGCAAGTGTGTGCGAGGCCCTCCAGTTTTGGGGGTTCAACTCCAACGCTTTTCGGGCCCGATGTTCGGCATGTTCCTTGGTAATATGCCCTCCGCTGAGGTAGAACAGTAAAGCGGCCGTCTGTGCCTCCCATAACGCATCCTTCTCAATGCTCAACTTTTTCCCCGACCAGTCTTCAACAAGTCGAACCGTCTCGATTGTTGGGTTCCAGAGGTCTTCAAGAATACTGTCTCTCTCCTCTTTATTGAGGTCTTTAGCAGTGCACTGTGTCTATGTTAGAACCCGAGGCCCAACACCGATGAAAGTTGACCGAGTTAGGTTACATACCTTTTGAAGGAACGATACAATCAACGTAAATGCATCCAATGATTGTCGCTTCGAAGATTCTTCTCGAAACAATCTGGATGCGGCCTGTTCTAACCCGAGTGCAAACAGCAGATCGTGACGATTTGCATCTGCAGCCTTATATGCCACCACAAAGTCATTGTCTTTAACCCGTTCAATAACAGCTGAATCTTTGAACCACACGCTAAGCAAGTCGACACCGTCCTCAGAAACCAGCCAAGGGTCCCAGTTTTCAGGAATGCTTTCCAGAGAATAGATGCTTTCTTGCATATCGCTAACAGGATCGAGGTAGAGAAAGGATTCAATACCATACCTGGTGGTGAAAAGCGTGACAAGCTTTTCTCCAACCTCTGCCCTGAGCTCGCGATCCGCCAACGAGAGATCGGTCCTCTTCAGGTGGGAGTAGAGATTATTGTGAGCATATGAGTGCATTCTTTTCGTCGCGTCCGTCCGCTGCTCGACAAGACAAGTCAGGCATCTTAATGCCAAGATGATGTCAGCATTGTCTGGGTCTTGACAAATGTAACTGCCCTTCCGGGTGAGTTTATGATTGAAAAAGTCATCAAATCCGAATTTGTTATAAACATCCTTAGGGCAAATATTGGATAAATAGTGCTTGAGCATATTGATTTCAGCAGGATGAATTTCATCGTAGTCGCCAGAGCTCCCATCGGCGCTCCTTTCCCGCTTCTTGTGAGGAATGCTCTCTTTCCATTCCGGTAATTTATAGTCAACATACCCATCAATTATACTGAAGAGAGAGTACTTTGTTGAGATCTTCGACCGCAAGGACAACAGTGATGTTTGCTGACCGGACTCGTTACTAGTTCGCAATGCTAACACAGCTTCCATTTCCCTTGGGTCCTGCCAGGTACGGGAAGAGTTGATCCAACGAATAATCTCGTTGATTTCATCAATCTCTTTTTGACTTCTCGTTCTGTTGAGCTGTTCGATTTCTTTCATGAGTTGATGGTGTCCAGTCTGCCCAGCCATGTCAAGGTATCCATTTATTTCACCGATATCACCGCTAGACTGGGCGATATTATCAAGCACAGAGCCAAGCTTAAAATAATCCACAGTCTTTGTCTTTAGCGTATTGAAAATCCTGTCTCGCATCTCGGATATATCTGGCCGGTCATGATCTTTTAGCATGTCCATTTTGTCTAGGCGTGCCCGGATGTATAGTTCGACATCTTGTGCGTTAGAGCCTTCTATTGCAATCTTATCAAACTCGACACTCTCCATGCTTCCCAAAATCTTGAATGTGCTCGGATGTCCAGTCAATAATACGCGAATCCGATGACGCGTTGAATCGTTCGATAGCTTTTCTAACAGCTGAGCCAGAATAGCAATGTCATCACCTAGGCCGTCGATAACGATGAAGAAGACGGTGTCTTTGTTGACTCGGTCATCATTTTCTAGCAGCAGCTGCATCCACATATCCTGGTGGTTCTTAAAGGATTTGGTCTTCTCGCAAATGTGAGCAACGGACCTCAAGAACGCCTTATCCTCCTTGGCAAGCTGCCAGAGTAGACTCTTGGACATGGAGTACCCAATGTCCGTTTTATCGACTGTCGCTTTCGAGTCCGTCTCGATGAAGTAATAAGCAACGGCTGACTTCGAGTTCAGTTCATCGATAGCATTTGGTTTTTGAAGCAGCATGATGATGTTAGCTGCAAGAAGAGTTTTGCCGGTGCCGTCTCCACCTTCGATCCCTAGGATGGATGAGGAGGTTCCTCTAATCCATGACTTGAAGGACTGATGTTTGCTGATCCAGTCACCAGTCCCGTCGACAACCTCCCTGTGCTTGCGCCATATATCCCTCCACTGTTCCTTTGGCTCTTTTGGTTCTTGAGTGGAACTATTGACTTCGGACGGCTCAAAGTCTAAGGTGCTGATAAGAGCCTCCTTCCAGTTTCGTGTTTCCTCGGCGCGTCGTTGTTCGTTTTTGTCGTTCATCAGAACGTCCAGTTTTGTGTCCGCTTTCGTAGCAAGTGTTAGATTGTTTCTTGAGTTTGCTGCTGCCTCGTTACTGGACTTGAAGGTCTGGGCTGACACCAGACGATGCTCTTCACCGACCAGGTTCTTCATCTGAGTCAGCAGGTCTTTAACACCATCATCAATTAGAAAGAGCTGTTTCGTAAAGGCCATAAGCTTGGAGCGCTTATGACTCAGTCTCAGGGCGCGGTCACAAACTTCTACGAATAACTGAAGGTGCCGACAAGCGACCTTGGTCAACTTTGCGTCCATTCTCGACTCAGCATAGTAGGTGAGTCTGTCGAGAAATTCTACGCATTGTTCCAGGAGCTCCATTAGGCTTTCGAACATTCCCTGGTATCCTCTCCAAGCCTTGATCACGAATGTTAATGCGTTATAGCAGGCGTTTGCCGGCTGGAACACCTGCATGTATTATCAATCAGACGTGGTTCACCGCAGGTTGGGAACTTGACGTAGGTACCATTGATGCTCCGTCAGCAACAATTCCGCCAATGGTCTCAATGACGCTGAGAGTATGATTCAAGGCTTTCTTCAGACTGCCATGCTTCTCAGCTATTATTATCATCGGCCTGAGCGTTATCCAAGTAAGACAGAACTTGTTCGATGCTGAGGCCTTGTTGGATTCTAGTGCTGTCTCCCCCGGCCATTTGAAGCACTCTATCCTCCACCTGTTTCCAGATCTGGGTAATCTCGTCGTTGCCATTAACAGAGAAACCTTCAGACCCTGCAGCCAAGGTACCGACAGCAGTGATTGGAGTCGCCATTGCGGCTAATTTGCGGAAGTATCACCAAAACCTCGGGCCTTGGTATTTCCCCCAGCTTAAAGACGCAAAAAAAGATTAAACCAGAGTGGCCTGGTAAATATATAATTCAGCAGCATCTCTCGATTGAGGAAACAATACAGAATAGAAGCGAAGGACCGAAGAGAGTATCTCACTCACGTAACAAAAGCACTGATTGAGACGCAAATGAAATTTGCGAGCGTCGGTTAGTCTACCCTACCACAAAGTCGATCTCGTTCCTTTTACAGCGTTTTGGCCCCCAAATGGACCCCGTGTTGGAGGGGTACATTCGGCTGCCTCAAGGCATACTCCATAGTAGCCTGCTTCATACAGCTCTCAGAGTGCACTACTAACTAGTCAGACCAGGTCATGCGGTGATTTGCCGTCTTACTACATGGTAGGTGCATGGGAGAAAGACCAGGATTCGGTCGCGTGGTCGGGCTTTACTGACAGGACTGGCACGCCACGCGCGAAAATGCGTACCTAGCGGGAATTTCGATATCATCTGGTTACAGTAGTATTAAACAATATATAGAAGAGCAGCGTCAAAGATCAGAAATAAGATCTAAGCACTGTAAGCCAGGTATCGAATTCAGGAGGCGGCTAGTGAAATTAGTATCTCTGGGTAGCGTTATTTCGCGCCACTCAGATCTGCTGACTCATTGTGGCAGTGCAGCGGCCCCACTAAGTAAGGTACCTCTGGTTCTGCAAGTATCTAAGGTTAGCTAGCCTAGTCTAGAAAGTACTTACCTGTGGCATTAGGCTAGGTCCTTCAACGCATCAACAATCGATCAAACTGCTCACTGCTACCTTTGATACCTCTTAACGTTACTACGCGACCTGTTCTGAGCATTTCAAGATAGGATCCTACTCTGAGAACTGTGCATGAGATTAGCACCGCGATTTTAATTCGGGTCCCTGCCACTGCTAATAAGCTTTCTCATTCACAAGGCATTGATTTGATGTGACTACTTAGAGTTCGTGATAGGAATGATTGACCTTCAAGAGGTGATGCCATTGGTAGGCATCACGCTTAAACTAGCGTTATCCTCGTTCACGTACCCAACATGCCTCCATATTATGGCGGCGCGATATCCGGCTTCCAAGTTTGGGCTAGGTCAATTGGATTGAGGTGGTTGTGTTTTTGGTGGCCGCCGCAACTGATAATTCAGGGGTCGAGTCAGCCTCGCATAACCCTGATCGACATTATGAAAATCGCTCTCCCTGCGCAGTACTGCCCCTTGAAGACTGTACAGATTGTCGTAGTAGTGATATTTGGAAATGTTCCTCCTATTCTGACAGTGCCCAATCGAGAATCTTGCTATGATTCTCCCAACGCCCATCACCATTCCCGTCGCGAGCTGCAAACTAACTTGTACCCGACAATACTTTTGTCTGAGCCTCTCAAAGGTACAAGTTCATTATACTTCATTTCCGTCAAAATTAAGCCTATCCGATTACAACCAAGTCCAGGAGCCCCCGCAGTAATTATACGATATGACTTAATAATACTGATAAAGATGCTATCCGGTTTCGACGATAGCCACGAGAGACAAATAGGCAAATTGATAATATCTTTGAGGTAAGTGCGAACGCTTATTTTTGATAAATGTGCGCTTAACCCCTTGTCGCTTCTCCCGAGGATGTGCCTATATGTGATTTGTATCACCTCTTCCGCTAAGGTCCACGCACAAATATAGCCACGCACAAATAGCAACCAAAAGTGTGACAACCAAGGCAATTATCAGCAATGCATAGCCCGTCTGAGCCATACCGCCGTAGCACATGATGTCGTAATACGGGAAGTTATTGTTGCCGCTAAATTTGCCAAAGGGTGTCTGAAAGCCGCAGACATCATCAGCAATATCTCCTCCCGTAGCGACGATGCATATCGTCAGGATAAATTGAGCAGTCCCAAGGGTCACCAAGCTTGCGCTGTGATTTCGTAGCCAGCTCGGGGAGACGGCAAGCAGAGCTCCGAATATAGCGAAGATGGCAGACGCAATGGCAGCGACTACTGCATTGGCGAGGACATTTTCCATAGTTGATATGAAAGTAGTATCCAGGACTGCGTCGGTAGCACTGACAAGGTCGGATCTTGCTCTGTCGCGCAGGACGATCGCGAAGTGCACGATAGCTGAGTCGAGACCGGCAATGGCTAAGTTTATAGCAGCGAGGAAGAAGACGATGACGCGTGCGCATACCGCGACGTAATCTAAGTTTGAAGGCATTGTACCACGCTAAAAGGTTGTTTACGAGTAATCAATTTCAAATTTAATAGTCAAGAGAAAGTGATGAAGTAGAAGTTTGAGGAAATTCAAGCGGCGGAAGTGAAGGTAGTAAAATTATATTGCCTTTATGCTGGAAAAGTGATTCCCACTACTTCGCAATGGGCCTATAAGTTGAGTACACAATTAAAGTGCATGAAGTACGCAAGCCGGCCGAGGTTCCCGAGGCGGGCGTTATGCGGGCTGGCACGGGTCGTGATAGGCCAATACAGACCTATTATAACCTTATTGTAGAGTTGGGTCCACCAGTGTCAGCCTCGGATTAGGTAAAAGCCTAGTCATGGGAGATCCTACCTGAATATTTTAGACGAAAACAAGGAACGTATATTTGGATATATCTCTATAGACCAGCAAGGCAGGAAACTATCACCCTCCATACTTAGCACAACCATTACAGCCTAAAGCAGAACAGGTTGGAGGTCACGAAAGCTCGGCGCTTCCATTTGTCTAGTATATCCTATCATCTTGATCCTAAGGAAACTAGTATGATAAACAAAAAGCTTATATACAAATTTCACCTATCTCGACAAATCCTTTGACACAGTCAATACACTACATTTCATATGACAATCATGCAACTCAGCTACGACTGTGAGTGTAACACCATGTCCACTTTCTCGGCCATTACAACCAATCTTTTAAACTCCTCGTCATATTTATTGTGTGGCTTAAGACACTTGAGGCAAAAAGATGGATACCTTTGAGAGAAGGTAACATTTAGTCCTTGAAGACCGCAAAATCACGAAACATGACCTTGAGGGCCGTCTCATGTTAATTTCTCCCGCGTTGTCGTTGTAATGAGGCCTTGTGTTCAATACCTTAGAAGATATTTGACTTGTAATAATCTTCGAGGATATCAAGGGGGTCATGAAAATTGTGTTTCGTCTCCAGCTAACTACGAGGTCAAAAGTATATATGTCCGAATCGCCTCATATTTAGTTGCCAACCCTTCACTTCTAGTTGCCGACTTTTGCCTTGTATTGCTGTATCGGCAGATTAGGTAAACACTGGTATAAGCCTCGTACAGAGTCTTACACTCGTGTAGCTATACATATGATATATAGATCTCTGGTCTTAGATCGGAATCAATTCTGTCGGTACGTGTAACGATCACAATGACAGCTGAGAGGGTGAAGCAGACACAAGAAATAGGAGGATCTTATGAGTAGTGAACGTATCGTCCTTTGCTATCTGAAAATATCGCATAGACTTGCTTCCATTACAGACGTGCTCGTGCTAGGTTGGGGAAACGCGCAACTAGTGCGACAACAGCTGGAGAGATCCCAAGGCAATGAGGCCTTTTTTTGCGGCTCAACCATACATGTATAATGTAACGTACTATTATGGGCTCTATAGCGATGCGTGTGATGAGCTCAGACGTTGGGCAATAGATGGCAATAGCGATCATTCGAAGATGACTTTACCCAAGTTTTCATAACTCAGACGGAGATGGTTGCAGTTGCAGTCATGTGGGTCCCGCCTTAAGCACACGCTAATTACAAGGTAGTATTATATAAAATTAACATGATAAAGCTATTAGTACGGCTATTTCGGAGAACTGGTTCTGAAAGGCTATTAACTTTGCAATAGCCTTTAAAATAATATTTTCAATATGGCCTCTACAATGGCCTTCGCCACATCTTGTATAATAGCCATCTCAGGTAGACTAACTTGCAATACTTAGCGAGGTTGGTCTTACACTTCTACACACCGGCAGACGTGTTTATCCTAGCATCAACATATCAATAGGGGTAGATGAGCACCGGACATCGAGTATGTTGGGGGAATTGGAGTAAGGAAACAACCTCTGTTGTTAAAATAGTAGAGAACTAAAACTATATAAGCCATGACTTGACCTTGATGTTGCGTGAGATGACAACGAAGTCTTTCATTTATCACTAGTATCGAGAATATTCTTACCTATAACGAGAGTCACCAACAATGCGTCTACCTCTCTTCTTGTCGATTTTATATGCTGCTTCTGCAGTTCATGCACGTTTACTGCCCCGTATGGTAAACGAGTGTGATGCAGCAATCCAGGACAATATGGGAGATGGACTAACAGCACCCACTTCTGATAAGACTGCAGGCATTGGGGCTGAATTCGAGACTCGTGACTTCCATCTCACAATGCCCGGCTGTAGTAAGGCGAATACTGATGCTGCAAAGAGAAAAATCATTGCAGGGCGTGCAGGGACGAACTTCCAGCTGACAGCAGACACGGGTAGTCAAGCGGGAGTACTAACCCCCGAATACATCATGAGGGGTGACCTTATTAAAGTCGGGAGTGGGAGCGCTGCTGCCAAAGCAGGCGCTGCCGCAGCAGCCGACCTTGTAAGTGAAAGTTTCTAGATTCTTGCCCGGCCCCTATCATGTTGACGTAGTTAATCAGATGGCTTGGTGGCCCTGGAACCCGGATGGCACCCCGCGCAGCGATACCAACAATATTCAGGTTGCAGATAGCCCATGCAACCCGTGGAGTGTCATTCGCATATCAAAAGGTGTAACGCCAGAAAATGTCGTGTGGGATGCGCAAATCACTGCCCCAATTCCCCTTGAAGCTCTGTATTACCTTATGGGACAAGCGCATAACAACGCTCAGCCCTCGGACAGGAACATTCTAAGCGGTGACGAGCTTCTCCGCGCAGGGAACCCCACTGGCCCAAATCTTGTTTTCGTAACCAAGGACTATTTTGCATCTCTCCCAAATGGCATCCGCCCGGCAGATGTTACCGATGATATTCTCGGTTTCTGTTCCTTAGTGTTAACATACGCCAAAGGGGCAAAATACACCCTACATCCAGATCAAAGCCCCAAACTACTTTTCCAATTTATGCCGCGAACCGAGTTCAACACGATTTTCCAACAAGTCAAAACGAAAATGCCAGGGGGCCTTTTTGCTATTTTCAATATCCTCGCATGTTACAAATTACAGGACAAGAAACTTGTGTAAGTAGCTTGGCTCTTTTTGGCTGCTAGACTCACATTAGACAGGATTGATAGAGACTACTGCACAGGATCCCTAGCCATGCCAGTCCCCAACCAGGAATTTGGTAAATTAACCTACAAAAACTCAGCACCGGGACCGGAGCCACGCCCTAGCGTGAACGTTAAAGCCTGGTAAGCTTGTTCTCATATTGAAATGCTGTCCCTCTAACAGGAGCTGAGCTCTTAAGATCGGTCGAGCTCGTAATCCTTAAACTCACCAAGGGAGCATGATCTTCTGATGTGCTGATTTATTGGACAGGATTGACGGGATCGGATCTGGAACTGGCGTTAAAGACGCGCTTTCAGTGTTTGACGAAAGTATCGATGGCTCTATTGGAGGCCTTGGAACAGCAATCGAGAAAATGTACAATTCACAGCGCGCTGTGCCATTGTTCGAATTCAGAGATCTGATAGCCAGAATGCCCAAAACCTCAGAATTCGAAAGTTTTATGGGAACAGCTGATACGGCTGTCCAGACTCTCCACAGAGACTTCGCTACTGTTCCTAGAAGAAAGAAGCGATACATCCCTGCCAACTGCTTCCTCGCTGCTGCTAGCGCAATGACCAGTTCTGCAACGGCTGTCACAAGTACCTAGAACCAGGATCCTCGGGCTGCTCAGCATCCACGCTCTTGAAGGCGTCGACCCTGAACTTATCCGCAGTATCATAAATAATTATGCATCGTCGACAACCTTACGGAGACGTCAAGGGTTTCTTGCCGAGCGCCAAAGGCCGTGTAAGCTTAAGAGCTATGTAGGGGAGGTCAAGGTAGATGGGGTATCCTGGAAACATATACAGTACTAGAGAAGACTAGCATAGGGCGCCGAATACAGGGCTTGTTCAGTTGAGAACATCCGTTTCATGACGCTGAAGTGATACTTCGTCGCTTAAGCTTCTATCGCTCTTATTGTGAGAAATTCCTTGAGCCGTCGAGGGTGGGAGCAAAAGTGAAGACTAAGTACGATAGCTTCTGCTAACTAGCTACCTACAGTAACTGTAGCGCACGATTCGGTCCGAACTAGTAGGAGTCGAAAACGTGCCCTGGAATATCGATTAGAGCCCCTAGTCAATCTTTAGTGACCTTGGATGCGTAGCGGTTACTGTAGTGGTCAAGTCGCCCGGGCCAATTCAATATTTGCCTTCAAGGTTTGCTCATGCGTTTAGCGCTCTCTTGCGATGCTCTGTAGATCGAGGAACATCAAGCGAAATCTTAAGTCTACGTAATAAAATGGCGTTTTACTATGTGCACTGCTTCTAGAAATCCTTCTTAAAAACTGCTAATAGATATGACATTACTAATTTGAATATAAGAATAATATTTCTAGACAAGTATAAGAAAGCTAAACAATAATGAAATCGACAGTTTTCTTTTGCAGCTCGTCGGCGCTTAACATACTAATTCCCTATATATATATGCCTCGCCAATGAACTGAAAGTGCTTTTCATTGCGCCCATTGCGCCCAGGACCTTAAGGTCTCAAAATGCAAGGCATGCTGCAGCCGAACAAGATACAAATCACGTCGCCACATTCGGTTTCTGGGGAGCTGATGCCAAAGAGCGGTTCTTTGTCGTTGGTTTCCGGACTGTCAAGTTTCCCTTCAATCCCTTCAATGAATTTCCTATTCCAGGTCACCCCTTGGACTCGTTTTAGAAACTCGGTAACGATTTGTGGCTGCCTCCTACCTACCATATCCCCTTTGTCGAGAAGCTCTTGCGTTGCCAGATCACCGTTGTTATCGGCGAGTGCTATGGCATGAAGCGCTGCCCTGTGGTACCATGGAGGAGTGTTATTTCCGTCCGCATCACGATCCGCAATCATAGTGCGCCACAACTTGTCGGGCACTTTGTACTTGGGTTGTCCATCAGATCTCCACCCACCTTTATCAAAGCACGCTCTGGTGATAACACCCCTGGCTATCGGGCTAGAAGTCCACTTGATGCTGCCAATGATTATTCCTCTAACATGGAGTCTATGTGATGCAGCTGTTTTGGGCGATAGAGTAGTGTTGCTAGTTGGGGAAAAGGCAGTAATCGGCGAAGTGATCAGCGGGTTGATTGAATAGAGTGCTGCCGGAGCTGAGTTCACACGGTTTGCAGGCACGCCTACAACCCTCCGTCTTGCTCCAAACCGCACCTCTGCTTTCTTTCCATAGGATGCATTATAGCGTCTTCGTCCTACTTTGCCAACAAGACTATCTCCGTTGATACGACCATTGAAGCCCTGCTCTTGAGTCCCCCAAGCTGACTTCTGAATCGTCTGTATCCAAGAAGGTAATGTGACTAACCTGGTAGGATTTTTCCTTCCGCCAGGTTCTGTCCTTTCTAAGGTAGCCCATTGTCGGCATATCATATCAAGAGAGCCTGTTGAGTGCACGACCCATTCTAAAAAATCGGTATAGACCTCAAGGAGATCTCTCTCGTAATTCGGTTTCGGAGGCGCAATCATATCCATTTCTTTTGATGGCGGGAGCATCGACTCACTCGCGATATTAAGTAATGCGAATATGCTATCTCGTGGATCAGATGACTCGAAGGAAGCCAGATTTGAGACGAGGGTTTCTAGATTGAAGACCGGCTCAAAAACAGTTCCATCAACGTTCCTGCGGAACGTATTGGTGATAGCATCCACAAGAACCTTCGCCCCAAGAGGCTCTAACTCGTTGAAATTCGTGAAATTACGAAAAACAGTCTCATCCCTAGATTGTGCGAAGAAGCCCCTGATCTTGTCAAAATTGAGGACAAACAGGCCGATAGCGTCAGCAAAATCTTGCCAGGAGACGCATTCAGTACCACAGTGAATGGTTGCCTCCCGTGCCAATGCTAACTCTTGTATGACCCAACGTCGCGAGAACCAACTGCACCGCATCAAGTCTAAGAGATCGCTCCACCTCTTTGTATGATTTTCATGCAAGAACTCCTCAAATCTCCCTAGGTCCAAGATGGTTCGGCTAAACGCCATGGCGGCGTAAAAATCCTTGCTCTTGTCTTTGTCACCATCACCCTTGCCATCCCCAAGCCAAATACACACATTCATTGCCTTATTGTAGATATGTTTCATCTTGGCAATCTGAGCAGGCTTCTCGACTTTCTCGTCGGACTGGTTGATACATATTGCATCAACCCACAAGACTACCACGTTGGCCTTGTCTCGTAAGTTTCGAAGCGCTTATCGAGATTGGGCCTAACGTAAAGCCTTTGCCCTTTAGTGTAGTCTGGAATAGTGCTACGCAGTGAAAGAAAATCCGCCATCTCAGCTTTCACATTATCCCATAAACCATAGAGGTATAAAGGTTTGTCTGCTGGGCCTGGCCCCCAATGGTAAGAGAGTGCTTCGTACTGTTGCTGGGGTTGTTCTGGGCCGGTATCTTCGTCCTCAATTGGAACGAGTTCCACAAAGATATCATCCTCGTATCGCAGCGCAGGGTTGAGATAAAGAAGTCATACTTGTGTAGAACTAATGGGGCTGTACTTGTAGAGCAGGTCATATTTCTCCAGTAGTCTCCATCGTTCTGTTGCGCTTAGGAACCGTTTCGCGATTTCGTCTCTAGTCTTTTTGTCTGAAACTGAATGATCCCAATATTTGAGTCTGTCAGGTCCAACTGTAGTTTCCTTTTGACGTTTTGGAACAGCAACGCGTGGGCGAATTGCCGCAGTGATAGTCCCGCGTCTTGAAGCACCGGTATGGCTACCCGAGCCGTTCAGGCCTTCGTGCCCATTTGGGAGCTGTGGGACGCTCATCATGCGCGGTCCTTGACAATCTAATGATATGGGGATGGGACAATCATTATGTGCGCAGTTGAAGGTGAAAATTGAGCCACCAGCTGCGAATTTTACGATTGATATAAGTTTGTGTAGTAGGAAAAGGTGTGACTTTGATAACTCAGTCTTTCGGGTTGTCACAAAGGGTGCGATAGACTGTCCAGCTTGATTTAGCTCTAGGAGAGTGTAGTAAGCAAGGGAATAGGAACAAGAACGAAAGATTGCGGTGAGTGAGATACAGATGCGCAATATCCCCAGCAGCTATAGGATACCAATGGCCTAGCGAATTCACCTACCGGAGCCCGCGCCTCTATACTCACGAGGCCTCTAACTTTGCATAAGGTGCACTAGACCCTTGGAGTGGGATGTCTCCCTAGGTGCCTACATACCTCCGATGAAAGCATCAGGTAGGCCTAGTCCGCGCTTAGTATTCAATCGCTTGAATTCGCGTAGCCTGATCATCGCAGGGTACACCGACTAGGGGGCTGTGATGGTTCAAACTCCACCCCACCTGACTATGAGTGACGCCACTCAAAGCCACCCTACTTTCATGTGCACCGTAACTCAGAGAACTTATCAAAAACTTGGTTGATGAGTAGAATATAGTGTATTTAAAACCATAACATTCTTTCCTCCTCACCGTAACTAATTACGTAACTAATTACACCTAAATTTCATCTAACCGCTTCACTTTAGTTATGTAGGGCAGCTTGGGATGTTGAATGGGGGCGATATGTAGCCTGTCTGGGGGCTTTTCTCGACCGACCGAGGCTCGCGAAATATTGCTTCTCTGTAATATGTGGCTTGGGACACCGAAAACCAGCTCCAGAGATGGGTTGGAAATCCACCGGGCGAGGCTCTCGAGAAAAGCAACAATTAAGATGATCGTTAGTTTTTCGGCATCAGCATATGTTCAGCCTCTCGTGCTGAAGACTTAAGCTTCACACCATGTTTTTGATACAACTTCATGATGCGCTGCTTCCATATTTCTCCACCTCCCTTTCCAGGCTGTGCGAATGATGACCTCTATTATAGCCATACAACTTAACATTACCCCGAGTCATCTGACTAATATTACAGTATACATAGAACTGTGTTGCAGAGCATCTGCACGTGAGAAATGAAGCCAATAACGAAGCCAGAAAATGGGTGCAAACTGGTGTCTGTGCTGCGAAGTATGTGGGCAAAGGCGAAGACGTGTGGTGGCTCTGCAAAGTGGACTAAATACCCTGACAGGCAGCATCACCAGGATGAGTAAGACTGGTGCTTGGCAACAGATGGGGTTGCTACGAGCACTCAAGAGCCTTACTCAAAGCCTACATAAATGCCTACAGATAAGGCACAGACGAGCCTATCCCTTTAAATGGCGTTTCGGCTCCGTGGCATCGAGTAGGGCAACACCCTGGGAGACGCGCAGAGCCCAATTGGACAGATCGTTCTTGGCGGAAAGATGCACCCAATCAAATAACATACAACACTTTCATTAATCAGATAAGAGCCTTGCTTGAGCCGAAACGCCATTCAAAGGGACAGATGAGTTTACACGGTAACCTACGTAAAGGTTTAAAACGAAGTAAAACCCATCACACGTTTGGACCACCGAACTTCTCCCCAAATCTATGGAGATATAAAATTTATAATACTCAAAATGGACCCTCTTACGATCACCACAGGTGTGATTACCTTGCTTCAAGCGACCACAGCCATTATAACGACTTGCTACGACTTCAGGGCAGCTTTGAATAAGGCGCCCTGGTCGTTGACACGGATAGTTGAGGAATTGAAAAGTTTGCGAAGCGTTCTTGAGGGTTTGGATGAACTCGCGCAAGAATGGAACAAGCCCGCAAGAATAGGAATGCGACCAGCACTCGAGCTATGCCTGAACCCAGACAACGGTCCGCTCGTGATTTGCCTCCGAGAACTCACAAATCTGGGTGAGAAACTGAAGTTCCCCAGTTATGTAGGTATCACTGGCCGAAAAAGAAAGGCTGCTATGCAGACGCTAGGGTGGCAGCTGTCGGAAAACGACGTGAAGGAATGCCTAGAACGTATCGATCGGTGTAAGAATACACTGAGCCTCGCTCTTACTGGGGACGCAACGTGCGTTAAAACTCTCTCTACGATACATAAATTAAACAATTAACTCCTTATAGGAAGTTATTGGTCAATATACAAGAATTAGCCTCATCTGTTCAAGCCACGGCTCTAGGCATCAATTTCAAATTGACGGTTATGACTGATGATATGCGAAACAACCACTTAGGTAATCTCATGTGCTATTCTATATTCAATTCATCTATTGACTATGCCAGACTCTGAGCACGAGGCTATGATGAAATGGCTTTCTAAATCTGATCCGTACGAGAATCATGAATCAGCCAGTTCAACACATGCGAAAGGGACCTGTAGCTGGATTTTCGATTGCAAACACTGGGAAGCCTGGACCCAGGCTTCGTCCTCATTTCTGTGGCTAAGTGGGTTCCGTACGTTTGCATCTCCCTTGAAACTCGAAGTTCCAGAACTGATAGCGCAATACGCATAGCTGGTTCCGGAAAGACCATTCTTTTGTAGGCTTCAACCCGTCCCCTGAGGGTACTATCTGACCGTAGTAGCTCCCAGATTGTTTCACGCCTGTTGAATCAGCGACATGACAATTGCAATAATATCGGTGTTGCATACTTCTACTGTGATTTCAGACGAAAGGAGTTCCAGTGCGCTAAAAGCGTTGTCGGATCGATAGTAGCGCAATTGTGCTCACAGTTTCCTTACCCGAACAGCCTAGTGTTTGCCTATCACAATAGTAAAATCCCGGGCCATAACCAATACCCGAGCTGGGAGATCCTGGAGGAAACACTATCCCGAATCTCAAAAGACCAAAGAATATTCGTCCTATTCGATGCAGTTGACGAATGTGCGCAGAACAGGGAAATTGTCACCTTTTTTTCTAAGCTCCGAGAAAGAACGACGCAACTGAGCGTCCTTCTCACAGGTCGAGAAGAAGTGTCGATGGAGTCGGGATTCCAATCGTGGCCGCATTTGAGAATGGAAACGCGCCGCGTCGCAGTTGATGTGGACATCAAACTCTATATCGAGAAACGCCTTGAGGCTGATGAAGGTTTAAAAAAGTTGCCACATTTGGTGAAGGGTGAGATTCAAAACTCCCTAAACCAAAAGTCTACTGGAATGTACGTCGTATCTGACATTACTAAACACCAAAACTAACACGTTTGGGTTTCGTTGGGCTCAATGTCAGCTCGACGATATTTCTCGACAGCGGACAATCCGAGCAATCCGAAGACGGTTGACACAACTTCCAAGCGGCCTTGATGAGACTTATGAGCGGATCCTAAGAAGAACTCGCAACGAAGACATCGAGCTGCTGCGCAAGATTCTACTCTGGGTTTCGTTTAGCGCCATGCCCTTAAAGACAGAAGAGCTCCATGATGCTATAGCACTGGATGCAGACACAGAGACACTCGAAGAAGTGGAAGAGTCTCGGCTTAACAATCCCAGGGATATCTTCAGCCTCGGTGGCAGTCTCATAACTGTTTCTGACAGTGGTGAAATTAGATTAGCACACTTATCTGTGAAAGACTATCTACTTTCTATAGACATCCGAGGGGACGTTGAAGTATCTACGTTCGGAATGCAGCCAAAGCGGGTAAATGAAGAACTGGCAAGGTGTTGTCTTGCATACTTATCATTGGATAGTCTAGCTGAGGGACCAGCTTTGACACTAGAACAATGGGAAAACCGTCGAGCACGGCACCCACTCCTAAGGCATGTTGCCAAGGCATGGACATATTACCTCCGAGCAGCAGGTCCAACCCCCGACTTGAACAGCGTCGTTTCCGATTTCTTCGGCTCGGGATCGCGAAACGCATTCATGTCCTGGATTCAAGTTCTCAACTCTAATTGGGTGTTCAACTTTGACGAGTATCCTAAGCATGCCACACCGCTCTATTACGCAGCGTCTTTTGGTTTAGAGGATGTGGTCGAGGACCTTGTTCGGAGCGGAGCTGATATCAATGCCCCTGGGAGCCGCTTCGGGGGTACTGCACTACATGGTGCGACGCTGTGTGAACATACCAGCATCATGAACATGCTACTCAAGGCCGGTGCCAATCCGTCTCAAGCCGACTATAATCTTGTTGCACCACTCCACACTGCTGCCAGAATCGGTAACCTTCAAATATTGAAGTTGCTTCTAGATTATGGAGCATACAAGCAAGCAGTGGATAGTCTTGGCGCGACACCGTATGACTGGGCTGTGAAAGCAGGTCAAATAAGGTCTCACGAGTTGGTAAAGGGGGAAGTATCCGAACTAGCTTACCATAAATCAGAGGCAGAGAGTCATGTTGTATATCGGCGGCCTGTTGCCCATTTCCCATCACTCATGATTGCCCAGGGTCTCTCTGCCCCTGGTGTCAGGTGTGGTAAAGCATGATGTATATGAGCGTATGATTCAACTGCTTGACTACTATATAAGAGAGGTGGGAAGACCTGCCTATATATACGACGGGATGCCTTGTACCCCTTGTACAATACATATAGTGACTCCTTGACCTAATACATTGAACAATGTGAAGAATTGCTGGCTACTCTGCGATATACCTATACTAGTTTTCTGTGTATATGCATAGGCGATAAGACCCCTTTAGATCTAGAGGAAGGCTCAGGGTTCAAGTAATAGACCTATTCACCTTAACTACTACCTTCCTAGCTCTAGATAGATATTACCCACAGTGTGGATACAATACAAGACTTAGTTATACAAGGTCCAAGGCTCTTCTAGTGAGCAGAATGGGCCCAGGGATTAAAACTTGTAATGGAATGTGCTAATTAGTACAGGCGCCTGTGAATTCATCTCAGCATAAGGTGACCGTTGCGTTGGGGATAAAAATCGATGATCGGCCTCCATTTTTCATTATAGGGCGGGGTTAGTGTATGGAGGGTTTCAATTTCGGATCCCAAAACTTCCACTCCTAGAGGCTTCTATACTAACTCGTCATCATTTGCAAAATCTGCTATCTGATAACGTAGATCGGTGTTGCGCCTCTTTCACAGTTCCTACTGCTGGTACATCTAATACTGACTAGTATTGAGCAAGGAAGCAAGCCCTATTCAGGTATATCGTAGAGCTTGCACCCCAGTCTATGTACCTAGGTAGGTCGAAGGCTCCTGTTTTGTGTCCCCGGTCCGTGGGATTAATCCGGTAGCGTTCCGTGACAATCTGAAAATCAAGATCTTAATCCGCAAAGACACTCGCGCCGCTATGACTCATTATACGTTTGCATAGGGTACAATCCGCTCAGAAGCCTCCTTAACATGGACCCACCCAACGGACAGGTCCGAGAAAAATTGCTCAAGTTCAAGAAATTCGTCCCCTGTCTTGACAAAGCCGAAGCGTATAATATCATTAACTTTTACTTAGTTACGCTTGACGTATGCACCCATATCGCTCTTCAATATATTCAGCCTCAAAATTTATACTCCTCGTTTTACTTTAATACTAACCGACGCACGGGAGGCAAGGAGATACTCTTGTGAATTGTACCAGACTTAGGACATCGTCACATTACTCGAATTTAGTGGAACAAAGAATTCCACATATGTATAGCCAGGGCCGGTCAATGAGGGTGTCTGGGAACACTTCGCGTCAAAACGACAATCTTCACCTACGCCATTAATTGATTCTTCAATAAGATGCTAACAAGTCCAAAGCACACACGCAGTAATCTCATTTTATATTCAGTATTTCTCCTCGCGCATTTAATACTGTCTATCCTGACTTCTGCCTTGGATGAACATATAGTAGCACGACCATCTTGTGATTGGATATAGTTAAGGCATATAAAGGTTCAGGCTACATACCCATATCAGAGGGCCGAGGAATGTCCAAGGTTTACGCCTAGAAAGAAGCTTTGTTGGAATTTTATTCAATGGCTTTGTCAGCAAACACAGCCAATGCCATTGTTTACCTATCATTAAACTTCATGAATACGGAACGCCTGTGCCATACAGGTTTTTCCATTTCCTCCGTTTCCATTCACATGCTGCCGTCACTATGCCGACGCGCAAACCTTATATATTTTGTAAACAAGAAAAAGCCTATAGAAGACCAATCGCCGCACAATAAGCACCTTTCGACTTACACCGATGTCTTCACATGAACCACATCGACAACATCAAATTTCATTCCTCATCCAATTGTTGTTCAATCAGCCAATAATATCCAATTTCCCAACATCTTCTCAATCAATTCAAAATAATAACGATAACTGGCCCCCATTACAAAAATCGCCGCACATCGGTACATGACGACAATGGCCGTCGAAGAACAACTGAATCGCGTGCTTCGCCGCCGTTTATTCCAAACTAAAGTCATCTCATTCGCCACTATCCAACAATTCATCCCTTACCACGTCGACAAACTGAGCCGCGGGGACCAAACGACGAGAGCCAACTTCCGCTACATCCAAAAATGGTACACACGGGCCTTCAACTTGTCCCTTGAGCAGGTCAGGACGTACATGGATCTAATAGATACTCGCGAACTACAAGGGTTTAGCGTGGAGCCTATCACAAGGGAATACGAAAACGAAGAAGGCATGAGTGACTACGACTATGGCGATGAGAAGGAGGGCGAAGAGAAGGGCAGCAAGGAGGCCTGTGACGATTACAATGCCGACGATAGTGACGACGACACACCAGCGCCATTAACGCCAGATGAAGATATCTCGACAAACATGGGAATCAAGAGTCAAGAGGATTTTGAGTCATACCTCGCGAACAATTTGCCTTCACACTCGCCTCCTGGCGTTGAAGTCCCCTCCAATACTCAAGAGACGCAATGTCACCAAGGAGACGCGGCCACGCCCGCGACATATGATCAAGATGGGTTTTACATAGGAGACTACGACCGTGAGGAGCGATGTGAAGAACCCGAAGACGCGCTGCTCACGGGAACAGAGTTGCATAGGCGAGCATCTTGGGCGGACGAAGTCGAAGAGGCGTTAGAAGAAGGACGATTAAAACCCCCAAGCTTGATATCAGACGACTGGAGCTCACCTGATCTCGAGGCGTCTTCACGCATGAGCCAGCAATCATCAAGCACTGAATACGAACTAGAAGACAGACCGCTGTCCAACGAACTGCGCGACCTCCTCGAGAAGATCGGCGCGGACGCGAACATAGCGCGAACCGATAGGGTGGTCACCCTGACGACAGACGAATTCGACGTGCTTGAGTTGGGTTGGACTCACAGAGTAAATGAAACGAAGAAGGACGAGGCGTCTAAAAAGTGGCTGAGACGGCTTTACGGAGAAAGCGTCGAGGAAACAGATCTCCTCGACACGTTCGACGAGAACAGCGGCATGTTCTACTGGCAGACAGAGGGCCTATTCCTCTGCAGGCTGACCGAGCTGGTCCACAAGGAATCCTTCGAGGCCGTGAGAGATGTCTGGCGGACTGAGGTGGAGCTGACGAACTATAAGAAAGGGAAAAGGCCGCGGCCAAGTAGCCCGCTCAGAAATGAGATTTGCATGTAACACCATATTCAGTCATGTAATTGAACGAGGTATGAGAATACGACGAGGTATGCATTGGGCGATAAACGACAATTTAGCGGGCATTTCACCAAGGTTGAAGGGATCGAGCATTATGATAAGGAGCATAGCGATTTGATTAAGATTATATACTTTTGCTACAGCGAATTGACGCCCACGCTTTCCTTCCCTCTTCTTTTCTAATTCCATTTTCCCAAACACTGTCTCATATTCAAACAATCAAGTAGGTAGCGCTTTACGATGTCATTTACATCTGAGTGACAGCCCAGCTCTTGTCGGGGTTGACGGCCTTGCCACCGGCCAGCTCAGCGTCGGTGTAAGCGGGCCAAGAAATCTGCTTGTTGGCGTTGTTGAAGACGGCGAGGGTGGTGAACCCATTGCCAGGGCCGAACTGGCCGCTCCAGCCGGCCGTGACGCTGAAGGTGCCGCAGGCCGTGGCGCTGTTGAGGTTGCTTTGGCTGGCCGGGGCGCCTGTGACGGTGAAGCTGCAGGGGGTGGCGGCCGCACCAGTGTTGGTGTTGATGCCGAACGACCATGCGCAGCTGTTGTCTGCCGCGTTGCACACACGCTTTAGGCCGGTCATGGTCCAGTTGGGGATGCCGGCTGGGGCAGCGAAAACGCTGCTGGCCGAGAGGATGGCGGCAATGGTGGCGGTGGTGAACTGCATTTTGATGGGTGGCTGGTTGGCGGTCTATGTAGATGGATAGATCGTTGGAAGAAATCGATGATTTATCTGTAAGCGAGAGGATAAAAGCAAGTTGTGGTCTGAAAGCTGATTGATCTAGATGATGCTGTGAATAGGATCATAACAATCGCAGGACATCTCGCAGTTTATATACAAATCAACCCATATCAAGTTTTTGTCATTGCTCCCTGACCGAGGTCTGACTTCTAACCTTGGGAAGCGTTTTGACGACTAAAGTTTACGAGATCATACGTAGTAGTGCCACGAGAAGTCTTAGTCCCAGCCTCTGCTTACCTCGTGATGTCTAATTACAATGGTGATACTGACATACGAGCTTCTTTGATTCCCGCCTGGGGCTGACATGCGTTTGTGGAGACAAAGCCCAACTAAGACCTCCAGCTCGTATTCCGGGGGCCGTGCCAAGCCGGACAAGACGACCCAGAGGACGGCTATCCCATTAGTTGCATCAATCGCCGCGCCCAGAAGAGCGGTCTTAGCCATGACTTCTCTCATTTTACTGGAGGGTAATAGGACGTTGCATGGTCACGAGTGCGCTGCGATTAGTGCGATTTTCGGTAGGCGAATTGGCCTCACGAGAAATCAGTCAATGCACACACGATGGTTTCGGCTATAGTCAATAATAGCCTACACATATACTAACTACACCGACTTCTAGCTAACTGCAACGGCGATACCCCAGTTACATCGCCTCGTATTTAAGGGTAATGCCCCCGCTATTTAATCAGTGGGACGATTATGTCCCTATGGGTTTCAAAGTCGGCTAAGCATGATGTAGTATCTATTACTCTTCCAATTAGTGATTGATTGCTTTGATGACAACATCGAAAGAAGTGGCCGCTTGAACATCCAATGTCCCGTGTCTCGCATGGCCGACTACATCCAGTCATTCAACAGTCTCGATCGGTTTCAATTGCTTGGAGTCTCAATGGCTCATCCCCTCGCTGATTGGACTCTGCATGTAGTGTGGTTAATTTTATTGTCAAACCCAAGGGTTTGAAGGAAACCTAGGTAACATAGAAATCAGGGTCCAATCCTTGCAGCCCATGAAAGCGGCCACCAAGCGGATGTCTTAGGTGTCACACGTGTCTCTCTGCTAACCTTTCATCATATGCTTACGATCCCAGAGCCAGAAGCCAAGTACCGTCACGAGCGAGACAACTTCCCACTCGTCTCCAAACGATGTGATGTATCTGAGCGCCATGCAGCGCGGAACCAGACGATGGGATCTAGCGGCCAGGGCGACGACCTGCATCTGATCGCTCGTCCTAGGTCCAGAATGCGACGATGAAGAGTGCGTACCTTCTGTCAGTCGGACCAGCTTGTACCCATTGCGCGACAGTCCTAGGTCTTTGATCATTTCGTTCTTGCTCCGTCTCCATCCAAAGGTCTCTTCCCGACCCTCGAGCGTCATTGAGAACACGTACTTATTTCTCTTTCCGTCACGCTTGCGGTGGACTTTAACTCGGCCGTGTGAGGTCGACCCGGTGGATCGGCAAGGTATTTCGACCCATGCTTCGCGGAACGTGGCTGCTTTGTACGTCGCCCAGATCGGTGAAGACTCGGTTGGACCTTTGTGGAGAAGGAGCTGTGGCAATATCGGTCGATGTTTTCGATGCTTGATGCGATACATTCGTGTGTGCTTGTCGGGGCCAACGAATGCTGTGCTCGGAAGACTCTTGCACACTACGATTGTGCCCATATCACTGATATTGGAGGGGCTTATGTGCACCCCGGAGGTAGTCAGCGGCCATTCGAGTTGAGATGGATCTCGGTGGGTAGAGTTCCTGTCGAGCCAGGTATCGATAGGATTAGAAGCTAGGAATGCCATGATGTCTGGATATGATGATCGCTATCCGTAGTCAAACCCAATTCTCACGAGAAGAGATATAAGTGGAAGGGGGCTAGTTAGAATTGGGTGCGTTCCGGGAAATGGTCGCAGTGATTGCGAAGATGCTTGAATAATAACAAATTCGTATAAACTCTTCATTTATCAAATGGCAAGACCGTCTCACAGGATGCCCAAGAAGGCGATAACGCTCTAAAGGTAGGTACCGGAGCTAGTTAATAGGTTCTCATGGAAGTGACTGACTGATAGATACGCAATGGTAGTATGTAGGTATTTTTAGAGTTTGTGATGCAAACCCGAAACCAACTAGGAGAATAGCAAGATCAGGAGCTTTCCACATTTCAAAAAGACGAGTAAGAGTGCTCGGGAATTGTCTAATTGTCCCATCCAACTGGCCACACAATCAAAGTCTACAACAAGGCTTACTTACCCGTTGATCTTGGAACATTAAGCACAAGATATTGAAATCAAGGCCCAAAATCATGAAAGGAAACAATAGATCAACTGACACGATGACATCAAAACACCTCAACCTTCAGGGATGCACCAGGCCGCCATGCAGACCAACAAAGATACCATCTGAGTTTCTGTCTCGCCGCCATTTGCAAATCTAGGTGGCATTGCTGTACTTTGTCTTAAGACAACAAAAATGGCGGTCATCAAGTGGTTCTACATTATGCAAGATCCCCCACAAGAGATTCCATGCCCCGCCTCGCAAACGGGAGCACAATAAACATAAAAGTAACCGCAACACTAGCCCCTTTCCATGACACGATACCATCGAACTTGTAGCCCAGCTCCGTCAACTGATGCCCAGCATGGCGTCAGTCCCGCCTCCTCGACATGCTACGCCCTCCTCCGACGAAGGAGGCCAGAAAGACCTCAGATCGAAACGCAGCTGCATCGCGATCAATTGCTCGGACGGGAGCCAGGTGATATTCTTTCGTCCGCAACGCCCACGGTCGGGTTCATATGCAGCAGTCTCACCCTCACACTCACCATCCCCGCCACCAGGTCCGGATTTAGGATCAGGGTCAACATCTGGACCCAGTCCCGGGGACAATGAGGGATCTGGTCCGGGAGGTAAAACGAAAGCAAAGCGTCCAGTTTCGATGCCCGCGCGCTTAGACGTCTACGATAGCGGCATCCACGCCGGCCAATCTCACAGGTCTTTGCCGGCTTACCTGCATGGGCGGTGTACGGAATGTGGACGTCTTCGAGGCCATTCGGACTCATGCGTGTTTGGAAATCGGCTATTTGTCTCGTCGCTGACGTCGTCGGAAGCAAGACCGTCAGCTCCAATACCGGTATTACAGGTAAGCAGGGAAATACACAATAACGGTAATATCGAGTACCAACAAACCCAACGCGGACGTGGTCCCCATGCTCAAGGGGGCACACGCACACGCACACCTCAACCTCAGTCGGTGGATGTAGATCATGATAGGCAAATGGCTGGCACTATCCCACGATCCCCGTCCTCAGAACACAGCGAGACCAGGCGAGGGGGAACTCCCCAACTAGGACGCAGCGCGAATCCAGGATCTTCACCTCATTCTCGGCGCACTCCATCCCAGAACAGCCGCACCCCGTCTCCCATACAGGGATTTCCACATGACCACAGGACTCCTCCCCCTCCTCCTCACAGGTCCCCTACCCGCAACAGTCGTCCAGGTCCGTCATCCCGAGGTTCCAACCCCCACCCCTCCATCCGAAACCACCCCACACCAGGTCCGGGTATCCGGGGCTATCAAGACAGGGACAACGACGCAGACTTCTCGTCAAGAGCGCGGTACTCGATAGAAGTAGTAGTAGGCCGTCGCAGCCCCTCCTCTCGATCCCGCCGCCACCACCGCCACGACAAATTCCGACTCGAGCTGCGCGAGCTCAGCATCGAGGAAGCGCGTCCCGATTCCCCCTTTTCACCACTGCGCTATTTCGACGCCAACATAATACGAGGGGGTTACGGGAGCGGGAACTACCAAGCAGGCGGCGGCGCGGATGGTGGTAGAAATAGAGATAGACCCAGAAGTGGGGGCGGGGGCGGGACGGGCCGAAGAAGGAGCAGGGATGTCCTCCTGCGAGGTCTACGGCGCTGCTGTTTCGCGTTTTCGTGGTTATTCGGAGGGGATTCGGAGAGTGGCAGCAGCAGCAGAAGAGATGCCTGTGACCACATGTGTTATGAGAATAGGGCGCAGTCGCGATCTCATAGTCGACAGACACGGAGGCATTAAAATCTGTTTTATCTGTCTGTCTATCATTATCGTAAGTCATTTTTGGCACCGGACTAAACACGACAAGTCTAATCAGTTATCAGGAAGATATAATAGAGACTTAGCAAGTTTACAACCACTTTGGCATTTAACTCGATTTTATTTTTATTTTTGGTAGCTTAACTTCTTGCGATGTCTTTCTTACAGTATCTTGCCAATACATTGCAAGCAGACGGGTATCTATCTTTACTACTCCTTGCCAGTCTAACGCAACACATCGAACTCCCCGAATCTTTGTTGTACATTGATAAACGTTAGACTCGGGTGATTGCCCGACTCCACCCGAATCACAATTTCTTTTTTCATTTTACAGTCTCTGAAACACATATCTAAATATCTCTCGACTTTTGGAGAGATTCAACACGCGGAGCCTCTCGTTGACGAGATGAGCCGAGTCTGACGCCTGTCCACACGGTAGATGTGCAGCCGGGGCACTAAATTCCTTTTCAAGAAATCTGATTGCGGGGATAGAGCCGCCTTCTCTGATATAGAGGGGTCGGCAAAGTTTTGCGCTGGCCCCGTTTGCAGGCCGTCCAGTGGATGGCGGGTCGTTTGCATCAGCTGTTATAGTAGAAGTGCGAAGGCTAGACCTCCTCGCAAAGAAAGGATCCCATGCTTTCAATACGGCATCTTCCATTGTGCGAAAGATGTAGCTACCAGGGTCGCCCAGCCACGGCTCGGCCTGCTCGTCTATCTCGACGCTGAGTTTATTGTCAGAATCGAGGTTTTCAAACTCTTGTTCCAAGAAAGATGTGAGAGAGCTCGTAACTTCCTCAACCTTTTGCCCAGGAACTAGCCGGACGCTAATCTTCGCATTCGCATGGCTACTGATCAAGCTCCCATCTGGACCCGATACTTTCACCTTATGGTGTGTCAGATTCGGCTCTCGCCATCGGGCCAGTAGATTAGCTTTGAGCGTTTCTGCCGAGACGCCATCCCTGCTTTTGCCTTGTTCCATGAGCACTGACAATATGTCATCGTACCGGGCCTCCTCCTCAGCCGTCAAAGGTAGAATACCATCATAAAATCCAGGGAGCATAACGCGATTCTTAGGACCTTTTAACTTGGCAAGCAGCATCATTAGGTCTGAGAGTGGTTCGTTGACCATGAAAGAGCCATCAACACCGGAATGAAGATCGGGTTTCTTGGACTCGACACACACCGTGGCGTGCATAACTCCTCGCAGACCGTATGTTAGACAGGGTGTCTCGTCATCTAGCCAGTAACTGTTCGCCAATAGGATGTAATCAATATGGCCAATACATTCTTTATATTTGCGTATCGTTTCCTTGAAGCCCCGGGATCCAGATTCCTCCTGTCCTTCAATCAAGAACACGATATCAGAATCCAGCGACTTCGCCTGCATCAAATCCGTGACTGCATACAAAGCAGCCATGATAGGCCCCTTATTATCACTGACGCCACGGCCGTAAAGATATCCGTTTAGGCCGGTAAGTTGGAAGGGATCGTTCTCCCACTTTCCCTTCCTGGTGTCTGCCGGAACAACGTCGTAGTGTCCGTAAAACATGATCCTTTTCCGCTGCCCGATTGGCGCCTTACCGCTGAATTTGGCCAATACAACAGGGTGATGAAGTTTGTCGTCTGCACTTAGCATTTCAACGTCGCCACCAAGCTTTCTAAAGAGACTGCGGAGAAACGAAGCGCCTCTACGACAGTCTTCAGCATATTCGGCCCTGGAGGAGACAGTTTTATAAGAGACAAACTCGCGAAGAGATGTAATCATCATGTCCTCATTCTGATTTGGGATGGGTTGTTCAGGGGAAGTTTGGCTTGGAAGTAGCCAGACCGCCACATTGCTGTCATTGGCCCCAGATATGTATAGTTCTTTGTCGTCATATGTAGTGACAGCCGATGATAGAATTTTGCCATTATGTGCCTTCCATTGTGTTAAGCATTGATACTTTTGGCTAACATCTTGAGATGTTTCTGATTCATATCTGCCGTAATGGGCTGTGCTGTGTTTCTGGTAGTAGAGTAGCGTCAATAGGAAGCAGTGTCAATACGACGGACAGTCCCTTACGTGGCAGGGGCGGTAGGAAATGAATTTGGCTTACGCTGACAGTTCCCGAGCGAGCGGCGCTCCACAAGTAACCCCAGCCCATTTGAATAGACATAACATCTCCATTATGAGCTTTAATAACCCTCAGCTTCTGTTTTGTGTCCAGGTCCCAGAGCTCAATAACCCCGTCCAGTTTCCCGCTATACAGAAACGAGCCGTCCACAGAAAGAGACATAACGGAGTTGGCATCGTCCTCGCCGAGAACCATGATCTCCTCCAGTCCTGTTTCGTAACCATCTGGACCAATCTCTTTGCCGCCCAGTCTCCAGGCTTTGATAGTGCCGTCGCCACCCCCAGAAATAAGCACGTCATCTTCTGGATTTGTATATGCCGTCGCACCATTAGTTATCAGCATACAATACACATAGCCATAATGGGCGAACATCTTATTGGCTCTCTTATCGGTCTCAAGAACGGTGTGGGGCCGGGGAATCAAATCGTAGCGCTCGTCAGTGGGCCGAGGCGTGCTGGTGCCCCCGATGGCTCTTGAGTCGAAAAATCTGTGGTTTCGGCGGTCGGGATGGGTTGCGGAATCGTTGGACACGCGACGCTCGGGGTCCTTAAGACCAACCCATTGGATCGACGTGTTCTGGGCACCATAGTAGACAGTCTCATGCCGGGAGGAATAGGCGACAGAGAAGATATCGCCGAAAGAATCGTTGGTGCTGTAGATTTCATATAGGCGGTTCATAGTCTTGGGGCACCAGACGTTGACGACTGGATCGCCAGCGCTGGAAAAGAGCAGAGACCGATCGTCGGAGAGGAAGAGGCACATGACACTACGCTTGTGGGCTTGGATGCGGTGGACGGGCTGGAAATCGCCGAGAGACCAGACGAGTATCTCGCCATTCTGAGTACCGGCATATATGTTGTCGTCATCGACGACGAGGGTGAGCACGGAGCTCTCGTGCTTGAGGGTATGGACAAGCTGGGGAGTCTTGTGAGGGGCCACTTCGAGGATGGGCCATGGTGCGGGCGTGGCCGGCACAGGGGGCATGTTGCCTGCAAAGTCGTTGCTAGTAATTAGTCGTGTCTTCACTGTACGGCTTCATTTCTTGCGAATTAGGACTGAGATGTCAAAGCGGTAGAATGTTGGAAGCTCGAATTACAGCCAGCATAGGTACATTGGAAATTGAAGATGCGTGGGGAGTGCCACGAGGGCCCGCCCGAGTGCCGACTGGGTACTGTACATGTAGATCGCCTAAACAGGATCTGCAGGGGGTGTTTAGCGTGCCCGGTTGCTGCGCTAGCATGCACGAATAGGGGACCATGCAACCGATGTTGCCAACAAGGCGCCTGTCAATGATCATATGGTAGTAGAAGTTGGGTCTCAATGTTTCAAGCCCTCTTCTCTGAAAGACAAAAGTACAGGATAATAGTGTAACGCACGGAGGGGTAGAGTTGGACACTTTCCTAAATATCTCACTCAGGAGTCGCCCATTGATTCTTTTGTAACGAGTTCTTATATTCCATAGGATGTGGGCTTCAATTGAGTTTCACAAACAATCTGAAAACACGTAACGCACCTAATTCAAGAGCTGAGTTCTCATAAGACGACAAGCCTTCGGCTTCCACGACCACCTTGAGTTCTTTTTGTTCGGCCTCCATCTTTTCACAGCCCAAGCAGCCGTTGGCCGCTCCGATAGACCCTACGGCCATGTTGACGCTCAAGCTGGGAGGATGCAACCACAATTGGTCGATGATATGACTGAGATGGCAACATGTATCCTTAATAACAAGGCCCAATGGAGAACGGAGACGAGGATCGCCCTTTATATATCTCATCCTGCCTCGTGTACGGCCGCGAGAGCCGATGACTACCAAGGCCAGGTACATGCATGTCTGATTGGTTCATGTCTCAGAGATGGGAACTGCTCACGAGAGCATGGCAGGATCGGTGTGACGGTAGGGTCCCAGATCAGCGAAGTCCCCGATTGTGACCTATCCAATAACTCTGGCTCACAAGTGACGAGCTGAAAATCGGAACATGGCACCGTCAGACGCCGTTCACTATGTATGTATCTACCTCACAAGGCTTGACTGCTTCTACAGTATGCAGGAGCTGGGCGCTAAGCGGATATGAGTCGGAAGCAGTACTTCCATATCCATGAACTACTTTGGATCAATAAATATAGAGAGCAAGTTGTTGTTGAACATATCCGCTTCAGTCCTACCTAGATACCGTGTCTCACCGCAACAAGAAAGCTGAATCGACTGATAAAAGGCCACCGTTTTCGCCCAATCAGGTGGACCGCACAGCCAGCTCAAGGAGGCCGAAGTCGGCCTGTGGCAATGATGTCTCTGATGGTGAAATGAGCTGCAATGAGAGGATCAATGACGGAATTGATGAAAGGCATGTCGTCAATTTGCTGATTTATCGCTGTTTCGCATTGATTCGGGTTTGACGGGTAAAATAAGCTTGCATCTATGTGAGAAGATGTCCGTATTTGTTAGTCGCATATATGGTATAAGATATTGCTGGCCTAGTTCTGCCCCGATACCCAAATAGTGCGTCTTGGTGGGCCCGCGCGGCAAATTTAGCCCCTGTACGAACGCGCTTAGCGGCTGCCCAAATTGTGGGGTATCGAGAGGAGACTGGGATGGTCAGTGCATGCATCCATCCTCCTTAGCAATTAATTTTCTTTCGTTGCCTTTCGAAGACAGTCGTCACTGGATCGCGAGACTCTTCACCCGCGAACACGAACACCATCAAGCCAACAACACACTCCACGCCCACCAATCGACCAACCATTATAATTAGCCATTTCAGTCGCCGTGTACAGCGTTATTCGATACGTCTTTTCTATCAACGTTGTAGTCATCACTGCCGCCAACCAGCGACAATCCAAGCCGCCCAAATTGTCCCGGCTCTCCCACCACTAGAGTTTCCGCGCCCCTCTGTCATTTCCATCATCACTCCTCTCTATATCCTCTGGACGGCCCAAAATGGACCACACACGAGACCCCTGCCCCTGGGTTGTCCTGAACGACTTCGGTGGTGCATTTGCCATGGGCGTGAGTTGTTTCCACTATAAATCTCCTCTTCTCAACCTTCTAACCAGTTCCATTGCCGAATTCTGCTCAATCTGTATTTCTCTATACAAATATACTAATGAGATATTATGATAGGCCATCGGAGGTACGATATGGCACGGCATTAAAGGTTTCCGAAACAGCCCCGTCGGCGAGAGGCGGATAGGCGCCATCACAGCAATCAAGGCTCGAGCACCAGTACTGGGTGGAAACTTTGGCGTCTGGGGAGGTCTGTTTTCTACATTCGACTGCGCTGTTAAGGGCATTCGCAAAAAGGAAGACCCGTGGAACGCCATCACGTAAGTGCAGCCACAGTTCCCTGTGCAATGTATGACGTATGTTGAACGAGTGTCAGCGCGGGTTTTTTCACTGGTGGTGCTTTAGCGATTCGAGGAGGGTACAAAGCAGCCAGAAACGGTGCCATTGGTTGCGCTGTATTGCTAGCAGTCATTGAGGGTGTCGGTATTGGTTTCCAGAGGATGTTTGCTGCGTCAACCAAGCTCGAGGTTAGTCCTGTCTGTCACTATTTGAATTCTTACGAGACCCCAAGCCGAATTCTAACCTATCTACTCAGTTACCACCACCGCCACCGGAGAAGGCGCTTGCTTAAGCACGAACATACTATTACGAATATCCCGCTTCCTATATACGCGAACGGATCGATACCACACTCTACTCCTTCGAGCCGATAGCCTAGCTATCAGCTCCTGTATTCTCCATGGATTATTGGTTGTCTTTGCATATTGGGGGGAGTTTGACGTGTAAAATAAATAGACATCGCCGAGACGGGTCGTCGATACCCTCTTCTCGGCTTACTGGGTCACCGAACCAATTCATCGGCACGTGAATATATACTAATGACAACTGATTATAGCAACAGCCGTCTGGCTGTGTCTTCGTCTATGCTCTCGTGCTGTGCTAATAGCTAATCAAAAATCTAGGGGTTATAGGACGTCATGTCTTTAACACATATACTTCTCTTCGAAAATGGAGGCCTGCTCATTCTCGGAGTGTGTGCCGTGATCTTCGTGCCAGATCTTCATCTCCGGCAATCCGTCATCCCCAATCCAGGCTCTGAACATACCAGCGCAGTTATGATCTTGCAGTATTTCGGATCTTGAATACAGCACAGCCCCTGACTTGTCCACGGCAATAGCCGACTCAATTCCGATCATACCACCTTCGCCCTCACCTGTCTTACCCCATCGCGACCCTGCACTCGTCTCAAGTTCGCCGCCACGCCCCGCGATGCGGTTTACGGCATCTGCAGAGGCCACGCCAGCCCATCGCGCAATTGAAGCCACTGACCTCGCCGCAGCTACACGAAGAAACGAATCCCCGTTTCCTGTGCCCGATACCGCAGTCGACCGTATAACTTTTACAACAGTGCCTCTATCATAGCTAGGAGAAGTTCTCGATGGGACGGGACTATATAGAAACGGTGTTGGCAAGCAATCGGCAAAGAATTTATAGAGATGAGAAGGAAGTTCCACGACCGGACCCGGCATTTCCAAATACTCTGTCAAGCTTCTCCACGGGTTTGGTCGGTTTGGTCGGTTCGCGCTCGGATCGCCCTTCTCGGACCATTCCTCGGCCCAAAAGCCAGCGCCAACCACTGGCGTGTCACCTATCCGGCCGGTGAGCTTGTTCGTGACCCCGCCGGTGCTAGTCGCGACGCAGAGAACGCCGTCCTCATCGAGCGCAACGGCACCACAGGTGCCCTGGGGGATATATTCGTCAACGCTCCAAGTCGCGGTGCCCTTGCCGTTCTTCTCTCTCTCTAGGGCGCGCACATGTTCGTCCCACCGCTTCTGGGTAAAGAAGTACCCCGGGTCTGCCGCCTCTAGCCCGTATTTCCTCGCCAGTATTTCGGCCGTCTCCCCATGGATGAGTGTGTGTCCTTGTGCCGAAGGGACATCCAATCCCTTCTCAGCCGCCCCGTCCGCGGCGGCCCAGCCGAGATCCGTGTTCCCGATTAGATCGCGATCCCCGTGCTCGAGCATGGCTCTCGCTAGCAAGATCGGATTTTTCACCGACCGCAAGCCCGTCACGCCTACGCCTCGCTTCGCGAAGCCGCGCGAGACCATCACGGAGGACTCGAGCTCATTGATCCCGTCCCTTGTGAACACGGCGCCGTGCCCCGAGTTGAACAGTGGGTTGTTCTCGAGCTTCACCACGGCGTATGTGGCGATTTCCAGCGCCGAGGGGTATTCCGGGCCCTTGCCGGACACGACACCTTTCGGTGTCCGCATGTAGACATCCGTTGATGTTATCTGTGAGATTCGTGAGTTGATAGCTCCGGTGATTAAGTGGTGTGAAAATTGTAGCTGCATACGATGCTCAGAAGACTACGCCGGTACGCCTGATATTGATCCACACTCATGCTCTCCCGTTTGATGTTACCCGCGCCCCCATGGATGATAACGCGGGGTTTCACTTTCACTACCGCTGTTGGAGCCATTGGACCGGTTCGTCCAATCTAGCTGGGATGTATTTTAAACACAGCAATTTCGACAATTTCGACAACGTTATAAGACCGTAGTATCACTATTAGTATATGCAAAAGCAGAAACCGAACGCTATGAGGTGGGTATTAAGATGGAGAGACGCTCTAATCTAGGCCGAATTGACTACCGGTGAGGTTCCGACCCGAGAGCGATAAGGATTCAGAGACTCCATTGATAAGGAATATCGATTCCACAGGGGTTTAGGCCTAACGGTTTGGAGATTGGCTTCGATTCCCAGTTGCTTTACGTCCTGTGAAAGTCGAGGGCGTACAAGTACCTACTCCAAAGAATCGGCTCGCCCACTTTCATTTTCTCAACGGGTTATCTAGTTAGCTCTAGGACGGTAGTCAGTTCAATTCATTTCGCGAGTGTCTTCTACCACCATAATATCCTATTTAGTAATTGGCGAGATTCACACAACCCCATTCTCGATTTCAATGACACTACACATTCAAACTGACTATTGTGGTCACTTTCTTCGTCTTCCCGCCCCCCTCCCCCGCTTCCATACCGTGATGATCTTTTGACCCATGACCATCCAAATTGCTGAGTTATGAGCTGACCTGAATGAAGACCATGAGAACAGCGGCGTATCTAATAGATGATTAGAGGTTGCAATCGGATACGGTCGGATTATCAATACATACGCTGCAGTTGCGCCCAATGCTTCGAACGGCTTTGAGACCATAACGAACGATAGAACAAGGAGAAACACTAAAACAAAGGCGGTAATTACGGCTAATTTGATTTGAAGATTCTCGATAGCTTGAAGGATCCAGATAGGGATGATAAGTAGGGAAGCGCCAACGAAAACAATCATTGCGGAGGCGAAGGCATCCAGGCTGGTATTTGAATAGTACGACACATTGCTCGCTTCGTAGTCGGGTACAGCTCGGCTTTGTTTCTTCCAGATACTCAAAGTTCTTAACGCCAATGAGTTATCAATCCAGTTCCGAAGGGGTGGCTTGTCGTTAGATCTTAGACGAATGAGATCTTGGTTCTGCTCAAGATATCTAAACTCGTCTTCATCAATCGCCATGTTCTGGTGGTTGGCATGCCAAGTCCGCAAGCTCTTTACGTCTCGGGAAGGCGCTCGAACATATTCGCGGAGCTGGCTTTGCTGGATGAGAAATTTGTCTAATAGGACAGTTAGCCTACTATATAGACGTATTAGCACAATAAGATATTTACTATATTTATCCAGGTGGTAAGCAATCTCCTTAAGCAATGTCTCGCGCTCCTCTATATCATCTCTGAGTGACCCATTATTGATCGGGTCCGCCTCTCTTCTACTGAATTCTTTGTCCAGGTTCATCAACTTCTGTTCCAGCAGACTAACCTTGTCCTGCAAAAGCAAGCAGATTCGGGCATTCAATGTCCCGAAACGACGGAAAATCAATAGGTCGCCATCTGACGAGATAAACTCTGTATAACGCTTGTAGCCTACGTATTTCCACGGTTGCTTTTGTATCTCCTCCGGCAAGGGCTCCTCTATTGTTGTTAGAGAACCAAAAGACATTATGGAAATATTGAACCATGAAAACAATCAATGTGGTGATGGGGTTCGGAGTGGGCAACGAAACAGCCTCGAATCCTACTCGGCAAAGGTTAAGCCGATAGCTATTACAGCCTACCGCCGATTAATAGTGAGTGAGAGGGGGGGTATAATTACCGCCATATGCACATTTCTACCTATCATCAGCAATTACTGATTCACGAGGCCAACCCAGCCACAATATGACATAGTGTTACATTTGCATAGCCCCGATATTCCTCTGTCAGGGAACTAGGTAGTTACCAACTACCCTATGGTGTAGGACTAGTGAATATTGTAGATATAAGTGACTGAGCTCCCCTTGGATTTGGGGGGTTCAGGAATCAATTGACTACCCTATTGAGCCTTAACTACAACCCCCTGGCTGCAGACAGGTCTATCTCTTCACTCCGGGACGCAAACCTCTGACATTCTCCCCTCCACATAATTCTCGGTATTAAAGTCTACAGCACCCCTCGTAGGCTTTAGGAGATTTCTGTCAAAGAGTAACCTAGGTTCCCATCTCGAGTTTTCAGATCCGCGCGAAACATATATCGTAAAGAAACGCAATGGGCGTCAAACACGATGCAGCCGGATCGTCGCCGTCCGGCGCGGCAATGAAGGGGACGGACTACAGTGGTGGTTCCAAGGGCCTTAGCAGTGGGCCTCCATCTCACAAAAGCAAAGAGTCTACGTCCATCGTTAATACGCTTCACCGTGAGATCCCCGTACATGTTACGATGCAGGGAGCTCGAACAGTTGGCGCAGAACGACCTCCGAGTAATCGCCAACGTGCAGTCCAGCCTCCTGGAGATGGTGGAGCAAATCAAAAACCAGGAGACAACAACGCGAACCATCCATTCGGCAATGGGGGTGGAGGGGACAGAGACAGGGGGGATGGAGTCGTAGGGGGCGGAAGTAGCCTAGGCACATTGCGCGTACCCATGTTTCGTGGGCATTATTCAAGCGGCAGTCCGACGAACTGGCGATGGAATTGTGTAAGTGAGCACTTGCCACTACTACTTTTTTATGTATTGACTAACGTAGTGCAATTGCAATTTCGGAAATCTGGATTACAATTACGACACGAGCTGCCCTGGGTGCAACCACAGACGGTGTCCTAGTGATAAGCTTTGTGCGATAGAGTGACAGCGTGTATGAAGCGGTCGTGGGAGGGCGAATGATTATTACCAATTTTTTATTCTTAGTAATTTTTGTATTCTCAGATGCAGAGAAAACCTTACGAACTCTTCGTTACCCTGAAACGACAGGGAGTTGTTCCTAATAATGAAGTGGCCAGAGTATATATGTAGCGCTAGATCTAGTTATTTCGCTATTTGCAAGAGCGACTTGTTTCCCTCGCGTCGCAACGCATCATGTGAAAACCCCAGCTCGTTGAGTAGCAAATAGTATGAAAGACTGTTTTCGAATCCTACAAACTCACATTATCGGAGTCTTCTATGATAACTACTCAGTATTTATATACAATAACTAGGTACGTTTAGTATAACATGTAACTTACCGCCCCCGAGTATCAGGCGAAGGAAACATGGACGATCTCCCTTAGACGATGTTCAGGCGCGTCAAGTGATATTGAACACTCAGTATGGAGGTATGATTTTGGCGGTGCGCAGTTATTCTATAACATTTCCGCCAATCCGTCTGGCGGCCTCGCTCGGATGAATGGGGATTAGGTATCTGGAATATATGGCTGTAGCTTCTTGGGCTGATTCTCGCCTCGATCTTATAACTCAACGATACAACATGTAGATTTAGCACACTGGAGGTGCAACCATAGCCTACTTCTAACCAAGCTTTCTACCTGTTCGTGAGCTTGGAACTCTCTATACAAGCTGCGCAAGTGAGTTTGCGGAAATTCGTTCAAGGTTTGCAAGATTCGGTAGCACCGGGCCACCGCTCGCCTAGTTGAATTCGTGGACCAACTTCCTGGACCTTTGTTTATGTACATTTTCACCCGACCTACTCTCCAAGGCTGATTCATTATTTTGGATACAGACCGGAAAAGTATTACCGCAGTTATGGGATTCTCGACCTACCACTTCACATTTAGTCATAACCATGGGACTAGTTTAGTATCCGGTCACGCCTACACGCCTTTTGCCCCTCGAAATTCTAATGAGGCTTATATATTTATCGACTCGGAAAACCAATGGGGGTTTGGACCATTGGTTGCTCTCGTCTTAGTCGCATCGGTGCTCCTAGAGTGCTGTCGAGCCAAAATTGGTACTCGCAAGTGAGGCACACTATATACTTACCATCAAGGCTAACTCATAAGGAGAATACGGGAAACGACATGACCCAAAGGCGAGCGGCTATAGAGAGACAACGTAAGCGTTCTTTCCGGGACTCCTGATTGACCGGGAGAGGGAGCAAGGGTCGAGCGCTCCCAAACAATATGCAACGTGTTTGCAGCGATAGCGGTCGCCAACAGATCGTAGAAGCTGCGCCTACTCAGCGTGACGAGTTGTCCGCAAATATGACATATCAGTTATTAAATGTCTCCGTTGAGCGATTCGCTTAGCAGAGAATTTTATTTCAACGAAGAAAGCGGTATTGGCACTTCTACCATGCAGGATGACATGGCGGATACTGCCAAACTGGACGCTGCCGACTATTTGGGTAAGGTTGGGGCTCGATATTGTATATTGAAACCATTTGGATAACAGCTTCTACCTCAACCATGGGTATCCGGTAATATTTTTTCACGGCTATAAATTGTAGATTAATCCTAGCTTGTGATTAGAGAGCAATCTTGTCCAAGATTGTAGTGGATTTCTGATGCGCTGTCACAAGGGCTGATTTGCAACGGCTGGGAACAATATATTCGACTTAAATAATATTCTAAGGTGCCCAAGGTCCTTGGCCTCTCAACGGATGATTAGGGCACAGAGTTCGTCAAGTACTACTGCCATTATGAATCGCTTCTATAAATCGATTGTTAGCCTAGTTGCACACTTGGCTCTCCGGTACGATGATTGCGTTCCCGGGGACGTTGGTGAGGTCTTCCAACACGCGAGTCTCGCCTGGGTTTCTTACCGTATTGGGGTATACTTCCTGACAGTATGCCGAGAAGGAAAATGAATAGTAACTTCTCGGGAGTTTAAGAGCTAATCTGGGCTGCCATACTTGGAATGGAGAAAGGATAAATAGGTTACGAGAGAGAATGTGGTATTTAGTATGTCCAGTACCCTTACATATACTTCTGCCTCAAATCTACCACAGGCCTTGATTGGAGAGGAAGCTGTTAGCTAAGTATTCAGCACTTGCAGCTAACATAGATTGTAAAACCCGGACGGTTGGGACATACAATTTATTTCCGTGCCTGTTAGTAGAACGTGCCCCCTTTGTGTACGATCGGGGCCTTTTGCGATTGTTGCTGCCGTATTTTCAAAAGGTCATTAGGTAAACAGAAAACCATTATCTATAACACGTAGTATGACGATAGTTCACGCTGTGGTCGAATCTCATAGCACTATAAGAAACTTTTCGATGGCTTTCATATACACATTAGTTTACAGTTTGTCTTTATGACATCATTCAACTGTGGATTCACAGCTTTCACCTAATTAGCCATACCTTTCTATAGCAGCTTTGTCTACTCCAATTACCATTCTCTCCGTACTTATAGCTTATGCTTCAGCTCTCAACAATTCCCGGAATGACAATGCATACACCACAGTGTTAAATATAACCTTCCAGAGACAGCAAACCCCATTTACAACTTCAGAGCTTCGCCTCTTGAAGACGTCTTCTCTCTTCCACGTATACCTATCGGTTGTTCAAGCTGCATCAAAGTCTCACATGCTAATATGGAAAAACGGACCAATACGCATCACCTTGTATTCAAGATTGCATGATTAGACCTTCCCATAGAACTTCCATGTGGACTTAAAGTCTTGATGTAACTCCTTTCCTAGCAGCAGTGCTCTTAGCATCTCAATAGGCATAACGTTCGCCTTCAGAATACGATCATGAAACGCCTTCTCAGCGAACCTTCCACCGCTCGCCTCAACGGCTTCGCGTCGCAACTGCATCAGCTGCAGCGCACCAAGCATATACCCAGCCTGGTACAACGGTGAATAGCTCCCATTCAAACTGCGTCTGACCTCTCCCTCCGCCGTCGACCTCTCATGCCCAACCCGCTCCACAAGCAGCTCGACACATTCCTCGGCGGTAATCCGGCCGAGGTGGAAGCCGAGGGAGAACGTGATGCGCACGCAGCGATGCATGCGCCAGAAAAACGACCCGATCTTATCCTCGGGCGTCACGAAGAAGTCCCCGCGGTTCCAGAACACCATTTCCCAGTACAGCGCCCAGCCCTCGACGAAGAACGGCGTGCCGAACAGCCGCGCGCGGTACGGCCGCGCGCGATCCCCGACGTACAGCTGCAGGCGGTGGCCGGGGATCATCTCGTGGAACGCCGTGGCCCGGCTGAAGTGTCGGTTGTTGCCCCGCAGCGTCATCAGCTTGTCGCCGTGTTCCATGTCGGCCCGCGGGTACGCGATCTGCAGTCGCGGCCCGCCGAGGAAGAATGGCGAGACGCGCTGCGCCTCCGGTGGGATGCGCGTGATGGTGATGGCCTCCTCCGCGAGCCGCGGGACGGTCACGAGGTCGTGCTTCTTCACGTATGTCGCCCCCTCGGTTACCAGACCGCGCACGAACGAGGTGTGCGTGGCCCCCGGCTCGTAGAGGTTCTTCACGTGCTCCAGGGCATCGCGCCAGTCCGCCGCCGCGAAGCCGAGCTGCGATGCCGCCGCCTTCATCTCCCGCTCGCACCAGGCGTATTCGCGCTCCGCGATCCGCAGTAGTTCCTCGGGCGAGTACGGGATCATCTCCGCTTCTAGTTCGACGAGGAGCCCGTCGCGCCCGATCGGCTCGCCGACGATTTTGTTGTCGTCGTCGCCGCTGCTGCCGATGATCTTGTCGCGGACCTGCTCTTCGAGCTTCTGGAGCGCGGCGTCCAGGGCTCCCCGCGGTGAGGCAACCCAGTAGTCGAAGGACGGGTGGTAGCCCGAGTAGAAGTCGCATGTCTCGTTCAGATGGCTGCGCAGCTCGCTGATCCGGCGCGCGGCTCTACTTCCCGCAGCTTGCGAGTACTCATTGCCATGCGCCGCTACATGGGCGATCGATCGTACCACGGCATCACGCGTTGCTGAGAGGCTATCCGCGAGTGTCTGGGGATCGAAGACCTCATCGGGCTGCTGGCGCTGTCGTATCTCACACCATTTTCGGATTGGCCCGGCAAAAGGGTCTACGAACGGCGCAAACTCAGCCTCGCGAACGCGATCGAGTTTCAGGTTGCGCTGCGCGCGAGATAGGAAGTTCTTCAGTAGTAGGTAGTCGACCTTCTCGTCTTGAGAATACGAGTCGAAGGGCGCGTCGGATAATGCCGCGAGCTCGGCATCAAAGAACTCGGACAATCTCTTGTAGCGTGTCGGCGAGCCTTCGATGTTGTAGAAGCTCTCAATCTCGCCTAAGTCTTCGGATACGCGAACGATTCGGTCCTGCATTGACTCCGGCTCTTCTGAGAATGATGAAGGGTTGTTCACCTCTTTGGGTGGGGGTGGAGCCGAGTGAGAGCACGGTCCCCTTGATATCATTGTCCAGCCTTCATCGTCCTCGAAAGGAAGGCTAGACTGCGTGTTTGCAGGCTGGTTCTGCGACTTCGAGGCCTTCGGCGAGTTTGAAAATGGAATCAGTTTTGACATATCGTCGAGTCTACGAAGATTGAGCCTATTCAATATCCAAGCACTTTCTCACCTTTCCAAAAACTTCATAAGGAACCATCCCACGCACAGTGTTTCGTACGGTCCGTGCGATATTGGATGTGAAGCACTTTGCAACTAAATGTACGGAGTACACTACAGAACGAAGCTATGAAGGGGCTCACAGACGTTGTGAGGTGGGCCAATGAAATGCCGTCATGAGGAGATGGGGGTGCCAACCTCCTCGCCTGGTTATCCAGGTACAGTAGCTTTGACCCATTTCTCCAACTCTATGGCCGAAACGGCTCCGAAATGCGATCGAAACGGGATAGCGTATTGTTCCTCCAGGACACTGCATGGTTATGAATCTCTTTGTTCGTACCTTATCTTCTCTAACTACCTTCGGTGTTGAAGCGATCAATTGAAAGCCACTACGTATATTTATAGTGACGTCCTAGACTACTGTCGGGGTTCGATTGGTGTGTCCCTTATCACCGCCGCTAAAATCAACCCGAAATAATAGCTCGTTTAGGCTCGACACGCTAGGTCCCATGCAAACCACGTACTCGGGTTTCCTTAAGATGCGTAGTATAGTTCGAGATTATTATAGTAAAACAACAAGAGGATTAGAATCTAATCCTACGTAAGCTTCAGCTATAGTCCTGTCATATCACATCTCAATCCTTTCAGCCCTACATGAACCAATTGAGTGAGTAGCACACGCCAAGTTGGCCAGACACGTCACTGACGCTATTTAGCGGCTTACTGATCCGTGGACTTCATGGTAAATCTCTGTCGGTCCAGACTCACCATTGACTATTCGCCGTCTCGATTTAATCATGTAGCAGGAGTTAGGATTGACGTGAACTTGCTGCACGAAGACAAAATAGGCGATAAGGAGCATTAGCGTGATGTAAACCATTTTCATGTGGTACTGTTATAACTTTCGGTTCCGTGAAAGGAGCGGAGTGCGGGAGCGCTAAAGCCCGATATCCACACCGCCGACAGTATTCTAGCGTCGGAGATAGTATTTCACTATTGTACGTGTAGACGCGCGTTGGTCAAAATTGAGATGAATCTTATATAATACTAAACAAGCGCTGTGTCCGAATGCATAAGAGAGATCTTACGAAATCCTCACATCGCCCAGAACATCCAAATTATTCAATTAACTCATCTCGACTCCGTCGGATCAGTACTCACAATGTCTTGTCCTGCTTGCTTCGCCGGTGGTGTCCACGATGGCACCCCAACGGGTACGGTGACCAAGATGCATGGTCTCGACGTTTATGTTGCAGAGCCCGCCAGTGGGAGTCCACCCAAGGGCATCATCGGTAAGTGAGATCCCCAATCGTTATCGTCCTAAAGCGGTGATAAGTAGATGGTCAAGGAGAGTGTGCTAATTTCAATTGATGTAGTTCTCATACCTGACATATTTGGTTGGGCTTTCGTGAACATCCGATTGATGGCCGATAGTGTTGCAAAGAAGAAGGATTATCGGGTATATGTACCAGATTTCATGAACGGTCAGGCCGCTTTCCAGCTTACCTCGAGCAGACGGGGTCGCAATGCCGGACATCTTTAGCTAACAGCAAGATAGGTCATGCTGCGTCAGTCTCACAGATCAATTCCATGCAGAAAGTCATGGCACCGAAATCATGGTCTGATAGCTTGTCAAAACCGTAAGTTGAGCTCCCCGTCGGTTCAGTGAAGCCTATTTTTAGTGACCCTAATCCCGGTGAAGATATCATATTATGTCGCTACTGACTGGCGCCTTGCCCGCAATCGTCCTGAACCGACCCGGGAAGACCTGGCCTATTGTCAAGTCATTTATGGAATCCCTACGCCGGAATGAAGCTGCTCACCTTCCCGTCGGCGTGACTGGGTACTGCTGGGGCGGCAAGCACGTCGTCTTACTAGCTGAGGGCTTCAAGGTTGGTGGCAAGCCGCTCATGGACGTAGGCTTCACAGCCCATCCCAGCTTCCTGAGCCTGTTTGGCGATATCGAGAAGATGACCGTCCCTGTCAGCTTTGCCCTGGGCGAAAAAGACAATATGGTGAGCGCCGAGCAGGCGAAACAACTGGAGAAAATCATCCTAGCGAAGCCCGAAGGTCAGAAGGGTGAATGCCGTTTGTATCCGGGTTATGGCCACGGTTTCGCTTGCCGCGCGGACGTGACAAACGAAGATCCTAAAGGAGCAACCGAGGCTGAAGATCAGGCCCTGGCATGGATTGAAACGCACTTTGAGGGTGTGAAGTACTAACAGTCCTAACAATAATACCGGTGGCGTGTTGCCGATATATTCAACTGCACGATGTCGGCTCGTATATCTCGCGCTGAAACACACAGCGGTCTGATGAGGAAGGAATCTGAGTTGCCGAGGCTCTACCAAATACCAGGATTGAGAAGGCGGTGGCGTTTTTCGTGTGTTTTGTTTCGTTTCGCGGAGAGATTCCAATTTCATATGTCGTCTGAGCACTACTCGCGGTGCACAACATGACGCTGCAGCCCTCTTAATCTTATAATTCTTGCTCATCGTGGTCTGTGCTGCTACTAGGCCTGTGCTTATTCCCCGACGGCCTGGACTAGTCTAGGTACTACCCAATGCCATTGCTCTCCTTCCTCTTTGATCCTTGAGCCCAGCTTTCTTTAAATGCTGATGAGAGTGGTCCATTTTCTCACTCGTCAAACTTCGTAATAACTAGAACTTGATTAAAATAGGTAGTCCTACGCATATTGCACTTCCTTACCTAAAGATCTTACCCTAGCGTCGATCAGGCCAGGAACACCCTTCTGCCTGCGGCTATCTCATCAGCTGTTGTAGACGTGGCTTGCATCATGCATGGTCTATGGTAGGTAGACACGACGCACAGCATTTCTACTATCTAGTCCGAGCTGTAACGTGCGACTAAGACTAGAGCTGGTTGTTTTCTCCGGCTTTTCCTGGTCATCCGGCAAGTTCGGAACAAGAGCTTACCTCCATTGGCCTTTGTTTCCTATCCAGCTGCCGTGCATCGTCGTGATCAGGAGCAGATCGATGTTGAGAAAAGGAATCCCTAGCGTCGGGGCTGGGTTGAAGGGCTGAACCGACGTCGTATCGTCGTTGGATCTACTATGTAGCTTGCCGTGGAGGAGAGGAGCCCTCAGCCCAAGTCAGCACTATTTGATCGTATCTTTCCGTGCTATGTATACATCGGGACCGAAGCATATGTAGGTAAAACCTGTATACTGATTCGGATCTCGGGTTTCGATTTTTTAATCTGTGCTGCTTGTTGACGCAGGGTTTCAATAGTGAGAATGCAAACAGATGGTACAGAGTAGAGAGTACCGGGGATCCGAGCCCAGGCGCCAGCTCTAAGCTACAAGGCGCCGCCAATCAATTGTTCCTCCTTGTCATCGCATTACTTATCAAGCAGAAGCAAAAGGGCCAACGTCATGATTTAAGGTCACGTTATCATCTTACAATTCACATGCACCTGGAATAATTTTTTTGGCGATATATAGCGATCAGTGCAGCTAGGCTGACAACTTTAGCCTGGGGCTTGGTCCGAGCCGCCGAGATGGAGCATTATCGCCGGCTTCAAGATTGTATTCGTGAGCTCTTTCCATTGTGCGGCTCTCACGTGGCACACACCATGACGACGCTCACCGTACTTTTCGCCCGACACAAAGGAACTATCGTCTAGGGTTACCATATGATCGGTTCTAACATCCAGATCATCCTTGCAAGGCCTCATGCATGCTACATTGTCCGATATGAGAAGTACTTTTACACGGGAGGTCGTATACGCGAGGGCCGAGCAGATTATGTCACGAAAATAATCAATGTATACACTCAAATGCCGGGCGGTGCTTGTGAGGCTGCAGCTCGTAGTCTCAGTAACTACAAGACGGGTGTTGCTCTAGACTAACGGTGAAAGCTGGCGGCTTTCAAGTAGGAAGACGGATACGATATGCATATATAAGTAGGAATATTTCCGCCAAGACGACCTTCTCTCTCAATACTGTTCGCCAATCGAGTTGAACACCTCCAGAGCGTCGTCTAAACAATATTTCTATGTGGCTCACCATTCTTTTGGCAATCTATCGCTTTTCTTCACTCTAATACCTTGTGTTTTATAATCCCTTGGGGTTGTTTAGACGTTTTATCTACTCTCAATCAATAGTTGAGTCTACAGGTCAAGCATGAAGACCTCCGCTGCGTTGCTCGTTTGTTCCTTTACACAAGTCTTTGCCCACCCGGGCATGAAGAAAGTCTTGGCCGAGATCCAAGCCCGGGATGACTTTGTTCTTGGCGCCCGCTCCGGCATCCTCCTCGGCGACCTTGCCTCGGGTGTCGACTCAGCAGTAGGAGAGACTATCAAGGACATTCTTCAGCAAGGGGCCTCTGCCATCGACAACGGCAGTGGCTCCTACAAGCCGCCAGGACAGCTCGGGTCTCCCGCCTGTAACAGTGATCCCCTCTGTCTATGGTATTACATCGCCACCGAGATGTGGGGTGACTTTGCCGACGCGAACGGCTGCACCGACTTCGGCCGCGGTGCCATTCGCCAGGGTTTCCACGACGCCGCCGCGTGGGATGTAAATTCAGCCTACGGTGGAGCAGACGGGTCACTGCTTCTATCGGACGAGCTCAGTCTCTCCGTGAACCTCGGCTTGCAAGATATCGGCGAGCTAACAAAGACATACTACAGCACGTACCATCCGTACGGCGCGGGTATGGCAGACATAATCCAGCTCGGCGCTATCGTCGGGACCGTCGCGTGTCCAGGAGGTCCGCGGATCCGCGCCTTCGTGGGCAGGAAAGATGACCCCCGCGCCGCACCCCCGGGCAAGCTGCCTCTGCCTTCCATGGACGCGCCCGCGCTCATCGACCTCTTCACCAAGAAGACCTTCACCGCGAGTGATCTCGTGGCTCTCGTCGGCGCCCACACGGCTGCGAAGCAACGCTTCGTCGACCCCAGCCGTGCCAATGCGCCATTGGACACGGACCCGCAGATTTGGGATGCGTCGTTTTACAGCGAGACATTAACCGGAGACAACAAAACCTTCTTCATTCTGCACAGTGACAAGGCGCTCGCGACCTACTCGACGACGAAGGGGCAGTGGAACACGTTCGCCGGCCCTTCCGGGCAGGCGCAGTGGAATCCCGTAAGTAGCATCTTTCTCATTCGCCGTGCGATACTTTCGTGTCTATGTAGTTGTTGACTCGATCATATAGGCATATGCTCAAGCTTATTTCCGCATGAGCATGCTTGGCGTTATGAACCTCAATAACCTCACCGAAATATCTGGGGTCATACCCTCGAGGTGATAACTCGGTTCTTCCTTCGGCTCTATATATAGTATCAGGGCTACTTCTCACAACCCCAACTCTCACAACGGCCATCATTGTCGTGTATCTTGGTTGTGGTGCCTGACACTCGGTAACTGTGTTTCAAATGTGTACCTTGGATAGCAGAATGCCTTGAACTGTATAACAATAAAATTATTATTATATATTGATACCATGGCTGCTTCGGTACTGCTCGTCATGAATCTCAATGAAGTGATATAATACTGCACTTTCGATCCTGGAATAGTGGTACGTTGTCAGAGGTATACGTCCCAGAGTGAATAAATAGACCTGTCTGTAGCCAGGGGGAAGTAGTTAGGGCTTAATAGGGTGGGGGTGGGGGATCAGTCACTTATATATACAGAATCTCACTAGTCCAATACCATAGGGTAGCTGGTAACTAGTTCCCTGACATACATGTATGTATTGTTAGGTATGCTAGAATCGATTTGATAAGAGAAAAGAGTACACGATCCCTATAAAGAGCGAAAACTCAAAGAATACCATCAAAGCTCATCGTCTTGAACCATATGGGTCTGATCATGAACAGGATTGGGTTTGACGATGACTCGCCTGACTCACCCAGACCCAAGGGTTCTAAGTTTCTTTTCTTCTTGATACACATGATTACATGAACTCGCACTCATAAGTAGGAAGTGGAGGTACTTTATTTAGCTCTTCAACCTATAAGTCCTTACGCAGCTAAACTATTTAATTGTTGGAACATTAGTGTTAACTGCGTGCGAGACCTCTCGCACGACTGCTTAAATAACCTGTTAGCCTAATTAGGTAAGCGGTACGCGTACGCAGAATTTTTTGCTTAAGCAAAAAAACCTGCGTACGAAAGCTTTGCTTTTTTTTTTAATAAAAAACAAGATTAATATACGAGTTATTTGTTTTATACGTTTTGTTTACGTATAATATTATACTTTTAGCTATTTAACATTAATTAATGTTTTTAGCTAAAAAATATAAATTAGTAAAAGTAAAAACAGAATTTTAACATTAAACATACGGGTTATATGTTTTATATTATATACTTTAGCCCTATAAAACATTTAATAAGCTAAAAAAATTAGTTTTATAATTATACTTTAGCTTAGCTTTTATATAAAAGTTTAACTAATAGTGCGCAATTATGTTATTTTTAATAATATTATATAAACTATATAAAAGTTTATTAAATAATTAAACTTTTTTTTACTTACAATTATGTTTAACGTTAACTATTTGTATAAAAGTTATTAAAAATAAATCTATTAAAATATTAAAGCTTTTAAACAATAGCTTTTAATTTTTTTTATTAATACTTTATATAAGTTTATAGTAAAAAAAATTGCTAATTATACTAGCATTTTTTTATTTATTATATAAAAAACAATAAAACTTTATATATATAATAATGTTTTATATAATTTTAAAACAATAACTTAAAAAAAAGTAAATATATAAGCTATATATTTATATATTAAATATAGCTAAAGTGTTAGTAGGCTATACTCCTAGGAATATAAGGTTTGTACAGCCCGGAGGGTTATACGTAAAAGGGGTGGTAAAGAGTCTAATTTTATTAACTAAACTGCTACAAAGGTTTAAGTCGAAAGGGCAATTAGCAGGGCTAATTGCTAAGCTATATACAGGTAGGTTAAGTAACTAAGTAAATCTTAAACCTTCTATAGGCTTCCATAAGCTTTTATGGTTTGCGCCCGGAAGCATATAGCTATTCGTACAAATATTGTTTTAACACTAGCTGTTTTTATCTTTCGTACGAATAGCCTTGTATATCTATTAATTAATCCTTGCGTATGCTTTAAATATTAGGCTACTTAAGTAAGTTATACGTAAAAATTTACGTACGAAAAAAGGAAAGGGGTAAAATAAAGCACGCAAAAGCTTTTAAATAAAGTTAAAAGTAAAACAGTATTGCTTACTTTGTACAAAGGATTAAGTTGTACAATATATTAATAAAGCTTTGTACAATTAATTAAATTGTACAATATATGCGATTAAAAAAAATGCTAAGGCTTAAGCGCTTAAAGGGTTGTAGGTATTATACAACTAAGGGGTGCTTAAAAAGTTATAGCTAAAAGGGTTGTAGCTAAAAGGTTTGTAGCTTTTGTACAACTAAAAAGGTAAGTGTACAAAAGAAAAAAAGTAAATCTAAAAGCTTCGGTATATATATCGGCAAAAAGTGCTAGCTTTTAGTATATATATAAAGCTTTTTGTCCGAAAAAGTTATACAAGGTTAAACAGTATTATATAAGCTTTTTTATATAACTATTAAGCTTTTCTGTTGTTTAACACTTATAACTTTTAGCTTAAAAAGTTCGGTTTTATACGAAAAGTCTTTAGTATAAAAGCTACATTTAGCAAATAAAAAGCTTAACAAAGTATAAATCGAAAAAGGTTAAAAAAGGTTTTCGTACGAAAGCTATACTTAGCAAAAAGCGCAGGCTAGGTGTAAAACGAAGTAAGTAGTCTAAGTTTTCGTACAAAAGCTACACTTAGCGAAGCGCGGGCTAAATATAAGTTAAAGGGGGTCCGGCACAATTATATGCTATTAGTTAAACTATTGTATACGTGCAAAGCTAAAGTACGAGTAGTTAACTAATTTTTTAAGCCTGTTAAGTTATTTTAATAAAGCTTAAGTGTATAATATAAAACACGCAATTATTCGAGCAATCAGTTAAAATTCCGTCCTTTACTTTGCTAATTTGCCGCTTGTTAGCCGTCGCTAGTTAATAACTAATTAGTGTTAATAAGCTATACTCCTAAAAATACAAAGTTTGTACAGCTTAAAGAGTTGTACGTAAAAAAAGTAGTAAAAAGTTTAATTTTATTAACTAAACTGCTATAAAAGTTTAAGTCGAAAAAGCAATTAATAAGGCTAATTGTTAAGCTATATACAAGTAGGTTAAATGATTAAATAGATCTTAAACTTTTTATAAGCTTCTATAAGCTTTTATGGCTTGCGCCCGGAAACATGTAGTTATTTGTACGAATATTGTTTTAACATAAAGCTTATATAAACTAAAAAATTTGCAAAAAATATTAGCAAAAAACTTTAAATTAGCTAAAATATAAATGTTATAAATAATTAACAACAAAATTATTATAAAAATTTATAATATTTTTTATATAAAAAATGTTTTAAACAAAAAACTTAAACTACGCTTTAAAAAAAACTGTATTATATAGCTCGCAAAAAACAATTATATTTTAGCGTATAAACTTTAACTTTTTATATAAAAATTTTATATATTATTAGCTTTTTTTAAAAAAAAAAGCTTATATAATAATTTTTTTTTTTTAAGCTAATAACTATTTAGTTAAACTTATAACAATTTATTTATATAATAAAATAGCTTTATTATATTTACTTTTATAACTAAATTATAATTTTAAAAGGACTTTTATATGCAAAATTAAAAAAACTTTTGTATATAAAGTTAAAAAAACTTTTATATATAAAATTAAAAAAAATATTTAACTTAAAGCAATATATTATTAAACAATTTTAAAAAGCTATAAGCGCATTTTTAAAAAACAATTTTATTTATTAAATGTTATTTATTGTTTATATTAAACTATAATTTAGCATAACTTAAAAATATATTATACTTTTAGTATATAATAAAATATTTAGTTTTATAATATTTTTTATAAACTTTTAAACAACTAATGTTTTATATAATACTAAATATAAAAATATTTATATTTTAAATTTAAATTTTATTTTTATATAATATTTAAAACAAAATTATTTTGTTAGCTAAATATTAAATATTTTTATAAACTTAGCAAAAAAAAAAAACTATTTTAAAAAGTTATACAATTTATTTTATAATAAAACATAATAGTTTGTTAATTTTTATTAAAAGCTAAAAATTATAAAAAACTTATTTTATGCTATATTTTTAACTATTTTAACTAATTATATAAAAAACTATTATATATATTATATTAAACTTAATTATATATAAAAAAAAACGTATAATTTTATAAATTTATATTTTAATATAATTATAAACTATAACTAATATTAAATTAATTAAACTAATATTATTTTTATATAAATATATAAACAAAAAAAAAACTTTTTTTTGTATAAAGCATTAAAAAGTATAATTAATAAGCTATTAAAAGTATAAAAAACATTTAAAGCAAAATATTTAAAAAAAAAAATATTTTAATATAATTATTAGTTGTTATTATTTAAATGTTTTTTTTAGTTATATAATATATAAATATACTATTTATAAAGTATAAAGTTAATTCTTTTTTATATAAACTAAAATTTTATTTTTTTTTATTTTTATATAAGTTTAAATAGCTTTTATACTTAATAAAATAAATAAAAAAAATTTTTTAAGTTAATTTACTGTTAAACATTATTTTATATATATTAAAGTATTAACTTTTTATATAAAACTTTTTTTAAAAAGTATAATTAATTAACTAACATTTTTTTTTTTAATAAATAAAGTATTTTTTGTTTGTATAAATATTTTTTTAAAAATAATTAATTATATAGTTTTTGCTAAAGTATTACTTTTAAACGTTTTAAAAGTATTATTTAATGCTTTTAGTTCGTACAAAATAATAAATAACTTAGTTATAACGTTAGTTTATATAATATATATTTTTTGTTTTTTGTACGAAATATTTGTTAAACAAGTTTTTTTTAACTTAAAAGTACGTATAAAAGTTAAAAAAAAAACTTTTATACGTAAGTTTTTAAAAAATAAATGCTGTTTTAAATTTTTATATGTTTTTATATGCTTATATAACAATTATATTAAAATATATTTTTTTTTGAATATTTTATTTTAAATGTTTTTTATATTTTTAATAGTTTATTAATTATATTTTTTAATGTTTTATATAAAAAAAGGTTTTTTTTTTATTTATATATTTATATAAAAATAATATTAGTTTAATTAGTTTAATA